>CM037851.1:239792401-240106483 GCA_021234595.1 Delia radicum | reverse complement strand
CCCACACACAGAGAAATAAAGTGCCAACCGAATTGAAAATTGTATTTAAATGGTAACAACTCATATATTCAGTTAGTACAATGATATTTACATTATATTTCTGAATATTTTGGGTGTTGCAACTAAAATTTAGTTGAATTAACCGAACTTTGTTGTGAAAACAAATGTTGAGTTGTACCAACCGACCGAAATTCGTAATAAACGAATTTGAGTCGAAGTAACCGGATTTCAGTTGGCAAAAAGCTATATTTTTCTCTGTGTGCAGTAATAAATAGTGCCCCAGACCACTAATGTGCCAAATACCACTTCAGCAAGAAATTCGAGCTCAAATCTTAAACGTTTTTAAAATTGATTACTGAAACTTAATTTTTTTATTTAATACACTCATAATTGTGAGACATAAAAGAAGTTTTTTGTTTTGGATTTCATAATTGTGAGACATAAAGAAGTTTTTTGTTTTGGATGGCGTTAAACTGTCCTAAGGTGATGTCAAAAACGAACAAAATTTTTGGGGTGTTTTTCAAATCTCCAATTTGAAATTTTAAAAAAATTTCTTCAACAAAATCGAAAAATTTAGATTTTTATTGCTTAAACTTGTTTAAAACATCTAAGAGATTAAAAATAACAAAATTTAAAAATATTCCCCAGTACACTTGGGTAGGGCAACGATTTAAATTTTACGGATTTCGAGGAAATTGTGTTTTTTAGTAATAAAAAGGCTTATTTGTTGCCATAAAATATTTTAAATCAAAAATTAGCTACTTTTGTAACTTTTGTAGTTTTATTTTATAAACATTACTCAAAGTTAAAAATAAAAATGTTTCGAACACTATTAACCCATGTGGAAAAGCGACCCCAAGTGACCCCAGACTTATTTATTTCAATTTTCAAAAAACGTTAAAGATTTTCTTACTACTTTTGAATTTTAAGAAAAAGATAATAACAGATTATGTGCTAAAAATTTTGGACATATTGAACAACGTTAACCCGTACCGTGCCGCATTCAGATCCAAGGAGATACTGTGCGTTTTTATATATATTTGAACAAAAAGTATTTGAATTATTTTTTTACAAACCTGGCTAAAACCACTCGATAAATCAATAAAAATATATTCTGTACTAAATTAACCCTAAGGTGACTTGAATATAACACATGTGTAATTTTGCACTTCTACGACCAAGCTTTACCTAAGTGACGGGCCTTAAAGAGCGAAATATGCGTTTCTCCATGATCGTACTGTTTTTCGGCTTGAAAATTTTTGTTTCGTTTATTTTTATGGTAAAAAAAGGAAATAAGAAATAACTAAACGCATGTTTCGATCTTTAAGGCCCTATCGGGTAGGGAAGGCGTGGTGGTAGGGGCGTAAAATTTCACATGAGTTATTTTCAAGACAAATACAAAAAAATTAGAGGGTAGCTTCTTAACATTTTTAACATTTAAACTTGTAGAACACCTTAAGGGACACTCTAATATATATTATTTAAAATTTATTACACTATGCCGTTACCAAATCCCTATGTGGAACTCTGACGGGATCCAAAGTTAGGGATAAACATCTGATTTACACAAAAAAAATAATTTATTGTAAAAATAAATCCATATATTTTACAAAAGTACCCTGTGTAAAGAAGCATTACCATATTAGTGGTTATTTAAGTATATATTTGGTAATGGTAAGTACTTGTCATTACAAATCTCATTACTTTTATATGGGGCTGTCGCGCATAATAATGACATATCGTTACTAACAACCTTAAGAAAACTAGAAAAATCTGTGTTTCATATCATATCTCGTATATGTCCTCATATGGGGACAGTGAGCGTTAATGTGTTAATAAGGATCATTTCTGACGAAATAAATATAACAAAACTGAATCAACAGTTTTAAGTCAAATTTTTAAACTTTGTTTTTTAAAATTGGGTCGTTTTGACCCAAACAGGGCAGAAGAGTTAAAGAACTATTAAGATAAAACAATAAAGCAATAATATCTTTAACGTCGTTTTAACTCAAACTGGATATCAGGTAAACGATTCTTCAAATGAAATCCAAAATATCATTTGATATTTATATTTTGGCCGTTTAACGTTTAATAATGTTTGTGCATAAAATAATTTAAAGTTGAAAAATATTAGATTTTTTTTTTGTTTGTTTTTGTTAATACTAAATACTTTTATGACCTTTTAGATTTCAATTTAAATGTCACAACCACATCCGTTTTTGTTAGTTTTTAGTAGAGAACTGAGGAAATTTCACTTTTTAATTTCCTATTTTTAATTTTGTGGTTATTTTAATAGTTTTTAGTAGTTCAAGTGCAATTGTACACTTAAAAAAATAAATCAATTATTCATTGCGCATTAATTTTACGTGCATCTATTATCTTGCCGAAGATCTTAACATCATAATCTTTAACACGTTTTCACTTGTTATTATTTTACCGGAATTGGATTTTTTTATATTATTGCTTGGGAATTTTAATAAGGGGTTTTATTTAAATTATAAAAAAACGACATATAATTTCAAATCTATTCATTTTTGTTAATGACAACGATGAGACTTCCTTTAAAAATTGTCTCTACGAGATGTTGAATATCATTAACCTGCGGGAAATGGACCAGTCACTGGTATGGTCATGTGACTAGAATTTTGTGTGTATGAACCAGTCCTAGTTTCGGTTCTGTTATATGAAAGTGACCGGTACTTTTAACATGGACTTGTCATAGGAGGTGACAATTGCTACCTGTGGAGCACTATGTGACGTGGCGAATAACTTGAACAAGGTAACCTATCACCGTACCGACTAACTGAATGAATATGCTACTGGACAAGTTAAAAGTAGGTAGTGTCAAATTATGACCATTTTTGGATTTATGTGACATGCAACAGAACCAATGGGAAACAAATTATCACGTGACTGGGGTGGTAGAACTGGAGAAAAATTATTGAAGGAAAACTGGTCACATATTAAGCGCAATGTGTTCTGTTATATAGGTACCCTGCGTGAAATGAAGGGTCGATTGATCTAAAGTGGTAATTCTAGTTCACAATAATATCTTTATAAAAAGAAGGAGCTGCAACAATTCAGCTCAAATTTAATGTATAACTTATAAAGCAGAGTAACAAAATATATACTCAGTTTCAATTTTGTACCCAAAGAAATTCTTACAAATCGCCATTTACTTATACATAACAAACCGTTGCCAAATATCTTGTAAAATATCTTAACAAGATATTTCGATATGCAGAAATTTTGCCATTTTAATTTATATTCTTGTAAAGTGTTTCAAGTTTTTGAAAAAGTTGTGCAAACAATGACATTTCTGGTTTTTTTTGGTTGCGATATTTTATGTGTAAAATCTACATTCACTCGGAAAACCGCCATAAAAATCTTCAGTTGACATTTCAAAAATTAACTTGCCAAACGAGTTTTAAGATCGCGACGTTTGGCGAGAAATCGCCACATCTGACAAACTTGGTCACTGTCTAAACAGTTCCGTATTCAGTAATTTTAAACAAGTGATCTGTTATTTCTTCATTCCTACTGTCACAAAGTCGGTACATAACAAATTCCTTCAGTGTAGTGTGCAGATGGTAGCAGACAAGGAACTGCATCCTTTGGTACTAATTGCCATATTTTCATCCACTGCTAGCGGTTTTGAACCAGTTCAATGACCAGTAGCAACTTCAACTGCATCGACCCTAGTTGCTTCAGTACTCGTTGATGTTATATTACTTTTTCTCCAGTAACGTGATATATCTGGTAGCAATCAGTGAATGTTTTGTCACCATAACTATAGTCACGTGATTGGACATTTCACCCAAATTAACACTTTTTGGTACACCATAGTTTTGGTTTCACCAGTTGTGTAACGTGCTCCCCAATCATACATCACAGAATTAAAACTTTGGATCAATCGACCCTTCATTTCCCGCAGGGTATATTGAAAATTATAAAATTTACTTTTGCAAAGGGACATTAGTCACCACAATTTTTATAAAACTTATATAAACCCTAACATAACCTATGCCAAATAATTAAATGGACAAAATTTAAATATAGATTACTGCTAAGTAGGCATCTTTTTTCCAAAATGTATGTCAATAAAATCTTATATTATAAGAAGCATTATTTAAATATTCAAAAGTGAAAAAATTCTAAATGGAAGTGGTTGAACAAAATCGTTTAAGAAAACATGTCTATTAGGGCAATAACTTTTTGCATTTTTTGCAAATATCAAATCTCCCCAGACAAAATCGTGTAGGGCATGGACAAATATTAAGAACTGCGTTTTTAGTTTTTCGCTATCGTTAAAAAAGGTTCCGCACCAAACGCGTTAAAGTTTTGAATCAAACAAAGTTAAAAAAAAACTTTTTTTGATGCCTCAACGTCTGACCATCACATCTATATAATTAAGGCATGCTGATATCAATAGTAAAGTCCGTTTTCGAGTCAATGGAATAGTTTTCTTCCAAATTTGCTTACTTACATATGTATAAACCATATTTAAAAAAAATTGTTATTAAAAAAAATTTAAAATAAATATATTAAAGGCATTTTAGAAATCGCTGTCGGTGCGCAAGGTTTTTTTACCAAATTGAACTGAAATAGTTTTTTTTATCATTAATACAATATTTGCCATTAGAAAACCCCTGGGAGAATGTTGTCCAAAAAAAGTTATCACCCTAATGTCTATGACATGCTTGGACGGTAGATTTGGGCATTCTAGTTTATAGTTAATTTCGTTTATTTGCATTTATTGAACTAGTTCGATATTTTAGCACACAAGTTTGTTCGACAATTATTCTTAAATTATTCATATCGTTATATTGGTCAATGGTTTCTTTTAACAAATATGCATAATATGAGAGAAGAGCCCTAATGAACGGTTAAAAATGAACTAGTTCAATTTTAACCGTTCATTAAAAAAAACACCTCACCAATAACAGCATGAATAATTGAAAACAATTGTCGAACAAACATATGTATGAACTAAAGGATCAAACTAGTTCAAAAAAATGTAAATTAACGAAATGAACTATAAACTAGAATGCCCAACTGCATTGAACGGTATCCTAAAATCGAAGCGTTACAGCGTTTCCTTAATTAACAAGTAACATGTAGCACAATATATTCCGTATTCCAACGATTTAAAGATGGAGTGGCATCAAACGGGATAAAAAGAAAGTGCGCCCAAGAAAATTGACAGCAGGTGAGCTTGTTAAATTAAACAAATCGGCGATAAATCAAATTGAGGCATCAAATCGTAAATTGGCCAGAAAATTTCGCGTTTGCAATTAAACACTTAGCAAAAACCTACTACAAATGAACGTGACACACTACCAGAGAAAGTCAGTATCCCAATATAGTAGAAAACAATTGGCAGAAGTACACTCACAATATTTTTTCCGTAAAGACTACTGATTATACTCATTAAATTAACTGAAAATCAATTAAAAAATTACTACTTACTTTTCGTTTAAAACAATTGTATTTTTTAGTTTATTTTCAAATTAATTGACAAAATCGATAAAAACAATAGATTGTTTTCATTTATTTCAATACTCAATATACAACAACAACTTTTTGTTTTAGAAAATTTTAACTGAATATTTTAACTATTACCGAAAGTCCGTTTTTTTTGTTTATTCAATAACAGACAGAAAGTTAAAAAAATATATTTCTTTGGTAATTTAACTGAATATTCCATTGAAACAACTTTGCCGATTAAATGTTTACATAACTGTTGAACTTTTATGGAAAAGTTCTTGTGAGTGTACCAACCAAATGCAGACAACTGAGAAAAAACTTCATGAAAAATAATTTTCAAATAATGTTGAATAATGAAAAATACTTTTCTTTTGCATGGAACATAGGAAGTATTAATTTTGTATTTTATTCTGATGACTTGAAAAAAAACTCCCGACAAGGTACGGCATTCGGCCATTTCGGCATATGGTATATCACATCTTTACATCAAGAACTCAAAGGCTTTGGCTGTAAACGCGGATGTTTACATTAATAAATGTTTAGTAAAACTGGAAAAATGGAGACAGCCACCCTAAAAACGACATATTATTTTGGCTAGATTTAGCATGCTGTTATTATGCCAAAAAGACGTTAGAATGGCTTAATGCAAAAAACATAACTTTTGTACCGAAATACGCAAAACGTCCCAATTGATGACTTTTGAGGTCTTTTATGCCAAAATGTGTACGAAAATGGTTGGTAAGCCAAATGCACTGAAGAATTAAAGAAAAAATTAAAAGCAGAGTAAAAAAAATACATGAATGTCGCCCAAAGCATGATTGGTTGGAGGTATCAAGCATAAAATACGCCAAATAGAAGATCGCGATCCGTTGGCGCTCTACAAAAAGTTAATTAATAATTTATAGTCTACACAGAAAAAATGATCAACCTAAAATATCTAATTAAAGATTTGATTTAAATTTAATTTGTTTCTAAATTGAATCAATTAATATTTTAATTGACTTTTAAATATATAAATACATATTTTATTTTAGACGCAATTATCATATTATTTTTTCATACACTCTATGCATAAATAGAAAATTTTCAGTATAAAATACTAAATACATTTGAAGTTAACAAACAAAACAAGCACACACACACACAAACAGACTCAGCATTGCAAAAAACACACATACCAACGTATAGATCACACACTTTTTTTGTGAGTATCATATTTTTTTTTGTAGAAGTTATTTATAACTTTTTTTCCTTCTTAATTCTAATAAAAGGTTTAATTGATAGTATCATTGACGTGATAGGTGCAAAATCAATTAAAATATTAATTGATTCAATAAATTTTTTAATTGAAACCCGTTTTTAGTTTTTTCTGTGTATACTGTGTTATAAATAAAAATAATTGTTAAAAAAAATAATTCGTTTTTTAATTACAAGCTTTTTAAAATTGTCCATTTACTAAATTGGCATACACAGAGAGAATTCCTTGGACGAGTTTTAATGAAACTTTTTCACTAAACTAATGAAGTTTTCTTCACAATGTAACTGAAAATTTCTTAAACAACACGTAAAACCTTCATAGTTTCAATGAAACTTTTTCAGTAGCCGTATGACATTTTTAATAAATAATAAGAAATGTTTCATTAAAATTTATGAAAAACTGTATTCATTTCATGAAAAGTTTTAATGGACGAGTTCCAGTGACAATTCGTAAATCTAATGCAAAAAATCATTGATATCTCCTCAGCCCAAAAGCCGAATAAGAAATAAAAATTCACGGGTTTTATATCTGTTTTCCAATATAAAAACATTATTTATTTTTCAATTATTAATTTCGTTTTACATTGAACAATTTTTGTTTGCACAATGAAAAAAAATTTTGTTTTGTTCAAAATTAGTTGAACAGTGCAATTGTGTGCATTAGTGTGGAAAAGGACAAACGTACGAATCGAATTTTTGTTTTTAATAAAACCGTTAAAAATCACGATTTTTTGAAAAATCCCTTTAAAATTTTCTTAAATTTTCACAACATCAAACTTGATAAAAGTTCCTTCACTAATTTAAATCAAATGTATACTCCCACATGTATATTTATGTATTAAAGAAAAATGTGCAATATAATGCATCATTGTTTTTCATCGAACTTATAAAAACTACAAAAAAATAGAATTTCTTTTTTGAAAAAAAAAAAAAACGCTTTATAAATTGCTTGAAAAACACAAAGTTTTTCAACATCATCTTAACATTTTACTTCACAAACAGAATCATGTTACAAACTAAAGAAAAGAATAATGATTGTTTTGATGGCTTCATAGTCGTACATTTTCCAACCACAAGGGCTGCCGGTTCCTTTTAAATATATAAACAAATTTCAATAGAAGAAAATTTCAATACAGTTGCAACAACTAATGAAATTTCAAAACAACCCCCTTCCCACTCTTACTCCGATGAAACGAGAACACGCGTCATTAAATTTCATGAAATTTGATCAACAATTATAAAATAAAACAAACTTTTTTAAAAAAAAAAATTAATTTATATTTTTTGTAGTTGTTCCTTTAAATTTATTGTGGTTATTTTATGGTTGAAGCTGATGTTATTTTTGTATATGTTGCGTGCAACTATGCAACAGTTAGAGTATGAGGTGTATAATTAAAATCTTTACGCGGTTTTAAATATTGAAACTTTTTTTTTTTAATTTTGTATTTTCATTAAAATTTATAAATAAACACTAGTGTTGTCACTCGAATAAAACTTATTCGATTAATCGAACGAACATAAAGAAAATTCGAACGAACAATTAAAAAAATATGATTTCCGCATAACGAATATTTCGAATAATTTTTGACGATTAATTGAGTAAAACCAATAAATTAAAAAATACTTCTTTTCATAACACTATTTCGAACATTTACCAATTTTGGGAAAACTGAAAAATTTTGGGGAAAAAATTGTAATTTACAAAATAAAACAGGGTTGGCAAAAAATGACTGTTCATAATAACGGCGGATGTCTACCACTGTAAATTTAAGACCGAAATGAAATTTTTTTAAATCGCGATTCCATTAAAGACATGTGTCTTCTTATAAAGGGTGTTTTATATACAGGTATAAAACTTCAATTTGGCAATAATTTTTTAACTGGCCGCAATTTTGTCAGCTGTCAAATGATTTATGTTTAGTTTGGTTTGGCATTTCAATGTGAATAGACTGACGCCTGAACACCGCTTTCAAATTGTGCAAATTTATTCTGAAAATCATTGTTCTGTTCGAAATACGTATCGCGCACGAATTTTGTGAATTTTGTTTAGGTATGAAGCTCACTTATGGTTAAAAAGATACGTCAATAAACAAAACTGCCGTATTTGGAGTGAGGATAATCCTCAAGTGTAACTTGAGACACCGTTACATCCAGAAAAACTGACTGTTTGGTGTGCTTTATGGGCTGGTGGAATCAATGACCCGTACTTCTTTAAAAACGATGCTAGTCCGAATGTTACAGTCAATGATGACCGCTATAGAGCCATGATTACTGACTTTTTCGTTCATCAATTGAACAGCCATGATGTGCAGGAGCTGTGGTTTCAACAAGACGGGGCAACATGTCACACAGCTTGTGCCACAATCGATTTATTGAAGGAAGCGCTTGGTAACCGCATAGTTGCACGTTTCGGACCCGTGAATTGGCCTCCTAGATCGTGCGATTTAACGTCGCTGGACTTGTTTCTGTGGCGATATGTCAAGTCGCTAGGCTACGCCGATAAGACCAAAACGATTGACCACTTGGAGGACAACATTCGCCACGTTATTGCCAATAAACGGCCACAAATATTGGCAAATGTCATCGAAAATTGGACTTCCAGATTAGACTACTTCCGAGCCAGCCGTGGCGGTCATATGCCAGAAGTCATATTTAAATTATAATGCCAGAAGATTATCTTTCGAATAAAGTAAATTTCATGTCAATTTAAAAAAATCATCTTTGTTTTATTCCATTTCAAAGTTATATACTTCTAAAAACGCCCCTTTATAACCGATTTAATTTTGATATTTTACCCGTTTGCTTTTGAAATATCGTGAACTAAATTCAAAATAACGCTAAAATACCGAAACGACTATTTATAACGTCATTTTGTTGATTAAACAGAATTTAATGGGTAGAATTTTGAAATAAACCCTGCGATATTAAAAGATTCATGCTACTATTGGAATTGTGGTTTTATAATTTTCATATCGGCCTTGTATGTACCAATGTCCTAAAAATACCGTTACCGAAATAACTAAAGTACCATTATCACTAAAATATCGTTACCGAAATAATTTGACAAGATAAAAAAAAAATAATCGCTGTTAATAGATATTTCAAAATTTTGATCGTAAACTAGCCAGGAATTGGAATTTGGGAATAATGGATTTTAAAAATATCGGTGTTCATTAACATTACCTGAATAACGTAATTAACGTTGCCCTTAAAATACCGTTACAGAAAGAACTTTAGAACTGTTATCCTTAAAATAATGTTACCGAAATGAGTAAAATACCGTTAACGCTAAAAAACCGATTCCGAAATAACTGAAATATCGTTACCCCTAAAATACCATTACCAAAATAAACTTAAATATCGTTACGCTTAAAGAAACTCGCATCGAATCGGTTACCATCAAAGTTATAGTGAAAAGGTAGCGTTTTTCAACCATGAAAAACAATCAAAACTCTTTTGAAGAAATAACTGAAATTTTAAAACTTTTATTAATCGTTTTCCGAGATATCGACTCTTTAATAATGGGTAAGGATATGTGATTTGACTTTTAAGGAAACAATATGAAGGAATTCTCCGATAAGTTATATCGGCGTAATATAGCATGGGCTTTGAGGCTTAAACTTTCAAAACCATAAAAAATATAGCTATTTTACAACGATAGCATGTTAGCACTTAAACTGTGAATTCCATTTATGTAATTGCTACTGTAAATAAAATAGGATCTTAACCCTTTCACTACCCTTGTACACTACAATGTACACATTTAAAATAAATATAAAAAATATGATAATGCAGAAAAACCTTACATTTTGGTATAAATGTTTTCATTAGGATCTTGGCCATTGAAAAAAATTGTTCATCAGGGCAATATAGTCGCGATATATCTTAACAAAGTCCCATTTTCCAATCAACCTTTATCTCCGAAAAAAGGGCGTTTGGTGTATCTCCTAAACTAAGAATGCTAGAGGCACAATTCGGCCATTTCTTATTTAGTGGTCAGATTGCAATGAAATTTGGAACAGGCTTAAGTGACGTAATATCTTTAATTTCGAACCTTTCAAACCCCCCGGGTGGAAATATGACCACCCAAAATAGAGAACTTTGTGCATATATAATTTTGAGTGCTCGCCATTTTCTCTGTTTCTAATCCGATTTTCAAAAAAATAACATAATTATAATCTGTTAGTAGAGACTAAAAAAAAAAAAATTTTTGAAATTCCAAATTTGGTCCGACTGATGTCTAGTTTTTTGCGAAAAGGGAAACGAATTCGGTGCCAATTTCTTTTTTAAAATATTGATTATTTAACTAAATAAATTCTTGATTAAATAAAAAAAAAATTAATGCAATATCTTGTTTCACTCAAAACCTGCACTCGTTTAAAGTAAAAATTAAAAAAACAAAAATCAAATCTTTGCGATTTTTTCCCCAAAAAGCACCAACAGTCTTCTACCTCCAGATAAATATATTCTTTCTGAACAAATAAAGTGTGTACAGTATTCTGAAAAGTGTTTTTATATAAAAGTGAGTTGTGTTAAAAAAAAATTTGATTTGCATTTACTTTTCCGCCAGCCGCTTATAAAATTGCCACATTTTTAAGGCAAATATTAATTTGAATCCACTGTTAAAAATTCTGCACGCCTCCAACTAGGTAGCGGAAGCGGTTGTGGATGCTCCAACATATATCTAATTTATTGGGTAAGTCTCTTCCAACCTTTGCTTTAAATGTAGACATGGCAGAAAAAAATTTAAAAATTCCATTTTAGGAATTTTATTTTTTATTTTTGGGAATTGTGAGATTGCTTACAGCAATTCATAAATTCGGACATAAATTTCACATTGTTAACTTAAAAGTCTATTTAAGTCCAAAAAATCATTGGATTATTTTATTGAGTAGTGAAAATTTACATATTAACAAAAACTGAAATTTGTACTTTCCTATTATGATCACTCAAATTTTATTTCTACCAAGAGTGCTAAATGCGATTCTTTTAAAAAAAAACCGCAATTTATAGTTAATTTTCTTTCCAGCGATACCGAACACTTATATTATATGTATATAACTTCTTAACAGTAAATCTTCAATGCATTTTTTCATAAAAAAGTTCCCAAAGAAATGTTTCATTGATTCAATGAAAATTATTTCATTAAAACAATTTTAATGAATGGTTTCATTCACCCAATGCTAACTTAATAAAGTACACACAGAATAATAGAGTGCCAACCGAATTGAAAAGTGTATTTTAATGGTAGCAACTAATAAATTCAGTTAGTACAACGACATTTACATTAGATTTCTTAATATTTCGGGTGTTGCAACTAAAATTCCGTTGAATTAACCGAACTTTGCTGTGAAAACTAATGTTCATCTATACCAACCGACTGGAATTCGTAAAAAACCGAATTTGAGTCGTATTAACCGGATTTCAGTTGGCAAATAGCTAAATTTTTCTCCGTGTGCATATGAAACTGTTTAATTAATGCTAGCATAAATGTTATAAAAGTTTCATGTGTTTAATGAATAAAATTCATAGTTTTAATGAAATATATTCATTACTTTTTATAACAAAAAACTGCATTTCTCTATAACATACTTTTTAAAGTGGTTGAGATATTAGCCAAAAACAATTTGTGCTTTAATTAAAAAAAAAATATGTATAAAAGTCTGTTGACTTTTAACAAAAGCACTTATGTAGACTTAAGAAAATGTTTTATAAAATTTGTATTCATTTCACCTCAACGCTTTAAAAGCTAAATTTTATGAGATCGCCTCAAATCAATTTTTTCAAACTTTCAGTTAATTTATGTAATATGTATTATTATTCGTTTAACTTCAGCGATTATTTTTTTAATCCAAAATGTACAAGATTGAAAAAAAACACTAAACTATTTTTTTTTTCACATTACAAGTTAACATTTTGATGGAAAACAATTCGAAAATTTTTCATTGCTTTAATGAATTTTTTTTACGAAATTATGAAAAAATCATAAAAATTTTAATGAAAAAATTAACAATATTAATGAAGTTTCATTCAATTAATGAAATTATTCATTAAACCTGTGAATCCATTTTAATGAAATCGATTCATTAATACTACGAAGGAAAATTCTATCAGTGTACTATACTTTATTGACAAGTTCACTTTTAAAATATTGAAAATTTAACATTATTTGTTTACATTTTAAGATTTATTAACTTTCTAACATAAATTTTTTATGGTTAAATGGAGGTGTTTTGAAAACCATAAAATATACGTCTAAATTCAAATGCAATATCGTCAAAAAAAAATTTTTATTTAGTTGTGTTTTTTAGCATTAAAAAAACGCTTGATGCATTTTACATATGAGGCATTCCACATATTTTAATAAATCTAATGAATTGTGAGAAAAGAACAAACTTTTCTATTATCCCAGCAAAAAGTTTATATGACTGTTGAAAACACTGTAAAATTAAAGTGCGCTTCTAGCGTATCAAACTTGGATTTGTTGTAATATTAAGAAGTTAAAAAAGTTTAATTTCAAAAGTTCGCTAAAAAATTTAATTATTTTTGAAGAAGATTTAGTTTTTATTTGGTAATAATTACGAGGGCGGATCAATAAGTCCGTGACTTTTCGAACTTCCCTCGTAGTTATATGAAATGCAATACTGCTCCCATCAAGAACCACCTGTTAAAAGACTACTGTCAAATTTTGAGCAAGTTTCGTCATTTACTTTGCGTTTAACAGCTGTTCAAAACATACAACCTCGTGGATTTTTTTTAAAAATGGATAAAAGTGAATTTCGAGTGCTCATTAAACAATATTTTTTGAAAAAAAAAAAAGTCAATCAAACCAAGGAAAGGCTTGATAAATACTATGGGGACTCTGCATCATCGATTTCAATGGTACAAAAGTGATTTACTGGCTTTCGTTGTGGTCGCACAAGTACAAATGACGCTAAACGTTCTGGACGGCCAATTGATTTCAATAGAACCGAAAATGTCGAAAAAATCCACGATATGGTGTTGTCCTATCGAAGAGTAAACGTGTGTGAGATTGTTGATGCCGTAGGCATTTCATATGGCAGTATGGTTTCGATTTTAAATGATCAGTTGGGCTTGAGAAAGCTGCAAGATGGGTGCAGCGTTTGCTTTCAATTGAAAATAAACGTAATCGTGTGACAACTTCAAAGAATTGTTTGGAGTTGTTTAATTCGAATGAGTTTTTGCGGATGAAACATGGATACATTGCAACTCTCCGGAGACCAAGCAGCAGTATTAACAATGGGTTCCTCCTGGTGAACCGGCTCCGAAGAAGGCCAAGGTAAGTTTGTCGCGAAATAAGGTGATGGCAACATCGATTACCTTTAAAAGGGAAAAACAATAAACGGCGAATATTATGCCAACTTATTGGACCGATTTAACGAGGATTAAAAAAAAAAAAATCGACCCCATATGGCCAAGAAAAAAGTTCTTTTTCATCAAGATAATGCACGGGTGCACACGTGTGCAGTTTCAATGGCAAAATTCCATGAATTGGGCTACCAATTGGTACCTCATCCGCAATATTCTCCGGACTTAGCCCCCAGTGACTATTTCCTATTTCCAAACCTAAAGAAATGGCTCGGTGGAAAGAAATTGAGCTCCAACGATGAAATTATTGATCAAACAAATGCCTATTTTATGGACCTCGAAAAATCTTATTTTTTGGAAGGGATACAAAAATTGGAGAAACATTGGACTAAGTATTTATAGTAATTAAATGTGCTAAAGTCCCAAAACTTATTCAACAAATTGTGAAAAACAATCTGATGTAGGCGTGTCCCTATCCGGATTTCATTCCTGCCCAAGGAAATCTTCATTCCTGCCCAAGGAAATCTTTGAGCTAAAAGGAGATTATGTTGAAAAATAAAGTTTTTTTTTTGCAAAAAAAAAAAAAACTGTGCTTTATTCAAACAGTCACGGACTTATTGATCCGCCCTCGTATAACTCTGACTTGACGAATAAGAAAATTTCTTTTAAAAAGAAATTCATAAAAATCGTTAAAAAATTAAAAAATAACCGTTTGTAAATAAATATAAATATAGGAGGGAATCATTCTAAATAAAGTTCTGTGGAAGTTTTTCTGCTATACAACGTCCTGGAAGTTATTTCAGTATATAATATTCCTAGGGAAGTTGTTTGTCTGCATTATAAGAATGATTCCTTCCTATGACATTCCAATGATATTTTCATCGATGAATCGATTATAATCATTCCTTGGAAGAACAGTTTCTGCTGGGTATGTACAAATGTTGTTCCGTACTATCATCTATTGTTGTATAATTTATTTTCGATACGACTATACAAAACATTCAGCGTTTAGTACAGCCCTTGTGAACACCTTAATATGTACACGCAGAAAACTAAAGAGTTAACCGAATCGAAAAGTATATTTTGGTGGATACAACCAATAAATTTGGTTAGTTCAACCATATTCAAATAAGATTTCTAAATATTTTGGTAGTTGCAACTAAAATTCCGTTATATTAACCGAATTTCATTGTGAAAGACAATATTCAGTTGCGCCAATTTATTTAAGTCGTAGTAACAGAATATTAATTTTTTATGTAAAAATTAAAACGGTAACTGGCACATTGCTTTATATTTTATAAAAACTAAAAATATGAAACTTTTTAAATTTTTTTATAAAATATAAACTGAAATAGAAAATATTTTGATTTACTCGATTAATCGACCAAAATTGCTCGAGTTAATCGTTACTCGATATTGGCCAATTTTAATTTACTCCAACAATATGGCGGATAATTTTTTTAAAATACAGTCGGGCAAACATATTTACGTACGAACTTATTTATCGGAAAGTTTTAGGGGGTCACTAAATACAAGCGATTTTTTAAAAGTGACCAGATTCGTAATAACCAGGGATGGCGGGCAATACCGCTAAAATACCGTTATCGATTCAGAACCCTTTCAACTGAATATCGTTATCCCTAAAATACTGTTACCGAAATAATTTAAATACCATTATCCGTAAATTACCATTTCCGATATAACTAAAATACCAATGTCCTTAAAACCCCGTTACCGAAATAGCTAAAATATCGTTATCGCTATAATACCCTTACAGAAATAATTGAAATAGCGTTATCGTTAAAATACCGTTACCGAAATAATCTGACAAAATCAGAAATAATAATTACTGTAAATATATATATATATATATATATATATATATATATATATTTATCCAAAGCTTGATAGTCATTTGAATTCGGGCTTAATGTGGCAAAAATTATCGATGTGCATTGACATAACCTGAATAATTTAAATAACGTTATCCTTAGAATACCGTTACCGAAATAACTGATAACCCGTTATCCCTAAAAAAAAAACGTTACCGAAATAAATTAAAATAGCGTAAAGTAAAATTTTCAACTTCCTTGCAATACTAGTGCGATATTCCGATACAAATATGAAAACAAACATCTTTCAACCTTCTTGAATTGTTTGAATGAACTTTTATCTTAATTTAAAATGTTCATAAAGGTTTTTTTTGAAAATTTTTACCTTTTATCTTATATTAGCTGCATTATAATAGTTTGTTATTTATATTTAAGTAGAAAAGGAAATAAAAAATCCTAAACTCTTACGAAAATTGTTAAGAAATTAAAGCGAATACCAAATAAATGAATGAATGAATGTTTGACTTTAACCGGAACAGTATCTAGGGAATATCTCATATATATGCGGCTTACCTTGACAACTGTCCCGCTGCAGACAAATTATACCGTTTCGATATCAAACTTACAGTATTTGTTGTTTTATATGAGACGAATAAAAAATGGAACAACTTTTCCATTTTTCGAATAGTGAACGAATTTGCGTGAAGTATAGAAAAATCAATTATTTAAAAATCGGTCAAAATATGATTTATTTTTTATTAAAAAGCTTAGATGTTTTTTTTTTAACAATCCACAAAATTTCATTACGTAACTCGGCTGTGTTTTGTAAAAAACTCGTTGAATATTCGTTGACCAATATTCTCTAAAGCGAATCCGAGCTACAATATTAAACTTTCTAGATCGATAGCAAAACATCTAAACTTTTTTATAAATAAAAACTAGTCTAAAAAAATGTTGCCGATTATTGGTTAAATTGAGTTTTATATTATACAAAAAATTCAGAACTAGTTCTGAATTTTTAAAACATATTTTTTTTAAATACTCCATAAAAAATCTATTGATATAGTCAAAATTCTAGCATTTCTAAATTTAATTAAATTATTATAAATAATATACAAATATGTGTCAATATTTAACCACGTCTACTTCGCCTACGTTTTCCATTTTTTGTACCTCTCATATGGACCAAAACTTTGTTTGTCATTAATACGACATACTTTTTCCTTTAGCAGGACAGTTGGCTTGAATACCCACATATATAAACTCAACATATGAGTACCACACATCATATTTTATTATACCTAAAAATATTTGTACTAAAGACTTTTAAATTTCCACTGCAAAACTATATTTTCTTTAAAATTCATGTTTTTTTTTTTTTTTGGATATTTTTTACCTCAACACTCACTCTAAAAACATATCAGCAGCGGCCACAGCACATCACATCTGTTGAACAGATTTCACATGAAACGATTTCAAAAAAAAAAATATTCAAAACAACACCATTTTACGCTCATCATCATCAGTTTTAAAATAATAAATTTTAATTATTTTCATAATACATACACAACAAAATACATTTGCATAAAGTAAAAAAAAAAAATAAAAATTTAAATCCAAAACTAAAGACTCCCCTCATTTAGATCTGTTTTCAAATAAGTTAAAAAAAAAAAAAACTATTTCTTTTATATTAATAAAAAACGAAACTTCAATATTATGCATCTTTGAAATTGTGATGTTTTCCTCGTATCCAGCTCACGTACATATTTTTAAATATAATTTACACCGGGAGTTACAACAGACAGACCGACATCCATCTGGGGTTTTCTTATTGAAGAACATTATAATGTTTGTATTTTAGTGGTTGCTTCGAAAGCACGAGCGCATGTGCATGGTTAGCATAATTTTCTTTTCGATTTTAATTTGGGGGGATTTGTTATATGCTTTTTAAGAGATTTTTTTACAACAACTGTTTTATAGTGAGGTGTTCTTCTGTAGAATTGTTAACTAAAAATAGCCTCTTTTTTTATAATTTTTTTTAGAGATTATTTAAAAAAAAAAAAGAATTTCACTGACAACAACTTTGTCTAGTTGTCACAATTGTTAACACTCAACTACAGGTTGTGATGTTAGATGTCAATTGTTTCAATCCCTTGGGAAAGTAGTTTTTTATGTTGGTTTGTTTTAATTGTTGTAATCTTTTTATAGGGAAATTTTTAATGAAATCTAATATTTTATAATTAAGAAATAAACAGTTGTTTTTTAAATGTTTACATGTCTAAATGCCAAGTGTAACATTTTTTGACAAAATGTCGAAAATTTCGTAAAAACTACAAATGCCTACACTGATAGATTTTCCTTCATAGTATTAATGAAACGATTTCATTAAAATCGATTTATTGGTTTAATGAAAAATTTCATTAACTGAATGAAAATTCATTAATATTGTTATTTTTTTCATTAACATTTTTTATGATTTATTTTATAGATCCTTTAAAGACCAGACCTTATAAATAATATCAACGAATGATAATTTCTCAATAACCACCAAATTAATGATATGCTGAAATAATCATAAAAAGTGCAAATTATTAAATATCAACGAAAATATTTCATACAAACTATGAATTTTATTCATAAAGCACATGAAACTTTCATAGCGATTAGCCTAGGATAAATGAAAAAAATTTCATATACTTTATGAAATTTTCATTGGGTCAATGAAAATTTCAATTAATTAAAATTGATTTAATGCAACACCTTTCATTGATTCAATGAAACGTTTCTTTGGGAACTTTTTATGAAAAAATTCATTGGATTAATGAAGGAATTCATTAATACTACGCACAAATTTCTATAAGTGTACAATCTAAGGAATTTTTTTGAAATTTACCGAATTTGTAGTGAAAAACGAGTTTTCTACTATAAATTGTTTTAACCCTCACACCTGCCTAATCTTTTTTATGACATTTATACCACGTATTCAACACGATAAATAAACTATATCCTCACCTAAAATCCAAAACGTCATAACTAACAAAAAATGCTAAATTGATGATTTTGATTGATTACAATGTAGTTAACCCAAATACACCTTCCCACAAAATTGTACACGTTTACGTCCAAAAATACCGATTTTATTAACCAAAACAAAAGGCCTTAACTGCAATTTCAATAATTCATTAACCAAAAAGTCGTGTATTGCAGTTTTTTTGCATTTTATGTAATTATTTGTGCACACACAAGAACTTTTCCATAAAAAATCAACAGTTATTTAAAAGTTTAATCGGTAATGTTGTTTCAATGGAATATACAGTTAAATTTCTAAAGAAATATATTTTTTAAATTTCTGCCTGTTATTCAATAAAAAAAGAAACAAATAAAAACAGACTTTCGGTAGTAGTTAAAATATTCAGTTCAAATTTGTTATACTATAATGAGTATTGAAATAAACGAAAACAATCTATTGTTTTTATAGATTTTAATTTTTCAACAGTTGAAAATAAACTAACACAAATACAATTGTTTTAAACGAAAAGTAAGTAGTCCTATTTTTAACTGATTTTCAGTTAATTTAATGTGTATATTCAGCAGTCTTTGCGGAAAAAATATTGTGTGTGTACTGTTTTTTGTTTTTTTTTTTTTTACCAATTTAATTAAATTTTATTTTCTTGAAATAAATAAATTAATTTTATCAATTTTTCTCGAAAGTTTTTAAATAGTTAAAATGATCATCATGACTAATCCGTTATCAAATAAGACTAAATAATGTATACGTGATAAAAATTGCATAAAACAGTGAAACCTTTAAAAGTTAAGACTTAAATTTTAAACTTTTATTTTTGCGAATTTTGTCATGTACTCAAATGATAGGTATTATTGAGCTGTTTTTGGATAATAACCAAAAATTTGTTGACGGTACATAAGTATTGGGCCGTGTCGATTTGTATGGAGGCAAACAAATCGCTGAACGTTCAAGGAAAATCATATTCTAGGGATCAAAATATGAAACTTTGCTGAAGGAACCATACCTCTAAAACGAATTCTGATGTCCCTGATGTCTGATGTCAAATTTTGAAAAATTCCACTTTGACCCATTTAGAGTGCCCCAATCGAATACAACCCTAATCGAATATAATTTATACATGCATCTGCTAGAGCGTCTTCCGGAGAAGAAATAGGGACCCTAATCTTGGAAAGACTCCTCCTACTTTCTGAAATATCTCTATCCCGAGATTTGTACATTTTGCTATAAAAACACGGTTAAAAAGGCTCTCTTTCAACTTAAATTTTAACCCCTTAACGGTCACCTAGAATGATGATTTATGCATTAATCTGCTAGCGCGTCTCCCGGAGAAGAAGTAGCTCCCATAATCTTGGAGAGATTCCTCCTACTTTCTGAAATATCAAAGTGGGCTTTTTCAAAATTTGACCCTACGGGCCAAAAGTCGGGACATCAGAATTCGTTTTAGAGGTATGGTTCCTTCGGCAAAGTTTCTTATTTCGATCCCTAGAATACGATTTTTCTTGAACGCTGAGCGATTTTTAAATCGATCCGCCCTAATAAGTATACTTGCTACAATGATAGAATTTTTCTTCATACTGTTAATGAATGCCTTTCATTACGTTGGATTCACTGATTCAATGATTAATTTTCATTAAAGAAATGAAAAATTCATTAAGTAAATGAAATTTTCATAAAATGTTTTGGTTGCTCTTTAAAATATGCAATAATTTCTATATACACATTTTTTGTACACCAAACATTTAGTTCCATCAGATCTCAACAGGAGGCGCTTCAACTATTATAAACGTCTAAATAAGCAGATTATTTTGTTTCGTTTATTTATGTCAATCGGTAACGCGCTGCTGTTTACATGTTGGTGCACCAAACATGGGTGCGGGTTCAAGTCGTTTTTAGATAGATGTCAAAAAAAAAAACAGAAAGTAAAATAAATATAAAAATCTAAATAATTATGAGACAGGGCAAAAAATATATTTTTTTGCCATTATAATCCATTTAATGAAAATAGTTCATTAATTCAATGAATCTTTTTTATTGGGGATTTTTTAATGATAAAATGCATTGTATTAATGATGAATTTCAGTAATACAACGCA
Source organism: Delia radicum (assembly GCA_021234595.1). Taxonomy (NCBI): domain Eukaryota; kingdom Metazoa; phylum Arthropoda; class Insecta; order Diptera; family Anthomyiidae; genus Delia; species Delia radicum. The sequence continues at coordinate 240,085,458 of CM037851.1, read as the reverse complement.
AACAATTTTATCAGTGTAAATTTTTAGGCAAAGAGGAGTTTAAAAGTTTGGGAATGCTGAGCATATTAAACATATCGCTCATTTACTGCAAGAGTGACATAACTCAAAAAACACGATTTTGCAGAAAACGAGTTTAAAGTATTCAATCCATATCTAGCGCGCTCGTCCATTTCTCTATTTATTTGGTCACGTTTTTTATAAATGGGTGGTTTTAATGTATTTTTCTCTTAGTGAGAGTTGTGTGCGAATTCGCTAATTATCGAGAGACCCATGAGTAGCACAGTTTCTCTATGAAGTATATACTCTTTGCTCCCAATTTAAAGAAAAAATAAAATATATAATCCCCTATCTCGAAAATTGAGGATAGGATCTGTAGCAGTGACTACACCATCCCGAAAATTGGCTTCACCACTGGCTTGCGTGTTACCCTGAGTGAATACGGCTGGTTGGCGGGCCTTCGTCCTGACCACAGAACCTTCAACTTCTTCACTGGTGGTTCAAAGATGGGGGAGGGGGTCGGGGCAGCGGTTTTCTGTCGAGAGCTGGGTATCGAGGAGTCATATAAACTTCCCGATTACTGCAGCGTCTTTCAGGCGGAAGTTATGGCGGCCAACATGGCTGCTGACCTTGCTCTTGTTTCAGAAACGGAGGGCAGTTACGTTAATTTCTTTATTGATAGTCAGGCGGCTATCAAAGCTACTCTTCGATTGTCCAAGAGTGCAAGAACTCTCTAGGGAGACTTGGGTCCGGAAGGAGAGTCCACATCTATTGGGTTCGTGGGCACCGGGGTATTGAAGGGAATGAGGTTGCGGATGAACTGGCTAAACGGGGAGTCCAATAGCCAGTTGAAATGGCATTGGATGTTCGCGTGCCACTTCGGTCTCTGAAAAGGGATGTAGAATCCACGATGATGCGAAGAGCTGATGCGGTTTGGAGAAATACCGAAACATGCAGAGTATCTAAAGTCATGTGGAAATCCTACGATCCCGTAGCGACCGAACTTTTACTGTCCTTGTCCAGGAGCGACTGTAGACTTCTGGTGGGTGTTTTAACTGGTCACTGCTGGACGGCAGTTCTTGCCAAGGGAGCGGGAAGGCTGCAGAGTGACGAATGTAGATTCTGTGGGGTACCAGGGGACAGGGAGACGGTGGAGCACCTAGTGTGCCACTGTCCGGCTCTTGCACGCTCCAGGGCGAAATGTTTAGGGGACAACCTATTCCGAGATCTGGGAGAAATCTCAGAAATCGGAATCTTGAGACTTCTGTCATTTGCTAAGAGGGTGTGGGGAACTCTGGCTACCATCACTGACGACTGACCTAACGTGGAGGTTATCGTTTCTTATCTGGTAACGCTAGGGACCTAATGGTCTATGCGGGGTCTTTGACCGGCCAGCTCAACCTAACCCTATCTCGAAAAGTACACATGATATTAATATGAAATTTTTACACAATATAAATCATGATATAACTAATAAATCTGCATCGTTAACTCAAAAATCGATTTTTTTGACTTATGACAGTCTTGAAGTAAATGAGCGATATATAAAAATGTCATGGATTAATTTTGGTCCACCACAGCATCATTTAGTTTGAAACAAGTAATTTTATTTATTACTTGTTTTAAATTGAAAGATTGAAAAATTAAAAATATATTTTCAAAAATATGCTTAGGATTGCCTAACTTGAGCCCAATTTGCACAAAAATCTTAAAAATACTAGTAGCGAACTATAAATATTTTCGATTTAATATGTATTTTCACTGGATAATAATCATCGTTTTAGCACTATTACGTCAAATTGTACACTTCCGAGACACCCTAATGTGGATTAAAATTTAAAAAGATTTATGCCCAAACTTTTTTGAAAACCGCATAAAAGTAATATTTTTCCTAATATTTTTTATGGACTTATCAGATATGATAGGATGATCATATATTTGTATGAAATTGTGTATATTTTCATACAATCATATACAAAAATGTAACATTTAATGCAATTTTACCAGACTAAAACTCGCATCTAATTATATTTAAATGTATCACTTTACATAAAATCATATACAATTATATCAGTTCAAAATCCGGATACAATAATATCTGGTTTTTATGTAACTATATCTATTTGTATTAGTTTAGATATAAACTGATACAATTAGATACAAAACTGATATAATCTAATACAATTCTATCGGGCCATAATTCGGATACAATTTAATATGATTACATATAGCGTCACATAGAAATTGATATGACTACATAAAGCTCCATATACATTTTTTTTTTTAATCGGGAATAAACAATTTGTTAAGAAATTCCATCAAAGGTATTTTATGCATTTCATCTTTGGAGATCCACATAAAAAAAAAAGATGTTTCTTCAGTAAATAAACTCGTGCTCAATTTTTTTTTATGTTTTTAATTGGAGCATCATATACTGAATGTTAAACCCATATAAAACAATGAAAATTAAAACATATTTAAATGAAAAACTTACAAATGCTTAATACACATTTCCTGTGATGTCTTCGTAATAAATGTATGCAGTGCCAACATAATCTCTATGATGATCACGATTATGAATTAAAATATTTTCTAGTACAATTCGAGTCAAATATGTGATGTAGAAAATACCGCAGAATCCATTCACTTTTTAAAAATGGAGCTTTACCTATTCATTGGTAAATATAACTAAGAGATGAATGTGTTTTTGTTGAAATAGGATTTGGGGTATATTAATTTGTTAAAAAAACAAATGGAAAATAGAAGCACATGAAGCAGCAGTCGTTAATTGTTATGTAATTAATTAAAACCCCATTTACAACATGTGCGTGTTCATATGTCATTGTATTGAAGCAGGCGTTTACCCAAGAGGGAGGGGGCATGTCCCAAAACTTAATTTTTCAATAAAAAATGTAAAAAGAGTTAAAAAAGTTAATTAAAAATACTCCAATTTCCCTTCCCCAAAACCTTTTTCTGGATCCGCGCCTGATTGAAGACAATGCTTGCGACAATATAAAAAAATATTCCGTAACAAATTCAAAAATATCAGTTTTTGCTTACTAATAAAAAACGTCAGAAATGGAAATTTTTTTATTTTTTAAAGGGTAAGGAAACGCAAAGAGATGGGTTTTTCGAAATATTTATTTATTATTTATTTTGGAAATATTAACATGTAAAAAGAGCAAAAAAAATAAAATAAATATTAATTCAAAATTACGTTGCTAGAATTAGCAAATTTTATTTTTTGCTAAATATTAGTAAGGTAATAAGAGGAAAAATGAGGTTGCATGAAATAACCCCCACTGAAATAGCACCCACCGTCGAAATGAAATAAGCCCCACTGTATTTGTGCCCACCGAAAATGAAATAAGCCCCACCGAATTTGTGCCCACCAAAATGAATTATTCCCCACCAATGAAAATGAATTACCCCCACCAAATTTGGTGGGCATTAAAATGAAATAATACCCACGTATTAAAATGAAACTTTGCCCACCGAATATGAGATAAGCCCCACTTTACATTATTTAGATAAATAAATTATTTAAATAAAGAAGATATAAGGGGTCAAAGTTGCGAAGCAAATAATGAAATATGGCTTCGCAAGCTTAAGTGTTTCTACTAATAAAACTAGTACTGTAAAAGTAGGAATTAATTCAAAAACCAAGAATTGATATTAGAATTAAAATGAATTAAACCCCACCAAAATGAATTAATCCCAACCAATGAAAATGAATTAACCCCCACCAAATGTGGTGGGTAATAAAATGAAATAATAACCACGTATTAAAATGAAACTTTGCCCACCAAAAATGAGATAAGCCCCACTTTAAATTTTTTATAAATTTGGTGGGGCTTATTTCAGTGGGGGTTATTGCATTCACCCGAAAAATGAATCTGTAAACTAAAAACATATGCGGAGTGAAAATTTTAAAGCGTTTATCTAATGTTAATAAATTCAATAAAAATTCTTATAAAAATGTATTAAATTTTAATATTTTTTAAACAAAAACGTGATTTATGTAAGTTTATCTGCTAAAAAAAAAACAATGTTGATGTATATTAAATTTTCGGATACATTTTTTAAAATCTTTATTTTATAAAGAAGCTATTGCGAATTCTTAACTGCTTTAAACATGGATGGTAAACGATTCGATGCGGGTATCGGTAATTGTAACGATATTTTGGTTTATTTTGGTAATGGTATTTTAGGGGTAACGATGTTGTGAAAGGCGTGGTAGAGAAGAATGAGTGTATTTTCTAAAAATCATAACTACATTGTAAATTTTCAATTTTTTCTGAATCAGACTGCGCAGTTTCTGGTTTTGAACCTTCGTCAGTGACCCTGTTTTTTTTTTCAGTTATTTCGGTATCGGTTTTTTTAGCGTTAACGGTATTTTACTTATTTCGGTAACGATATTTTCGGGATAACGGTATTTCAGTTATTTCGGTAACGTTATTTTAAGGATAACGGTATTTTAAGGGTAACGGTATTTTAGTTATTCAGGTAATGTTAATTACCTAAATAACTAAAATACTATTATGCCCGAATTCCAATGACTGTCTAGTTTATGATCAAAATTTGGGAAAACATATCTATTAACAGCGATTATTATATTTTATCTTGTCAAATTATTTCGGTAACGGGGGCAATTCCACTGCATTCGAATTTTTAATCTCCGATTTTAATGAAATTCGCCACAAATATTGTAAATGTGTAGTGTTTATCAAATCATTAACCTCTCGACCCCAAACCCTTTCGGTTTTCGAAATATAACGTCATGAAAATTGGCAAAAACGTCAAAATTTTCATTAGTTTAAATGAACCTAACCGTAAAAATAGAATGCTTTTTGAATCGGACACTTACGATAACAACTTTCAAATATATGGTCATTCAAAGTTACATAATCTTGGGATTTTTCATTTTTTTTTTTTTTTAATTCAATATGGGGTCAATATGGAGGAGTGTTATGGGATCCATTGAATTTGAATTCCAATGAAAACTTATGAAATTTTAAGATTGTGTAAAAAATATAGCTTACAGTAGTTTTGACTTAGCTGCACAACAAACGGCGATCTTTTGTATGAACGATCTTTTGTATGAAAATAATGTACAACTGCCAAAAACATGAGGCACTTATTTTAAATGCGCAGGTATACACAGTGCACTTAATGAAGGCAATTGCATACGTAATTTTGTAAAATAACAACGAAACCAAAATTTTGTGCAGTTATGTGAAAAGTGCACGTAAGTAAAAGGCAGTTAAATCAAAACTACTGTATTGCTTTTTTTGATACATATCGCACACCTAGTTCAAAAGTGACTCAACTCAAAATTTTTAATTTTTCAGAAATCGAAAAAAATATTTGCAACTTTATACCAATTGAAACATAAAGAAAGACATAATTGTTTTTAGTAACAGTTAACAACAACAAAATACACTGATGTTTTTTTATATAGATAAACAAGTGTATTGTGCATAGTTTAATCATATAAATCCGAAAAATTAAAATTTTGAGTTGAGTCACTTTTGAACTAGGTGTGCGATATTTTGGTTTCTTTAAAAAAAAAATAGCAGCATGTGATACGAGTACATCACACTCATAAGAAAAGTTAGCAGAAGTCTGATAAATGGGTTCCAACTCAATTGAACTAATTTTTCCTGTTGATATCGTTAAAATCTGTCAAGTTATCAGATATCTCATTTTACCATATGAACAAATTTTAGTTGTACTTGAACTATTTTTTGATATTTAGTTAAATTTTTAAATGATTTTTAAAATTTGTCTGTTAGTTTAGAAATGTTTTTTGTAATATTTTTTTATTGTCCTAGTAAAAAAAATTACGTGTCTACGTGTTTAACTATGTGTGCGTGCATTTCTGTAATACACGTGGTGGTACTTTTTTTACATAAAAACAACAAGTAGCTGTTATGGATAAAAACATCTTTGTGCTTGCACTTCATTCAGAAACACAATGCCGATAAGAAAGCAATACAATTTTGCAGGCTAAAATATTTAATGAATAAATAAATATTAAATAATTTGATACAATTAAAATATTAAGGTTTTTATTAAAATAAAAAATATATTTATATATGTGATCCCTTTAATATTTTCATACATGGCATTAACAAAAGAACCAAACAGACAAGAATGATCGAGAAAAATAAACGCGGTGGTTGTGTTTCAAATATGTACCCGTTCTTTTTTGTAGGAAGACGACCCTGAACCAAAAAAAAAAAAAAAAATTGGCAGTTAAAAATATAATAACATTGCTAAAATATTATAAGTCACATTACGGCCAATATCATTATATAGAAATACATCTGATCATTTTTATGGAGAGATTTTTGTATATGGTACTTGATATTATTAAATGTCTCCACATCTTATTCCATATATAACTACATACGCCATATAATAATCCAAATATATGTTGTGATCGATATGATAATATATGGTCAGATGCTAAGTTTTATTAAACTATATGTAACGCTATACTGAAAATATTTTAATTATAATTTTATATACAGTAGTTTTGATTTAACTGCCTTTTACTTACGTGCACTTTTCACATAACTGCACAAAATTTTGGTTTCGTTGTTATTTTACAAAATTACGTATGCAATTGCCTTCATTAAGTGCACTGTGTATACCTGCGCATTTAAAATAAGTGCCTCATGTTTTTGGCAGTTGTACATTATTTTCATACAAAAGATCGCCGTTAGCTGCCTCTTATGTTTTGCTTACTTAGTTAGTTTGGTTAGTTAACGCTTGTACCTACATAAATTTGTATGTAAAAACCTTATAAAATTTTTTATGAATGTTTTTTTATTTTCGTTTTGTTGTTTTTTATATAAATTCTATTGTATGAAATAAACAATTAATAAAAATAAATTAAATCATATCTGGTCTTTGCAGTTTTTAACAATTTAGTTTACCTGCACTTTAAGGCAGGTAACCAATTTGAGTTAGCAGCGCTTTTGGCTTACCTGCACAAAAATTCGTGCAGAAGTTGGTTGTGCAGCTAAGTCAAAACTACTGTAGCATTATATATAATCCCATACATATTTTGATAAAGTTAAATACCAAATTAAGTTATACGCAAGTTAAGTTTTTCTTACATATGGCTTCACATATAACCATATTAATTTTATAACGAAATCATTTTCAAGTGAAGTGCTTTCCTTTACATAAATGTGTAAGACAATACCAATTAATTGTATATATTTTTGAAACACTAAGTTCCTTCTTGATAATTTTTTATAATTTCGTTGTTTCATTTAAAAAAAATTTCATAACTTGCATAACTTCAAGTTACTAAAAGCATATCTACTATCGGCTAAAATTTTATAAAATCAGATATATTTTTATCTAATTAGATATAATTTAATGTCCCGGATATGGACAAATCTCGGATAAAATTTTATCAAATTAAATTGTATAAATTTGATATAATTAGGTACATGTAGATGACCCATTTTACGGATCAATTTGTATGTGCTTATTAATTAGACTCCATATAAAAATGTTTACCCGGGCGGGCTTTTATGAGTCTAAAAAATGGCTTTCCATTATTGGTTTCTAGCGTTTTTGACACGATTTTTCTACTCAAAATAGTATTTTAAAAAATTTCTATTTTGATAAAGAAACTTATTTTGGAAAAATTTGTCAAAAATACCCCAACTTCAAGATGCCATAAAAATTAAATTTGATCTAACTTTGCAAAATCCTTAGGATGTTTTGTTTATCCAACAGTCAACTTTCATTTCGCATTGGCACCATTGAGGCTGACGGCGATGAACCAAAATTTGTTACACAGCGATATTGAATTAAAACCAACTCAAGATTACTAGGTATTAAAAGTATGTAGTGGGAGTGGTAAAAGTGTCTAAAAGTTATATATTATCGACAGAAATTATTCCTATGAGTACGATATTGATATTTTTAAATCATATATTAAGTCCAAAAAACAAAAACAATCATTTTCCAGCCAAAAACCTCTTCGCCACGGCCACCTATCCTATGCAAAATCTGGTCTATACAATGTAGCGGTTAAACTTTTATTTTTAAAAAAATGTCGTAAAATTGATCTCCGATCATCGTTAATTAACATAAACCAAAAATTTTTCTTTAAATTTTGAAAAAATATTGGAGATTGTGAATAAAGCTCTAAAAAGGGAAGCCAAAAGAAAAAAATTAAAAGCAATGTAAAAACAATTGACATGAATGTCGTCCAAAGCATGATTGGAGGTATAAAGCATAAAATACCCCAAATTGAAGATCGTGGTCCGTTGGCTCTCTACAAAAGTGAATTAATTATTTATAGTTTATATTATATACTGTGTTATAAATGAAAATACTTTTTCAGGAAAAAATAGTTTTTTAACTACAAGCGTTTTAAAATTGTCCAACTACTAAATTGGCATAGATTATATAAGAAAAATTAGGGGATATTCCAATTAATGTGTCCCAAACACTGTTCATTCCTCTTTCTGGAATATAATTACAGATAATAAAGAATAACGGAAAACAAATTTTTATATAAATGAGTGTACCAAAGGATTTTTTAATTGTTATTAAAAAATCTCTTCCTATTTCTATTAATAATATAAAGAAACTATATATTTTCAGAAAGAATAGAGAATTTTCATTTAAAGGCCATTTAAAAATTCAAAATTGGTTAAAAAAATTACTGAGTTACAAATGTTTAAATGCGCCAGTTGCAAAAAATAATCTTTTACCGTTATCTCAAAAATGTGTGGGTATATTGCAGCTTCTCAAACCGGTTTTGTAAAACACTCTGCTAGACTTACAGCCTACACTAAATTAGACGTGTGATTTTTCTGTGTAGCTCAGTGTAATGAAAAAAAAAATGATTATGACTGCACTTTTTGAAACACTCTATTCTATTTGTCTTTAAATTTCCTACCATTTTGAGTTTACATAACTAAAAACTATTGGCTAATTTTTGCACAGAACAGGAAAATAAGATCCCAACAGCGTTATTTTTTTCAACCTTAAAATCAAAAATCTCACTTTGTTGAACTGTTTAGAAAAACTGCCTAGAAATAACACTGGTATTTCTTCAGAAAAGATCTAGAAAATTTAATTATCTTTCCAACGAATGTACAAGGTTAAAATCGAGTGAAAACTTTTCGAGTTATAGTAACAATCCAAATCGCATATTACTAAATTTTTTTTAAAATATTGATTTTTTATTAAAAATCACAAATCAAAAAAACTTGGTCCAGAGTCAAAATTCGACAACAAGATAACATCGAGTTGGTCTAATGTACTCTCAGGGAACTTCTGCTTTAAAAATTTGTAGTTGTTTGGGTTGTAATACAGTTTCTTCATTTTTAATGTAAATGTCAGTCATTTGTAGAACAAATTTAATTTTTTACTAACCTTGTAGTTCATTTAAAAAAACAAACCAGATGAAATGACTGTTTTATGATTTTAAAGGGTGTTTTTTATACAAGTATAGAACTTTAAGTTGGGAACACTTTTTTAACTGGCGGCCATTTTGTCAGCTGTCAAGTGATTTATATTTAGTTTGGTTTGGCATTTCAACATGAATAGATTGACGCCTGAACAACGTTTCCAAATTGCGCAAATTTATTTTGAGAATCATGGTTCTATTCGAAATACGTATCGCGCACTACGTCCATTTTACGGTCAACATAATCGAACCAAGTTTACTCTAAATGATAATATTCATCCACAGATACGCAATACAGTGCGTACAGAAGAAGACATTGCTGCTGTAGAGCGTAGCGTAGAGGAACAAGACCCCAATCAGTCTATCCGTCAATGGTGACCGCTATAGAGCCATGTTTACAGACTTTTTCGTTCATCAATTGAACAACCATGATGTGCAGGAGCTTTGGTTTCAACAAGATGGCGCAAGATGACACACAGCTCGTGCAACAATTAATTTATTGAAGGAAACGTTTGGTAACCGCATAGTTTCGCGTTTCGGACCCGTGAATTGGACTCCAAGATCGTACGATTTAACGCCGCTGGACTATTTTCTGTGCTGATATGTGAAGTCGCTAGTCTACGCCGGTAAGCCCGAAACGATTGACCACTTGGAGGACAACATTCACCGCGTATTTGCCAATATACGACCACAAATGTTGAAAAAAAATCATCGAAAATTGGACTACGTTCGAGCCAGCCATGGCGTGGCGGTCATATGCCAGAAGTCATATTTAAATATAATGCCAGAAGATTATCTTTTGAATAAAGTAAATTTCATGTCAATTTAAAAAATTCATCTTTGTTTAATTCCCTTTCAAAGTTCTATACCTCTATAAAAAACACATTAATTTTTTACAGACGTTTTTTTGTTATTTAAAAAAATAAATGTTTGTTTATTTTTACTAACATATGTGGTTAATTTTTACTACAATTGTTAGTAATTTTTTGAACAGTAAAAACAAATGACAATTGCTAGTTGAATTTAATGAAATGTTAATCGTCCTTTCTACATGTGAAATTTCATTTGTTTTTGACTACATTTCCTGTTGATTTTACCTACATAATATCCTTAGTGTAGGTATTACTATTTTGAGTTCACTTAAAATTGTTTTTCAACTAAAACAATTTGTTAAAAATTAACCGGTTAACCGAACAAAAAAACCGGTTTCTCGAATATTTAAAAATTTTAAATATTCAAAACCGGTTTGTTCTTTGAAAATAAAAAACCGGATAACCGGTTTCCGGTTAAGGTTTTTTTTCACCTAAAGAAGAAGTTTATTTTTAAATGTTCATGATTAAAATTGGAAAAAATTATCGTCTATATACAAAATTTGGGGATTCTTCATTATTTTTTCCTTCAATTTTAATACGAATCAGTATAATCATTATTTTGTTTGACAAAAGTTAATGCGGGATATACCCACACATTACTCCATATTGTGTTGCATTTGCAACAGTGTCTGTCTAAAGTGAAACAAATTGATGAATGACCCCTTAACTAAGGGAGAGATGAGTTGTGAGATATCTGAAATATACAATAAACAGAAATAAATGAACAAAAAAAAAAAATCACTAAATACAAGCAGGCCACTTCATTTAGAGAGTTCTTTCCATCTTCTATCATTTATACTCGTATTTGTAGTTTAGCGTGTAGGATTGATGTGATTTATACTTTCACTATTAGAAGTAATTTAAAATCACAGCATACCACTGTCAAATTATCATAAACTTCTGGCATAATTTCAAATTTAGACAATTTTAACTCAAGCATTTCACAAAAATGAACGAATAATAAATGGTGAGAGTTGAGTGGCGCTTTCCCATAAATATCGTGGGTAAAAAAGATTATAATAAATTGTATGCTCCATTAGCAAAAGATGGGAAAACATCAACGAAATACAACTATAAATATTTTCAAAATTAATAGACATTTTTATAGAATAAATGAAAATTTTTAGTTTTTAAAAAATTTTGCACTTTTTTTTCAAAAAAACATATGAAACATTTCCCATACTCCTTAAACACATGTAAGGGAGGGAGGAACAAATCCTCCTCTTTTGACTACTTAATTGAAACTAGAATTTGAAATTCTTAAATATTGTCTAAGGTTTGTTATTACATGCCACCATTTAGACTAATTGTTTTCAGTTTCTTCGTTTAGAGCTCATTTTGTATCTTCTACAAAATGATAAATTGCTTAACGTTCTGGGAAATTGCTAATGTTCTCATGCCTGGAATATGTAAAGAGTAAAATTTTCCACATTGTTGTGTTTGTCCACTATTGTTTTTCTTTTTCATGTTTTACATTTACATTTGTGGTTTTATGTCATGATACCATTATGGAGGTTGACCTTAGAATATTACTTCATTATCCGAGTTAAATGTCAATTTCGCCTTTTTTCAATGTATGTTTGTATGTATGTTGGTGTCATATTATGAAAAATACGTGCACTTGTATTTTGAAGTTTCTATTTGGTTTAACATTATTTTATTGTCACAATTTCATTAATTTGAATTTTAATGTAAGTGAAGCGGGGCTAAAAGTCAACGAAATAATTTAAAATCACAGTAAAATTTATTTAAAATTTTATTTTCAGACTTATTTCTAGCACTTTGACAACCATTTATTTTTTAGCTAAGCGGCATTGGATTTAACACGATAATTGAAAGCTTAAACATTTTGCGACAACTTAAGTAAAAAAATCAAATCATTTTACACATTTTTTTTAATATACTCTCTCTGCTTTCGAATGTGTGTGTTATGCTGTTTTTTAAACATTTAAACAGGCGGATATTGGGTATGGGGTCCTCCCCCCAACCCGGTTAAAATAATATAACATCCCTATGGGGAATGAGGAGTAGGTAATTGAGATAATAATCAATTTTATAATTAGCTTATTTTGTCTATACCCAACAAAAAACTAAGTTTAAGATCGCGACGTTTGGCGAGAAATCATCATATCTGGCAACCCTGGTCACAGTTCCGTGTTCAGTTCTTTTACACCAGTGGAGTGTTAGGTCTTCATTTCTACTGCCACATAGTCGGTACAGATAAAATTCCTTCAGTCTTATGTCTGCTGTGTAGCAGTCAAGTGACTGAATCCTTTGGCACTCATTGCCATGTTTTCATCCACTGCTAATGGTTTTGAACTAGTTCAATGACCAGTAATAACTTCAACTGCAACGTCCTTAGTTGCTTCAGTACACTTTGATGTTATGTTACTTTTTCTCCAGTTACTTGATATATCTGGTAGCAACCAATGAATGTTTTGTCGCCATAACTATAGTCACGTAATTGGTCATTTCACCAAAATTAACACTTTTTGGTGCACCACAATTTTCGTTCCACCAGTTTTGTGACGTGACCCTAAATCATATATCACAGATTTGTCACTTTGGATCAATCGACCCTTCGTTTCCCGCAGGGTGTTTAGTTTTCGTTTATTTGTATGCCCATCTTTGGTTAGTCCTGTGGCATGCCACTATGTGGTTTAAAGCAGGACAAATGACCCCCTCCTATGACAAGCCCATGTTACATAGTTGTTTACATAGGGCAGGGTTTAGCACTGGACCGGTCTCTGGTACGAAGGGACCGATCCTTTGGCACACGCAGGACCGGTCCCATTCAATATAGGGATATAATACGACACAAAATAACTTTAAAATAACACGGTTTGTAATTTTGAATCATGGTTAAATAAAAAAGGTTTGCGCATTTAAATTTTTGTTGGTTGCTAAACCAAAAAAAAAAAAATTCTATACATGGTTAGGAAAATATCCTAATAAAGAAATACAGAGGATGGCCTCGAACTTGAACAATTTTCATTTTCATTGCACAAGTAAAGGTCGAAAAAACATAATGTTTATTTTTAATAAAAATTATATCAAACTTGTATAAAAGACAAAGTACGGTCTTGTTTACTCCCCCTTTACATCTTGTTTTTAAACAAAACAAAAGAAGTGTGAAAATAAAAGGGAGAAAACACAAAAAGTGTGTATTATATGGCACACCTAGTTCAAAAGTGACTCAACTAAAAATTTTTAATTTTTTAGAAATCGAAAAAAATATTTATAACTTTATAAAGAAAGACAAAACTGTTGTTTAGCAACAGTTAACAACAACAAAATACACAAGTGTAGTGTGCATAGTTTAAGCATATAAACCCGAAAAATTCAGATTTTGAGTTGAGTCACTTTTGAACTAGGTGTGCGATATATCTACCAAAGGTAGAGGGTGCACATAACAAACAAGTTTTCAATTTATTTTTGATCATAAATTAGAGCTCATATATTAGTTCTCATTTAGTGAGAAAACTAGTTAATATGAATGTTTGCATGGGATAGTCACTTCTTTCAAAACATGTTCTGATGATGGGAACCTAGAAAATTCCCGAAATTGATCTCTGAACACATTCCTGAAACTGGTCAATTAATAAATTTGAAAGCAAAAACTCTATAGATTATTTGTAAGGACAATATCCTAAAAAAGAAATATAGAGTATGACCCCGAACTTGAATAATTTTCATTTCACAATTAAAGATCGAAAAAATATAATTTTTATTGTTAATAAAAATAATATCAAACTTATTTTCAAATATCGTAATTTCATTATGTTGTTCAAATATTTATGATCGCTATTAAAATATGTGCTTTAAGCCGAAAATGGTAAAATTTTACATAAATGTGGTAAATCTTATTTCGAAATGGTAAAAAAAAAGTTTAAAAATTCTCAAAAATTTTTTTAAGAATTTTGTTGGAAAAATTTTAAAATTCGGAATCAAAGTACCACAAGATTTGCGGAACATAAAAAGTATCGTTTTTTTTAAATTTGTATCATCAAAAGTGTCGAAATTCCCTCTTAAAATGTATAATAACCAAAGCAACCGGTAACACTGTATATATATATATATGTCCTTTATTTATCTAAATATAAATAGAATTACATTTCTGAACACCATAAATACTTAAATAAAGTTCAGTGTGAACATAGGGCGTCAAACAAGAAAAAACATCCCGTCCAACGGAAAATGAAAGTAGACCATTAGTAGACTAACACCCCCAAAGGGTTTTGAAATCTTGCTCTTGTTTTGTTTTTATAAGCTTTTGAAGTTGACTCTTTTTTAGCATATTTTTGGTATTTTTTTTTTAATATGGATGAAAATAAAATGTTGAAATGGGTAAAAATAATATGCAATAACGATGAAAGCGATTATGCTCATTTTCACACAGACTGTTTGGGAGCTTCTTTAAAAGTGTGGTATTCAAAATGAGTTAAATCGGTCAAAAGTTATGAGTGAAAATGTAATGCAGCCTCAAAATGTTTCATACAAATTGGCGAATTTTACTAAATTACGTGACTTGTCCATTTTGTAACCAGACATATAGAGATGAATAGTGTTGAATATTCACCTCAAGTACTTTTTTCACCAAATTTTTTTTCACCTCAAACTTTTTTCACCTCAAACTTTTTTCACCTCAAAATTTTTTTCACCTCAAACTTTTTTTACCTCAATTTTTGTTTACTAAATATAAGAAATGTTGGACATTTTGTAACCAGAGACATAGTGAATAGTATTGAATATTTTACCTCAAATACCTTTTTACCAAAATTATTTTTTTCCTAAAACGTTTTGGATTTTTAGTTTTCGAGCGCTCGTGTAAATATTTGTAAAGTTTTTTGGCTTTACAAAATATTGACTCTGTTATTTCTCATGTGTTTTTCCAACCGTTTACACTTTTGGTTTTTTTTTTATATTTTATTAATTTATTTTCTTATTTTGTTTCTACAATTGTTTTCTTGCCTCAGCGTCCTAGGACATTATTGAGGCCAGTTGGCGTAAAATTTAATACAAAAAAGAAATAAATTAACTAAATTTATGTATATAAATATATGTATATATGTATATAAATAATATAATATAATAAATAATATAATAAATAATATGTATATATATAAATAATATGCAAGTTTGTTATAATTTTTATTAAAAATAAAAATTATGTTTTTTCGACCTTTAATTGTGCAATGAAAATGAAAATTATTCAAGTTCGAGGCCATATACTCTATATTTCTTCATTAGGATATTGTACTAACAAATAATCTATAGAGTTTTTGTTTTCAAATTTATTATTTGACCCTTTCAGGAATGTGTTGATAGATCTATTTCGGGAATTTTCTAGGTTCCCATCATCAGAACACGTTTTGAAAGCGGTAACAATCCCATGCCAAACCTCAAGCATTCATATGAACTAGTTTACTCACTACATGAGAACTAATATACATATGAGTTTGAAATTAAAGATTATAACCATTGATCAAAAAATAAATTGAAAACTTGTTTGATGTGCAAGATCCACCTCTGGTGGATATTCAATACACGTTTTTTTTTTTTTTTTTTTTTTTTTTTTTGTTTCTCTCTCCTTTTTTATACTTTGTTAAGTTAGTTAACAAAACAGGGAAAGTAAACTAGGCGGTACTTTGCCTTTTTTCACAAGTTTGTTATAATTTTTATTAAAAATAAAAATTATGTTTTTTCGACCTTTAATTGTGCAATGAAAATGAAAATTATTCAAGTTCGAGGCCATATACTCAAAAACTCTATAGATTATTTGTTAGGACAATATCCTAATGAAGAAATATAGAGTATATGGCCTCGAACTTGAATAATTTTCATTTTCATTATAAATAATATGTATATAATAAATAATAGTGTTCGGCCAGAAAATGCATTTGGTCTGTATTCTTTATTCTAAAACATTATGGACAAATTTGGCGAATGGAAAAATGTTTATTGGGCTGATTAGAGACGATTTTGAGTGACAAATTTAAAGAAAATTCCATAGTTACGCAATAAATTCACTGTTCGGCCTTTAAAAGTTCGGCCAAATCGAAAATAGTTCGGCGGCCGAACTTTTAACTTTATAGCTAAACTTCGGCCTTTTCATTAAATTTTATACACAAAATCGAATTAAATTGGCTTAACAAACATATTTCCAATAAAAAGATTTATAATCATTGCCTCTAGATACGTAAAAACCGACCAAATATAGTTTTTTGGCCGAACTGTTCGGTCGGACGCTAATAAATAATATGTATCTATGTATATAAATATATGTATATAAATATAATGTTTAAACACATTACATTCTTTTTACACTAGAAGCATTCCTAAATTTTGTAACAAATAACTTTTTAAATTTGATTTAAAGATTGAAATTCTTTGAATAATTTTAATATTTTCTGGCAAGTTATTAAATTCAACTCCACCAATATATTCAATTTTTTTTTAGTTATTTCTAATCTGCATCTGTACGTTCTTAAATTTGAGCTATTTCTAGTATTGTACGTAGCCTGGTTTCTCGAAAACTTAATTGTGTTGTGACCAATATTTTGCAATGACTAAAAGACAAATATCAATAATTGCATTTTGTATAAACCATTAATTGGCAAGATTGTTTTGGTTACGTGTCTATATAGCGATAATGTCGGGTGTAAAAGTGGAAGATTATGTACCGTTTTTAAAGCTTTGTTTTGAATTCTTTGCAACGATATTAGTTCAGTGCTATTTTTACAGACGTATACTACAACCATATCGTTTAATTGGCTTTGAATTAACGCTTGATATAGCAGCAATTTGGCGTTTTCGTTAAACTTATTTTTAAACTTCCTCTTCCTCTTGTCTTTTTAATTACAATTTTATTCCAGAATTTAAAAAATTTATGTTAAATTTTCTGGCGTCTATTTTTTCCCATCGAAATATTTAAACTTCTATAAATTTAAAATTCCTGAAAGTTTTTACGGAGTTTTGTTACACAAAATATGCTCTATTTCAGAGCAACCAGAAATATATTGTTTCATGTTTTTTCCTGTGAATCATATTGAAAAATTAATGAGATTTATTTTTTTATTTTATTAATTAATAATCATATAATTACAAATTATATACTATTACCCTAACCGAGATATTTATCTTTTTTAGAACAATCGACAAATTCCGGCATTGATTTGTTATAGCATATTTTTGCATATAGTGCTCTTGTTTTTGCATATTTCGATAAAAAATCTTATTTTCTAAAAAAAAATCTTATTTTTAATACAAAAACTCGTATTTTTGAGCATATTTTAGTACTTTTTAGAATAAAAGCATATTTTTTTATAGCATATTTAGCGATTTTTTTATTTAGTTTTTAGTTATCGAACAATTTTATGTTTCAATAAAACATATTTTTTTTGGGTTTTCAATACGGATTTCTGAAGTTTAAGCCATTTTAGCAAATTTAAATTTCTTGTTTAAGACTGTACCGATTTCGCTATATTCCATCTTTTATCTCCATTTTTGTTGGCTATTAAAATAAATTTCTCCAAGTTATTCCAACTATACTGATAAATAAGTTTTAAAATACGAATGCTTATAGAAAATAGCTGTTGTAAGAGCAAGTTTTCCGTTTTTAGTGCATTTTTTATGAATTTCGGGTCATGGAAGACATTGTAAAAGAACAACTTTTTGGAATTATATTTTTTATTTTAAATTTTATATAAGTGTTTGACAAATTTTTTTCAGACTTTATTCGTTATGAGAATTGTTTGTTTGATGACCTTAAAATGAAAAATTCCGAATTTCACACCCATACTTTTACTGAAGTTAAAGAGCTTTAATATGGAAAATTCTAAAATTTTATATCAAAAGTAAATAATTTGTTCGGCGAATAATTTTTTTAGTAGTCTGGAACTCTTGAATATAAAAATGAGTATATTGCATATTTTAATTTTGTAAAAAAATCACAAAAATTTCTTAAAATTTACAATTACCGAAAAGTAAAAGCAAAAATATGTCTTCTTGTAAAAACGTTTTCAAAAATCTTTTATCATTTATTATTATTCTGCTTTAAGAGTTACAAAAACAAAAAATAAAAAAAAAATCGTTGAAACGCCCTAATCTTTGTATTTTTAATAAAATTTCGTTGTTGTAGCCATAAGATCATTAAGAGGTCGTGAAAAGTTTTAAACTCTCAGTTTTTATAAAGTTTTTTCATTTAATGGATGAATTTTTTTTTATGCAAATGAAAAGTTTAATAAAACATATAAATGGATGAATTTCAACGAAATTTTAGTTTAATATTTTTTTAATTTCATTTACTTAATATTTCAGTGAATCTTTGTCAATTTTATGCAACAACTTCTTAATATCAAGAAGATAATTCTCTCAGTGTATAATTTTATTTTGTTTACATTTCTTTTTTTATTTATCTTGACATTTACATGCGTATTTATGGGAATTCAAGCAATTAAAATAATGACTTTTTGTTTTGTTATTAGTATTCACTATTTTTAATCATTTCAATTGTTAAACGATTCATTCATTCATTCATATGCCTACACTGATAGAATTTTGTGGGTAGTATTAATAAATTACTTAATTGATACAAGGATTTTTTTTAATAAAAAAAGTCCACAAAGAAATGTTTCATTAAATTAATTTTAATAAATCTAATGAACATTTCATAAAGTATATGACATTTTTTTCATTAATTCTAGCATAAACGTTATAAAAGTTTCATATGTTTAATGAATAGCATTCATGGTATGTATGAAATATTTTCATTGATATTTAAAATTTTTACTTTTTAAGATTTTTTGTTATCATTAGTATAATTATTGGTTCACATTATTTACGAAGTCTTTTTATGGTCATATAAAATTATTTTTATTAAAAAAATTAGAAATCTAATTAATTCTAAATTACGTTCCACATCTGAACTATGTAATAAGCGATTAATAAATAAAAAATAAATTATTTGTAGTGCACAAAAGCCACAAAACTCATCTATGTGTTCATTACATGTCTGTTGACATTTTACAAAAGCACTTAAGTCGACTTAAGCAAATTGTTTAACAGTTTTATAGACAATTAAATTTCACATCCACACTTTATACATTCATGATATAAGGCCGCCTCAAATCAATTTTTTTTTTCAAAGTTTTGATTAATTCTGTTTGACAAAATAATTTCATTTGTAATAAAGGGTCCGCCATCTAAAGTTTTTTTTCAACTAGTGCTTATTTCGTGAATGGTAACACTTAGCTCATGTCTGATTTGACAGATAATTAGTTTTATCCTTCCGCTGAACGAATATGGTCCTTATGTTCGTTATCTTGTGAAAAAAGTGAAAGAAACTGGCATCCTCATCGATAAACCAAAGCGTGAAAAGCCAAAAACAGTGCGTACACCCGAGAATATTGCTGCTGTGGCAGAAAGTGTGCGTGAAGCGCCATCAACATCAATTCACCGTCGTTCTCAACAATTGAACATTTCGGAGACATCATTGAGACGAATTTTGCATAAAGACCTTGGTATGACGCCATACAAAGTCCAATTGGTTCAGGAGTTCAAAAAAAAAGTTATTTGGCGGACCCTTTACATATTAGGCGTTTTAATTCAGCATTTATTTTTTAAGCGATTTTTTTTTTTGTCCAAAATGAACTTGAACATACATTGGGAAAAAAAAAGCTAAAAATTACACTAAACTAAGTTTTTTTGACATAAGTATTACAATTTAAAAATGTTGTTGAAAAAAAATCGAAAAATTTTCATTAATTAAATTTTCATTAATTTAATAAGTTAATGAAATTTTACATTAAATTTGTGGATCCATTTTAATGTAATCGATTCATTATTACTCTGAAGGAAATTTCTATCAGTGTAGTGTTGCATTAAATCTTATTCTAAACTAACAATATGATGGCACTTATTGAAAAAGCATTTTTTATCGATCAATATTATGGATAAATTCACGATCAATATTATTGATAAATTTTTTTTTAAATTCAACCAATCAAAACAAAGTATTTATAAATAAAATATTCTGATTTTTGATAGATGGATAAATAATATTGTTCCTGTACGAGTATACTTGCCTTAAGACCTAAATTTCCCAAAATTTTGAATCAGCATGAACATAAAATTAAATTAATCGACTGACAAGGGGAGTCTTCCGATGGGTTCTCTCCGATCTTAAGGAAATTTGGATATGTGATAAAGAGACAAAAATTAAGCGACCCGTACATTTTTAGCATTCCAATCTCATGTTTAGGGGCTAAATAGGGGAGTCAAAAATTATCCCATTTTTTGTTGTTTCGGCTTGTTTTGAATTTTTTCAGAGATATTTTCGACAAATTTCGTAAAGCATTTGAATACGCATTTACTGGTAAACATGTCCGACAATTTTCAAGTATTTTTTTTTTATTCCAAAAAATGTGTTTTAAGTTATATTAAAACTGGCGTTTTGTTAAAGAATTATAGTTGGATTAAGCTAAAAGAAACATATATTATTGCCTATTAAATTTAATCGAGAAGGTGCTTTTATGCGACTTACTCCGAAGACCTTTTTAACTATAATTTAAATATTTTAAATAAATGTCAACCCTAACATACTACGCAGGCAATATTGGTATAAAAATTTTCGTTTTCTCGAGTATATTAAAGCTGCGTTTAAAAAAATCTGAATATCACAAGTTTCAGACATGTTTCCATACAAAATTGTTTTAACTTTGGCCCCACCTTTTCAACCTTAAACGTGAGATTGGGCCACTAAAAAAAAAAATACGTGTCCCGTATTCTCTTTTCTGTATCACATATCCCAATTTCATTAAGGTCGGAGAGAACCCATTGGGATACTGCCCTTGTGAGAGCATAATTTTCATGATATTAATGAATTGGTTCTCAAAATTGGTGAAGGTTTTTTTGGAATTTGGATAAAAATAATTTTTGAAAAATTTTATTTATTTAAAGTTAAATTTTTTTTTAAATCTCAAGAATATTGACTTATGGTTTACTATTGTCGGTACATGTTCGATAAATATTAATTCACAAATAAGTGACAGCCTATGTTCAAGCAAACATTATTCATTCATAATTGTCATTTCATTGATAAGTTGTTTAGCTTTGTTTAGGATTTATAAATCATAAATCGTTATTTTAATTGTTACAACATGTTTTATAGGAATCTTTAATAATAATGTTAAGTTCGAAGACTTTTATTTATTAAATATTGAAAGGTCGAATAAATGCAACTTTAAATTTATATTTTTCTTTTAAAAAAAATATATATTTTGCTTATTAATCAAATTATAACAATTGTTCCCTGAAGAAGTGACCCAATGTGGAGACGAAATATTGGAAAAGAATAATAATAAATAAATTATAAAAAATCACATTAAATCATTTAAAAAGAGAAATTAAACAAAATTTTAATAACTTTTGTACAACTTATAGCGAATTTACAGAGAAAATTTGATTTCCTAAAAATTGGATTAACTGCTTAATCAATCACTAAGCAAGTCGATTAAACCATTTTTAATCTTCTTGATTAGCCAACATATTTTTAGGCCTATATTTTAGGCCTGTTAATTTTGGATAGGGGATAAATGTACACTTAGAATACTATGTAGGTAAACACCACAGCAAATGTAGTTAAAAATAAATGAAGAAAGGACGACTTATATTTCAGTAAATTCAACTAATATTTTCATTTGTTTTTTAATATTCAAAAAATGACTAATAATTGTAGTAAGAATGAACTACATGTTAGTAAAAAATAAACAAACAATATTTTTTTTTTATTTTTTTAAATAACAAAAAACAACTGTAAAAAAAAACAACATTTGATGTGGTTTGTTTTTTTTTTTTTAATAAACTACAAGGTTAGTAAAAAATTTAATTTGTTCAACAAATGACTGACATTTACATTAAAAATAAAGAAACTGTGTTACAACAAAAACAACTACATATTTTTAAAGCAGAAGTTCCCTGAGTGCAATAATGCATTAAAAAGCATGTGAAAATTTGAGGTCTTTACTATAGAAATAAATAAAAAAATGTCAAAAAACTATTGTTCTAGGGTTGCCATATAATTACTTATAACTACAATTTTTTACATTTTTTATGGCACTTTTTTGAAAAAATTTTGGAATGAATGAAATTTGTAGTACAGTATGTACTTGTAAAAAATGTACTGTAACTGTAAAGAAATATGAATAAGTATATTCCAATACATATTTATATGCACCATATGTAGTTAGTTCGGATCGGAACACAGTATCGTATATAATTAAAAATTAATGGTTTTACAGAAAATTATATAAAATTGTATATATCACTATGTTAAAAATATTATCTAAGTTCATTTATATATAATTGAGTATAGCCCCATGTAAAAGGAAAAATTCTAAGTTCATGTATATATAATTAAGTATAGCCCCATGTATGTATTTCAGTATGATTACAAAAACTCCATTGAGTTTTTATTTTTAACTCAATGGAGTTTTTTTTTTTTTTTTTTTATTAATTAATAATCATATAATTACAAATTATATACTATTACTATCACGACCCCCGCACTGATAAGCCAGCACCAACTAGCCTACCGGGGCGCACATTCAAAAATCTAATGTAAATATAGTTGTACCAACTGAATTTATAAGTTGTTACCATTAACCTTCAATTCGTTTGGCACTTAATTTTACTACATATATAGAATTTATACGGAGACAAATATCGCAACCTATTGGCGAATTACAACGAAATGAGTTTGGCAAATCTTTATTAATGCTATTTTGTTTAATTACTTATTTTAAGTATTCCTTTCTAAAAAATTATTTTTACCATTATAAACAGTCGAGTGCTTTTACCTTAGGGTAGAGTTCATTATATGACAGTAAAAATTTAATTTTTATAATTAATAAATTATTTTAGAAATGTTGAGGTTAAGAAGAAAAATAAACGTTTTTCTCTAAAAATTATAAACACTATTACTTTTTAAATCAGACTAGACGAGTTTCTGGCCTTTTATGGACAGGCTCATCAGTAATTTTCCATTTAAATTGTATTATTATTTGTGTATTTATAATTGTCAGATTGTCTCTATATGATAAATTTTTCAACAACCTGCGGCTGTAAGAATCAAACCTGCGTTCATCTTACATTACAAACGTAACAATACTAAGTCATGACCGTTTATGGATCATACCCAAGTATGGCCTCGAATCTAATGCAAATAGCAAATAGCAGTTTTCTTTCCTATTAGCTTTTTTCTGTTATTGTATATTATACTCAGAAGTGACAAGACTAACAACAAAAATATTCTATTTTTAGATTTTTGTTTAGTTTTCTAATCTCCGACTATATTTCACAATGTTACCAGATTGCCGTATGGTTTTTACGTTCAGAGTTGACAACTTTTGCGTTTAAAGTTGAGACATCACCACAGGGCAAATTTTATAATGTATTTTAGTACAGTGTCATATTAACGTCATATAGACAGTCGCAATTATTATTTTGTTAAATATATTTTATAGACTTTATAATTAATTTTTTTTTTGTTCCATAAAAACGTAAGTGAAAACATATGGTATATGAAAATGGAGTCCTAATGAATTAAAATCAATGCATGTATTGTATGAAGCATATAGTTAAATAAATATGAAGAATTGTATGTAAAACTATAAAATTATGTATTTTTACATTAAATTAGATATGATTATATCGGGTCGAAATTCGGATAAAATTTTATATAATATAATATATATGTACATATCATATCCGATATAATTTGATACACCATTTTTCGAATCATAATATATCTTCCGTTACATGAAATAAGATATCATTATACATGACATCAGATTATCTTTTTACTCGGGAAAACAAAAGTTACATATATCTTTTTATATATTTTGTCATACAAAGGAATATATAACGAGATATATGTAGTTGTATTACATAATACAATATAATATAAAACTATTTTTACTCGGTTTATTAAAATTTATTTTCTAAAAAATCCCATCTCACATATTGAACATTCCACAATAATGTAAAAAAGAAATTTTCACAGCGGTAAATATATGAAAATTTATGATCAAAGTTCAATATTTTTTGGTAGAAACTTTGCCTATTTCGCGAATTGCTCGACTTCGATTTCATATTCGAAATGTAAGTTCAAAAATATATTATATTTGATGTATTGCGATCATACACTGACAATATGTTTTCTGTTACCGATTCAAGTTTATCTATAAAGTTATACGTAAAGTTTGTTTCCAAATTAAGAAGCTATTTAAATATATAGAAATATATTTTTCAACTTTTTCTATTGGTAGTATAAAAAACAAACTATAGAACTATACGTACTTTCGTTAAATATTGGCAGTTAAATTTTGAACTTTTCGGTGAAAAAAAAGCCCAAACAGTTTTTACAAAAATAGTTTTTTGTTTTAATTGAATTTACAAGAAATTCAAACATATAAACATTAGACTTGGGCAATCTAGTTCGTTTGAGTGAGCGCTCTTTCTAGTTCGATTGATCTGAATGAACTAGGTCGCTTTTCTAGTTCAATTGATCTTTTACAATTTCGTTCATTTTGTCGTTAGATCGTTTGTAATTTTTAAGCGAATTATACATTCACTTTTTAACATTAAAAAATATTGAACTGGCAACAAAAAAAAATCTAAATTATACTCAAAAGCAATATAAAAAATAGAAATATTACTCAAATACCAAAAAAGAATGAAAAGAGTGAAGGACTCAAAAAACTGAAGACTGCGAACTACACTCTAAAAAATGATTGTAAATTTACTACTATAAAACGAGTAAAGTTTCATGTATTATTACGCAAATTCGGTAAATTTATACATCAAAATGCGTAAAACTATTTTGCGCACACTTTTATATACAATAATACACACTTACAGTATTTTTACCAATTATGTGTTTACAATTAAACACATTATGCGTAAAAGTAGTATTATTTTGTTAAACAAAATTTTCACGCACAAAGTTTGTAAATATACTAACTTATAATAGTAATTATTATTTTGACATTTTTAAATTGAAAAAAAAAAAAAATGAAACGAATTAAAAAAAGCAAAAAAAAAATCTAAAAAATTTAATTTATTGACAATTTTAATGGAAAAAAATGTATAACTGTAGTATTTGTGATAGTGTTTAGTTTATAGTGTATTTCCAAGTGTTTGCAGCCTAATTGTGGAAAAATATTTTCAAAATATAATGTATGTACAGAGCTTTAAAGAATAAAATTCTTTATTCGATTTATTCAGTCGGTTTTAACTCAATCGATTTAAAAATATCGCCAATATTAAAAAAAATTGCCAAAATTGAAAAAATCGCCAAAAATCGCTAAAATTGAGAAAATCTTTAAGATAAAAAAAAATCACCAAAAATGAAAAAAAATCGTTAAAATTAATAAAAAAAAATCGCAAAAAATAAAAGAAAATCGGCAAAAATTAAAAAAATCGCCAAAAATTAGAAAAATGAAAAAAATTTCGAAATTAAAAATAAAAAATTTGCAAAAAAAAAAATATCGCCAAAAATGAAACAAATTTTCAAATTGGAAAGAAAGCTTAAATTGAAAAAACGAAAAATATTGACGAGAAACTTCAAATAGCTGTAAATGTATATTTATTAGTTTTCGAAACACAGGCGATGTTCCAAATAAAACGCGATCTAGGAACCTAGCCAATCAGGCCGGTATTGGGGTTGAGTTTTGAACACCTGTGCAAACATTTTTCTAGTTGCTTTTTTAGTTTTTGAGTTATGGACGTTTTTTATTTAGTCAATTTTTAAAAGGTACATATTACAAAAACTAATGGAGCTGGGGGAAAAATTGCTGCACCATTGTTCAAAACTCAACCCCATTACCCCTACAACGATCCTAAATTTCGATTTGATTGGCTGGATTCGTAAATCGCGTTTTTCTCGAAAAGTAAGCATCGCAGATAAAAAAGAGTATTTATTTGAAGAGTATTTATGTTTCAAAAACTAACAGAGATAAATAAAAGACACGGACAACTTTTTCCAATTTGAGCAATTTTTTATCAACTATGGTGATTTCTTTTTTAAGTTTACGCGAATTTTTGCTTTTGCCGTTTTTAAATTTTGAAGTTTTTTCATTTTGGCAATGTTTTCACTTTTAGAAATTTTTGGCGATATTTTTATTTTGGCGATTTTTTTTTTAATTTTGGCGATTTTTTAATTTTGGCAAATTTTAGTAATTCATTTTTAATTTTGGGATTTTTTTTTTTAAATTTTGTCGATTTTTTCAATTTAAGTAAATTTTACATTTTTGGTGTTTTTTTTCAATTTTGGAGATTGTTTTAAATTTTTGGGATTTTTTTCATGTTAACGACATTTTTTTTCGATTTTAGCGATTTTTTTCAATTCTGGTGGTATTTTTCGGTAAATTGTAAATCGATTAAGTTAAAAATAGATTGAACTCCCAATTATTGAATTTGCAATGATTGAAGAAAAAAAAAATCATTCGATTTAAAAAAATCCGATTTAATTTTTTTAAAATAGAATTCAATCTTTGAAGCTCTGTATATGTACAACAACTTATATACAAATATTTATTATTAAATTTATTATTATACAACACATTAATAAAACTCTTTCTAAAAATTAATTTTTTGTTTTATTTGAAAAAATTTTTGGGCTGTTATTCTTTTTTACTGGAAGGTAAAGATACGCATTTTTAGGGGGTTTTTACGCTTATCGATATGTATTTTTACGCATTTTATACGTATAATTGCACGTAAATCATGTTTTTTTACACGAAAATTTGGTAAAATTACTGATTTATTTATAAATTTTATCAAAATTTTACGCACTTCCATTGTAAATTTACCAACTTTGTGTTCACAAACTTACTCCCAATGTGCGTATTTTTTTCATTTCCACACATAGAGTAAATTTACATAACTTATAGTAGGAGTACAGTTTCCTACTATAAGTTGGGTAAATTTCAACAGAAATTAATTAGAGTGTAGCTCAATAGTTCAAAATAAAGACTAGTTCAATTGAACTAGATCGTTAACGAACTACACAACTCTAATAAACATACCGAACACACAAACAAATACAAATATTGACTTGTGTATGTGTTCTGTTTTGTAATCACAAAAAAATGCTTTTAATTATCAAAATCAAACTAAAAAAATCGTTTTTTTTACGTTTTGTCCGTTAAATATTGAAGATTGTTTTAAAAGACTTTCTGTTGTTTTTACTACTTTTATCGGTTATTTAAACAATGTTTAAAACTAAATATCAAAATCGGTTGAATATACAGAAAAATCAGTAGTTCCTTTTTAATTGTGTTTTCAATTAATTTAATACACTGATAAAAATCCATGCTTAAAATTACGAAAAAATGTCAAAATAACCAAACTTTTTGTAAAATAAACGAAAATTTGTATATTTTACGAAATTTTTTGTAGTTATGACAATAATTTCGTATTCTAATGCCTGGATTATTATGAGTGTAGTTTTTTTCTGTAATTTTTAACGTAATAATATTGTGAGTGTAATAAAACTGTAGGTAAAATTTCAACTTTTGAAATGACACATCAAAACCCCGGACACCTTAACTTAATTTTGGGTCGTAGAATCTAGTGGTATGCTCCGTTTAAATAGGTTATGTCAAAATAAAAATATATTTCAATTTAAAGTTTGCATTGACTCAAACGATTTTTTGAGTGTATTTTAAGTAAAAGATATCGACATCTCTTTTGAAATTACTTTATTTACTGTTTATATGTCGACACTCAAAGCTAACAAAGATGGCCGTAAATGTTGAGGCAATGTTTTCTAATGATATTTAAATAGTGGAACCATATGACACTGAACTAACAGATCTCAGTATAAGTCAAAGGTTAATATCCTGAAGTTTTGTATTGTATTTGAATGAATTGTATCCTCCTAAAAATTAAAGGTCATCATTGTTAGACTTAAGTTTAGACAAATAAACAATAAATAAAGGCATTTCAAAAAATATTTTGATGTAAAAAAATCGATCGAGTCAATGGAAACTTAAAATTTAAATATCTTTTTATTTTGACCTAACCTATTAAAACAGAGTCTACTTCCCAAAATTAAGGTTACATGTCGCGGGTGTGTCATTTTCACATACTTAGTGTGTAATTATTTTTAATTTTTTTCTAATTTTGTTTAATTCAAATAAAATAATAGAAGAAGTCCAACTTTGAAACTTCAATTTCAAAATGCGACCTCTAAACAAAACTTTTTTTTGCAATTTTTTTGACAGACCATATTTATTTTCATGTTTTTTTTCGTTTATTTTTTTTTTTTTTTTTTTTTGAATATAGCAATTATGTTTAGTTTATTAATTCCACATTAAAAACTTAATTTAAAATATATACAAGATTTTATTAAACTTACCCACAGACATTTTGTATTTTATAGATTTCTTCAGTTTTGATATTTCGATTTTCTGTATTCGTTTTAAAAACGTAAACAAACAACGTACAATGCCACTGTTGCTTCCTTAAATGGCCAACAACCTTTAGAAGATGAACTTTTACACAGTAAACGAACAAAAAAAATTATAATTTTTACACATACAAGACCATAATAATAATAATCATAATTTTTATTATTTTGGCAGTGTGCACTTGTTGTAACGAAAACAAAAAAAAAACCAAAAAAACTCCGTCTTGTTTCTTCTTCCCCAAAAAGAGTATTGTATATCCGGCGGAAACGTTGTGTTTTGGATTTAATATTAATATTTAGTTTTACGTGTGTGTGTGTTTTGTTGTTTTATTTATTTTTTTTTTTATTAAAAATTAAAGAAATTATTTTTCATTTAAAAGAAAAACAAAACAAAACAAATCCATAAAGAACAATGACCTGCAAAAATAAAAACAAACAGAAATAAAAATAAAAAAAGAGTTAAAATAAAATATAAATTTTTAATTAAATATTCTAAACTACATGTTGTGGACGACAGGTAACAAACTATTATTAAAATGACATAAAATATGGTAGAATTAATTAAATATAAACTAGTAGAAACAACAACTACACTGAGAGAATTCTCGGCATGATATCCAAGCATTTTTGCATTAGACCTATGAAATCTCACTGGAATTCATCCATTGAAACCTTTCAAAAAATTATTGCAGTTTATCATACAATTTTATGAAAATTTTCATTTTATTTATTAAAAATTTTATACTTCTAATAAAAAAGATTTATTGAAAATAGTTTCATTACATCTATGAAGGTTTTTCATAAAGTTTAAGAGTTTTCATTTACATTGTGAAGAAAACTTTATCAGTTTAGTGAAAAAATTGCATTTAAACTCATCCAAAAAATTCTCTCTGTGTAAAACATCATGACCATTAGAACTTTAAGGAAAGAAAAAAGTATAGATAAAATGGGTGGAGTTGATTGTTGGCTAATGACTATTGTTACTAAAGTAGACACAACATTTCAATATCATTTAACAAACGAACATTATCCATCACGGGTAAAATTGTTAGATTGATAACTTGAAGTGAAGTTGTTGTGTTGGGCAAATGAAAGCAGAGGAGTACCAATCAGGATTTTATTTTTCGAAATTTAAGCTTTATCGGTAAAATATATACTAGTTTAAGATTTCTATTTAAGAAAAAAACTAAGCATTACACTCAAAAAAAAAATAAGTTAGTAGAAAAGTTAGTAAAACGTCTTGTAAACCAAGTATACTAATTTTCAGCAAATTTTTTCCTAAAATTATCTTTTCAGCTAAAATTCTAGTTGTACTTATTCAGCACTCACTTGTTTTGAAATAATGTTTTACTAATATTTTATTAATGTTTTACTAAATTATTTTGCTAAAAAGATTGTGCTGAGAAGCACATTAATAGTGTGGACAACAACCAGATTGAAAGATATATGCAGAAGATGTAGTAGATGTCGCGGCATGTTAAGATGTAGTAGATACTAGGAAAATTATAAAGGGTCCGCCATCTAACGTTTTTTTTTTCAACTAGTGCTTATTTCGTGAACGGTAACACTTAGCTCATGTCTGATTTGACAGATAATTAGTTTTATCCTTCCGCTGAACGAATATGGTCCGTATGTTCGTTATCTTGTGAAAAAAGTGAAAGAAACTGGCATCCTCTCGATAAACCAAAGCGTGAAAAGCCAAAAACAGTGCGTAAACCCGAGAATATTGCTGCTGTGGCAGAAAGTGTGCGTGAAGCGCCATCAACATCAATTCACCGCCGTTCTCAACAATTGAACATTTCGGAGACATCATTGAGACGAATTTTGCATAAAGACCTTGGTATGACGCCATACAAAGTCCAATTGGTTCAGGAGTTCAAAAAAAAAAGTTATTTGGCGGACCCTTACTAAAAAGTACAACTCTTGAAAGTAGGGTTGCCACATGGCCTGGAATGAGCTTGATTGTCAAGATTTTTTAGGTCTTGTCAAGTGTCAAGATAAAATATATTTTTGTCACGTTTTATAGTTTATATTTAATTTTTATAATTTAAAAAATGTAATATTAAAAAAATGTATCATCAATTGTTTAACCACCAAACCCCAACACTCATTCTTATATTGTTTCCCAAAACCCGTAATTCATTTTAATTGTTAACTTAAAAAGTACCAACACTTGCAATTTTTTTTTAAGTTTTTCTATAATTTTTATGTTTTTATTGTTTTTTTTTTTAATAAAATTTGGCTGTTTTGTCAAGATATTTGTTTGAAATCAAGCTCATTTGAGCTTAGTCACAAGATGGCTGGGTTTTGGGATGTGTCAAGCCTACTTGTAAGACATATAAAAAAATCAACCATGGAAGATCTGTTTTTCATAATAAAACAAAATTGTGCATTAAGACAACTTAAATTTTGTGTTGTCACCGGCTTGTGAAAGTAATTGTAAAATATTTAAATTTAATAAAGATTAAATGTGTATTTGTAAACTAAATGTTTATAGTGATTAATAATGTAGTGTTCAAATATACGTTCATATAAACAGGCTAAAGCGAAGACAAGGACACACTTCTTGAGTAATTTTTTTATGTTTAATCTTTCTTATTTGCAAAAAGAAGGTTCAGTACTCGTATGTCATATTTTGTTATTTTTTCGTTTCGTTTCTAGAATTATGTACGGCATATGTCTACATTTAAAAGATGCCTTCATTTAGACAATGTAGGTGGTTGAAAGATAATTTTGTTTATATTATATATAATTATTTCTATATATTTTCAGATATTACATTAATTCATGTCGTCAATGTGTTAGTATGAACATTTTTATAAAATGTAACGTATTGAGAATTTTTTTTAAAAGAATCCCAAAAAATGTTTAGGATTTTCAGCAAACAAATTAACTAAAGTATAATTTTTCTATAAATTTTTTGAATTTTTTCAGTCTACTAATGTTAAGAAAAAAATTTAGTTAACTTTTAGCAAGGATTTTTTTAATTTTTAATCAACTAAATGTTAGCAAAAGTTTTGCTGATAGACAATATCATGAAAATGATAGAACTTTTTGAAAAGCAACAAATAAAATCTAATATGACTGAAAATATAATTTTTTAATACAAAATATCGAACATTAAAAATGAATAATGTTTAACTTTTAAATTTAAAAAAATTAAAATCAAAAGTTTATTTTTCGATCTTTTATAAATTATGATTATGAAGATTATTCAAGTGCAAGATCATTTGTTTTTGTTAAACAAAAACCCGTGCAATGTTTATTTATTAATTAAAAATGTCTTCCTCCACTAATTTAATGCAGACTTTATCTGCACTCTAAAAAAAAAGTTTTCAATTGAAATTAAAATAAAGGAACATGCATTTAGTTTGTTTTTAATATTTATTTCAACTTTTTTATACACACAGAAAAATAAAGTGCTAACCGTATTGAAAAATATATTTCAATGGTAACAACTTATAACTTCGGCTAGTACAACGATATTTACATTAGATTTCTCAATATTTTGGGAGTTTGCAACAAAAATTCAGTTGCATTAACCAAACTTTGTTGTGAAAATTAATGTTCAATTGTACCAAGGGATTGAAATTCGTAATTATCGAATTTGAGTCGTAGTAACCTACTTTCAGTTGGCAAACAGCTAAATTTTGTCGATGTGTACATTTGTTTAAAATAATTTACGACCCCTTACCGATTTTTTAGTTTAATTTATTTAAAGTTTAATTCAAATTTAACCACACAAACGGAATATTGTGGTTTATTTGTTTCCGTTACAGTTGTTTTAAAAAAGTATTTTTTTTTTTCCAAAAGAAATATTCAAAAAATGCGATTCAGTTTTTTTTTATTAAAATGGTTTGTTTATATACAAAACTATTTCAATTCAAATTACAAGAAATTGAAAAAGTTTACACAAATACTACAGCCATACAAACAAAATGTGTATGCAGTGTTGTGTGTCTACATTTTGTAGAGAAAAAAAAACAAATAAAAGTGAAATAATTGCAAATAGCTTAATATAACTTTTATTTTAATTGATCTATAGCTAAAATTTGAACATTTATTTTTAACTTACCATTCATTTGTTCTTATGTAATTGTTAGTTATTTAAACAATATTTGAAAATAAATAACATGAAACATTTGATTTAAATGAAAAGTAAGTAGACCGGATTTTAAGTGATTTATCATTTATGGTAAATTACATTTTCAGTTAATTTAAATTACAACCTATTTTGAGTGTACTTACAGGTTCTTATATGTTTCATTTCGCGACACCGAAAATAGTCAGAGGACCATTGTAGAAGGGGTCGAAGATTTACCCAAATTATAATTTTTAAAGGAAAAATATCCACGCTTTACACGCATTGTTTTAAAAAACAAAATTGGAACAAATGAACTAATTCTTCATTTGGTCCTCTTCGGATTTTCGGTGGAGCGAAATGAAACATGTAAGGACATGTCAGTATATAAAGTCTACATTAAACTAGCTGATGGAGACATTTTTAATTAATAAATAAATAATAAAAGACAAATGATCTTGAATTTGAACAATCTTGCTTACATCATTAAAATTAATTTAATTTTTTGTTAATAAAATATCGTATCGCTAACTTGACGTGCAACTATAAATATTTAATTTACGTTGGAAACACTGTGCTCGTAAAAAAAGTCAATAACGTCAGCAACATTTTTGATGGGCGGATCCTTGGAGAAAAATTGCTAATATCAGCAAAAAATTTGCTAAATTCAGCAAAATGTTTGTTACACCACTTGTATAAAATATCTCTGAAACAATTTGATCCCAATTTTTAACCGCTAAACATGATATTGGGCCGATAGAACAAATAGGTGTCCCATATTCGTTTTCCTTTATCACATATCGAAATTACATTTCGATCGGAGAGAACCCCTCGGGAGACTCCCCTTGTCAGTAATGCTCAGAAGGGCGTTTAAGCATTACCACTTTTTTTTTGGATTTTTGCAACTCTTTTGGAATTGGATGAATGAATGAATGAAATGGATTATGTGCCAAAAAAAGGTTATGAAACTAATTTTTTTTTTGTGCTTTATTTTCACAAAACCTAATAAATCAATACTCAGGAGTGCTAGCCTACTAAAAAAAATAATTTACGGTCCAAATTGTAAGGTTAAGGGTCATTCTGACGGCCTTAAAAGAAAAGATTAAAAAAAAATTTGGTTAAAATCTTTGGCATATTTTTCATATATTTTTGGATTTACTTAATGAATTAATAGTTTTACTCAAATGTCAGTTAATTTAATGTATGATTCAAAACCATAAAAAATAAAAAGGATTTTAAAGACGTTTCCGCGATATTATCTTTTTTGCCGCGTAAGAGGTTTAAAAAAAATAATGTTCCACAACTCGTAAAGGCGAGCAGGTTGATTTACAATTCATAGTTTTCCCCCAAAAAAAATAAATACAGAAAAATCTAGTAATAGCGAAAAGTCGTAATGGCTACACCTCACTTTAATTAAGAATTTTAGTGCAACGGCCCAACAAATAGTTTGGTGTTAAGGAACAGGTTGCCTTCACTCAGGGAACTTCAGCTTTAAAAATATGTAGTTGCTTGGGTTGTAATACAGTTTTTTCTTTTTAATGTAAATGTCAGTCTTTTGTAGAACAAATTTAATTGTTTACTAACCTTGTAGTTCATTTAAAAAAACAAACCACATCAAATGACTGTTTTAAGATTTTATATTAATTTTTTACAGTTGTTTTTTGTTATTTAAAAAAATAAAAAATAATAAATGTTTGTTTATTTTTTACTAACATATGTTGTTCATTTTTACTACAATTGTTAGTAATTTTTTGAACAGTAAAAACAAATGACAAATGTTAGTTGAATTTACTGAAATGTAAGTCGTCCTTTCTGCAAGTGAAATTTTATTTGTTTTTTTACTTCAATTGCTGTCATCTTTACCTACATAATATCCTTACCTTTGCATTACTTCGCAACATTTGTAATTACTGACTACCCATTAGTAATACCAAATTCACATGATAAAACGTTTTTATCGTAAACGGTGCTTTTTTAAGAGCTTTCGGATTTTATTTAAAAAAAACACATAAAATTTAGATAATTATATGAAATCTTTATTTGAGTCAATAGAACGATCTATAAAATGATTTCACATATACTGGAACCAATTTTGGCATACTCCAACATATCGGCCTGTATCTCAAATTCTGATGCTAGTTGTTTTAACGTCGATGTACGCCAGGTGGTCCCAAACACCATAACGAACATAATAAAGAATATGTAGTGTAATGCAGAAAATATAGCCTTACTTAGAGGCCAAACATCAGATATCTTTCAAATGAACCTTGGAGTCCGCCAAGGATGCGTCTCTCCCCTTTGCTATTTCTTGTTATACTGGATGAAGTGATGGTAGCCACTAATGCAGAAGCACCAAACGGTTTGCAATGGACTCCATTCACAAAATTAAATGACCTGGACTACGCAGACGATTTATGTCTACTCGCACATAGTTTTGAACATATACAAGCAAAACTACAAGCCCATCATCGGAATGGACTTCGCATTAACACGAAAATATGATATAAGGCATAGAAGTAATGGGAATTTTAAGCATTCAAAAGAAAGCTAAAATATGATTATCTTAAGATTAAAAATATTTTTTTTCTAAAAATGTGTTTGGTAACGACAGCACTTTAAACAAACAAGTTGGCAATACTCCCTAGTCTGCCCTACTTTAAAAGGCTTGAAGTAGAAGTCCCTGCAAAAACTAATGTTTTAAATTAATTTCCAATAATTGCGAATGTCTCTTTTAATGATAATTTTTTCTTTTTATATCTTTACAGATTTTCGAGTTATAAAAACCAGCATAAAATCTATTTTGAATATCAAACCGCCATATTTTCCAAAATGTAAAGTACACAGAGTAAGTTTTTAACAAAATGTGTATTACCTATTTAGAAGAAAATATACTAGCAGAAAAATAAATTGTTCATAGGTATTAGTTAACACTGTCTCTTTTGATTAAAACAATACATTGTAAATGCTGTGATAGACAAAACTTCACTTCGCCACTCTCATCGCTGTGTCGACCGTGGCTCAACTGGCTAAGAGGTGATGCTACGAGTCATAGGCTGATGTATGACTGTGGGTTTGAAACTCACTATGACACAAAGTAAACAGTTTTTCATATAGAGCAATTTAACAATTTAAAAATACTTTGTTCAATTGACACATAAATTAACCACTGACGAGTCCTTGGAGAAAAAAATGATAGTTAGATTAATTATTTCGTCATATTTTTCAAGTTAATACACGGTTCGTCTGAAGCAGCGTTAGGTTAAAAAAAAAATAAACAGAAATTTCGACCATACTAGGTTTTAATATGACATTAGCAAAGTTCAGAAACAACTTTTTTAAAATAATCTGCGAAGAGCCTAAACAAATTTTTAAGTTTGAAAAAAAAATGTTCTATCTCCAAACACATTTCAGGGGTACATAAAACAAGAAACACTGGGTTTGTGCCGCCGATTTGATATCGGATCTTGATTAATTTGAGTTCGGGGAGTTCGAAACTACTATTAGTTTTAATGGATCCGGTGTAGTTTTTGAGTTATCGTACAATTATACTTTAAAAAATCGAAATTTTTAGCTTTTTTTAAGTCAATAGTTCAAAAAGCGGACTATTCTGGTAATAGCAAATATAGAGATGTTAACTTAAAACAGCATTTACTGTGTCCAAATCTGTTCATTTGCTTTATAAATGTTCATTTGCATTTTAAAATTTCGCTAAAGACTATTTGAAGTCTTTTTAATCTATCTACGATTCCTTAAATTTATTATATCATATCAGCAGTGTTATATGCACTTTAAAATCTTTTTTTTTTTCAAACTGAAAAATTTTGTTATGCCTCCTCAGTATATTTTGAAAAATGTCTTTTTGTGCATTAAATTCCTGCAAAATTTTCAATTTCTTTTGCGGAGTCTAGTTTATTGACCCAACATTTCTAAAGAAAAATGTCGTCAAAAATATTTTCTTGCAACTCCTTATATGAAAAAATCCCTTGGACATATATCCCATTGGTCGTCAACGGTGAAAAGTAGTGAGCAAATAGAAGATTTTCTCATGTTTTTTTTTTTTAAAAAAAGCGTCATTTGGGGGCCAAAAAACTTCGAATCGTCATTTGACAAATTTTTTATCAAAAATCGTCAAAATGACGTTAGATCGTCAAATCTGGCAGCTACGCATGTTTTGAAATAATTTTGCTTTTCTTAACACGATTATGTCAAAATTATTTAAATAGCTTGAGTCGTAAATCGAGTTTTGACAATAGTCCTATAATATTCTCTTTTAAGATTTTTCAAAATTGTGATGGGATACACAGAAATAAATTACAAAATTCTGTTTGCAATATTAAACATGCCTCCATACAGCATTTTTGTAAATTGGGACTAATAATGGCGATTTGTAAATACAAACATCCTTTTGTTTAATTTTTTTTTTTTGTAATTTTGAATTTTTGATTTTAAAGGATTTTTATATGAAAATCTACAACTTACAAGCATTTGAACAAAATTGTTGAAAATGAATTTTAATTTAAAAATGAGCGTGTTTGAATTTACAAATTCCATTGTTGGTGCCTACTTTTTTTCTGTGTAGACAAATTTGGAGACCAGATTTAAAATCAGCAGATAAAAATTTATAACTATCACTTTTTTTTAAATTAAATCGAACGAAAATTGCTTGAATTTCTATACGAACAAAAAACAAAAAATAAATTTAACAAAAACTCTTCATTTTCTACCTTTAACGACCGCTGGAAAATATATGTCCCATATTGTATCAGTATCAGTTGGAATAAATCAATTCCAAATATCTCAATGTCTCTTAAAACTTGAAGGAATGGACCATGTCCTGCCAAAAGTTTGCTCCACTAGGTACAATAGCTTTCGAGAAAATATTTACCAAAAATTATGAACAATATATTCATATTTTTTAACTTTGGTATCATCCTATTCTGTATGCTTCATCTGTCCTTTGTCGATACACACCAACCACACTCAGAAAAATCGGTTAAAATATGTAGCTAAACTAAAAAATGGGACATATATCAACCATTTGTCATCAAAAGGTGAAACCCAGTATGCTCGAAATTTCTGTTTTCTATTTTTATTTTTCAACATAATCTTACAGCTCGATACAATAGCGATATATATAATAGCGATATTCAATAGCTTCGATACCCTGTTTAAAACAAGCTCCTTAAAATAGCCATCACCCGCAGACTCCAGCTTTTTATTGTTTTCAAATCTTTTACCACCGCACCATTTTAGAAAATAATCCGAAGGAGCTAAATCTGGCGAATAAGGTGCGTGATGAAGCAATTCGAACTTTAATTTATTGATTTTGGCCATCTCTATTGAAACATCTTCACGCAGCTGTTTTAGTTCTATAGTGAGCAAACGCTGAACCCATCTTGCGCACAACTTTCTCATCTCCAAATACGATGTCTAGCACTTTTTAAAATGCCTATCATTTCATCCAGCTCACGCACCTTCAGTCGACGATCATCCAATATCATTATGTGGATTTTCTTAACCGTTTCTGGCATTTACAATTTAATGGGTCGCTCACTACGATGTTCGTCTTGGCAGCTCGTATGGCCTCGTTTAAACCCAATATTTTATAGCCGTAAAAGAAGGAGCAGACTCCCACGGAGTATAATTTAGCTCGGCTTTAATTTTGGTGGTACCGATACCTTTCAAATGAAGGTATTGAATTACATAATGGTGACCAATTTTTACCATGTTTATAAATTCACTGAGATCGTTTATTTTTGATGGCTCAAAAAAAAAAAAACTAAACAACGTGCCGCCTTGAAACTTAAAACATATGTTTTATAAGGTTGGCACTTTTGGGACCGCTCTCGTAATTGTTTTATTGTTTATGCTTGAATTAATTTTTTTCTCTGTGTTTTCAAATTTTCTCAATATTACAAAAAAGTATTTTTTTTTTTTATTAAAGCTTTAAAACATTTCAGCTTTGGAAATATAATGTTGAGTAGTACCTCTTGTTGTCCATTCCAGTTTTAGATTGTAAACATAGATTGCATATTAAATTTTCCCAATAACGGAAGCAAATAATTTTCCAATACATTAAGTAATTGTACCTAACAAAAATGAGTAAATAAAAAAAACTCAGACAATAATTTAAACAGGCAGGGAGAAAGAGAATAATTTCCCAATTCACAGAGGGCCAGATAATGCCAGTGTGTTTGGTAGTTATTGAATCAGGTCCAGTAACATTTTCTTGGCGAACAATTGACTACTGTTCTCTTTAGGGAGTCCCAAAGTCAAAAGATCTATTAAAATGTTATTTATGTAAAAGTGTAGGTACTTTTTGACATTTTTTGAACCAATTTTGCAAATATTCAAATTCTCTTTATGTCAAGTTGAATCTGATTCTAGGGCAATTGTAATTACCAAAAAAAACGGTATAAAGAAAAATATTTCCCTCAACATTTGGGACATTGTATTAGAAAACAACTCGATATTTTTTTTGCTATTTATATTTTGCCGAAGAGTTGCACCACGTTGCACCGCACGATATGAAAAATATAAAGATTATAATCTCATATTTCGAAACAACTAAACAAATTGAGCGGAATTTATAAATGGCGATTTTATGGGCATTTATATCAAAGATCATTGGTACACATTTTCTCATAATTTTAAAAAAATACATGTTCTTTCAAAAGGTTTATTTACAATATCAACAGGTCACAAACCTTATAATGATATTTAAGCTCGTGAAGCAATTTAGAAAACCAAATGGCGTGTTAAATATGGCATCTAAAATTTGTGTCTGATTTAGAGTCTGCAGCCCTTTTAACGCCTGAATATAAATTTTTCGACTATATTACGAAGTTTTTGAAAAATTTCGTGGGCATACTCAATTGTTTTAAGAAAAATTTAAACAAAATCTGTGATAAAATTATAAAACTTAACTTCTTGTATACTTTTGGCTAAATATTTAACACTTTTAGCGACTTTGGGTGAGGTATCTGGTCCGCTATTTTGAATTTTAAAATTCTAAATACGGAATCGA
Source organism: Delia radicum (assembly GCA_021234595.1). NCBI lineage: Eukaryota > Metazoa > Arthropoda > Insecta > Diptera > Anthomyiidae > Delia > Delia radicum. Next base: position 240,045,561 of record CM037851.1, on the reverse strand, counting down.
ATTTAATGTTCTTATATATTACTTACAATTAATTTTGGCCAAAATCAAGTTTTGAAAAATTTTGACGCCATTTATAATTTTTGGTTTTTGTATTAATTTTTGAAATTACCTAGCCCCAAAACGTCTTGCTTCACTATTTCATTTAACTAACCCAAAGTAAAAGACTTTTGAACAAAAATGAAATTTGTGACTAACTTCGACGGCTTTATTTCGTCCGCCAGTTTGAATTTCTAAAATCGAATTGCAGAATCAGTTACCGTAATGGCAAGTCAACACAATGTTCCTGTTTGATCGGAGAAAAAGTTCCTTTTTTTCACGCCATATTGGATCCGCCATTTTGAATTTTTGGTTTTTGAGTCAATTTTTGAAACTACCAATAGCCAAGACATTTTGGTCGAAAATTTCATTCAGTTGTGACTTAGGGAATGACTTTTGGACAAAAAGTACATGTTGTCAATATTTACGGCGGTTTTGTTTCGTCCACCATTTTGAATTTATAAAATCTAATTGCAAAATCAAAATCAGTTACCCTAAAACCAACTCAAAAGACAGTTTCTGTTTGATCGAATGAAAATTTTGCTTTTTTTGACGCCATTTTGAATTTATATTTTTTTAAGTTTATTTTTAAAATCACCCCATAAACCTTGTAGCGCATAATTTCAGCAATGTTAGACAAAGGGAAAGATTTTTGAAGAAAGAGTGCAAGTTGTGATTAATTTCGGCGGCCATTTTGAATTTCTTTTTGATCGGATGAAAATTTACTTTTTCCAGCCATATTAGATCCGACATTTTGAATTTTTGGTTTTTGGGTCAATTTTTTAAACTACCAACCGCTAAAACATTTTGGTGGAAAATTTCAGCCAGTTGCGACTTAGGGAATGACTTTTGGACAAAAAGTAAATGTTCTGAATATTTCGAAAGCTTTTGAATTTCTCAAATCTAATTGCAAAACCAGTTACCTTAAAACCAAGTCAAAAGACAGTTTCTGTTTGATCGAATGACAATTTACTTATTATGTCGCCATTTTGAATTTATATCGTTTGAGTTTATTTTTGAAATCTCCCAAAACTCGCTAATAAAAATCTTGTAGCGCAAAATTTCAGCTAAGACAACGGCAAAGATTTTTGAACAAAGAGTGCTTTATTTCGTCGGCCATTTTGAATTTCTATAATCTAATTGAAGTATCAGAATCAGTTACCGTAAACCCAAGACAACACAAAGTTTCTTTTTGATGGGATTAAAATTTACTTTTTTCCCGCCATATTGGATTAGCCATTTTGAATTTCAAATCATTGAGTTTATTTTTGAAATCAGCCAAACCAAAATTTTCTCTGTACACAATTTCATACAGCTGCGACAACGGGAAATACTTGTGGCCAAAAAACTCATGTTCTGGCCCTGTGTGCAATGGATGGTTCAAAATATAGTTTTATTTACAATTATTTTCGTATGGAACGGTCAGTTATACTGTCTGTCTTTGTATGGTTAACAAATTCTTAGTAGAGGTCACTAGGTGGTGGGTGTCTCTAACTGAAATTGAAGTTGGCTGTTAGTATATTGCCAGTGATTTTTGTATTATTGTGTTTTTAGTCTTTTTTTTTAACAAGTTGAGGTTTTGACCAACTGTCAAAACGGATATGGTGGCACAGGTGCTTAAAGACGGAAATAGTCACAGAAGTTAGTTAAACTAATAATAAATAGTTGACAGCGAGTAGTATATTGCTGCATGGTGCGTGTCATAATATAGCTGTAAATGCTTATTCTTTTTATTTATTTTTTAATTTTAATATTTAATTTTTTATTTAAATTATTTTTATTATGAAAATATCATAGGCCATGCATAGAAATAGTTTTAATTAGTATTTGACCAAAAAAAAAAAGGAAGACCTCTATTAAAACTGTTTAATGGTATCTATTTCCTGCTTTTATATAAAATATGGTGGGAAAATCCCTCTTTTCATTTGTAAAAGTTTCTTTTTAACTATGAATTGCATAATTTTGTTTATAGTTAAATCGTTTCTTCTAATAAGTAAAAATTCAGTTACAATTGAAGAGCTTATTGTAAAAACTTTATAAGCCACATTTACTATTTTATGTATTTTCGCTGTTTTCTAGACATACTTTGATTAATATTTGACAGAAGTCTTGCTTAAACACTTATTACAAGTACCTAGAGTAAAGCCGTCCTACCAAAATCATAGTTTTTGTATTTGTTAACCTTTAAACGGCAAAAAAAAAAAAACTAAAAATAAAATGTGGCTTATCAAGTTTTTGCAATAAGCCCATCAATTAGAGTTATGTTTTAAAACTTTTTGGATTTTGAAACATTAGAAAATGGTTTTAAATTTCTTTTTAAATTGCAAAACAACAGTTTTTGGTAGGGTTTATATTTAATAGATTTTAAAACTTTAATTATTCTTTGCAACAACAAAATAGTGAAGCCCTAGTTTTCCTTACGCAGTAGTTAATTTTAACGCACAGTTTAAGTAATTTTAAATGATTTTATTTAAAGCAAATTAACCCTTTGACGACGAATGGTATATGTCCCATTTGTTTGTTTTTGTTGTTTTAGCTACACTTTCAATCTGATTTTTTCGAGTGTGATTAGATTAGATTAGATCAGAAGGCACTATGCACCGCGACCAATGTAGGTCTTTTGTGCTGCCTAAGATTACCTACAGATTCAAGCTACCTATAAAGCCAATTATCCTATTAGGCAAAATGTTCGCGATGTCGGAAGGCGAAATGAAGCGATCACCTAGAAACCTAAGTCTCCTATCACAAAGCCTGGGACATTCACAGAGAACATGCTCCGAGGTCTCAGACACCATCTCGCAAAACCTACACAAATCCGTGTCCGATTGACCCTTCTTGTGCAGATGGTATCTGAGATTACAGTGTCCAGTTAAGTACGACGCCAGGGTCCTCAAACCCCCCTTTCAAGCGACAAGAGTCGACTCGACCCCCTACTGGAAAAAGAGATCAATCTTTTAGCCTGGCGCTGACCAGGAGAGTTTTCCCAGTAACCAGAGAATTCAGACTCTCTCCATGCCCTGAGCCTTTCCCTAACATACCCCGCAGGTATTCCACAGAATGGTTCAGGACCAATAAAGGGCTTTCGGGCCCCGCGGTTGGCAAGACAATCTGCCCTCATGACCAGGAATCCACCCCAAGGTTAGAGAGTTGCCTCTACCGAGCCTATTGAGAGTCTGAATGCATTCCATGACCAACCCGGACGACACCTGCAGGCATTTCAATGCACAGACACAAATGGCCCAAATCTCCGCCTTCGAGTGTGATGTGTATCGACAAAGGATAGATGTAGATTTTAGGTTATATGAACCACTTGGGCCTATATTGTTTCAAAGCCGAATAGGGTGACGACAAAACTAAAAAATATTAATATATTTTCGTAATTTTTGGTACTCGAAAGCTATTGGACATAGGGTATCAAACTTTTGTTAGGACATGGTGCAATCCTGCAAGTCTCAAGAAACCATTGATATATTTGAAATCAATACATTCCGATTCCTACAGGACACTGAGGAGGAGTTTTATCTTCTGTTTTTTTTTTTTTTTTTGTTCGTAAAGAACTTTAAGCAACTTTTGTTCGATTTGATTATAAAACGTGATACATATTAAGATTTTTATCTACTGATTACAAATCTGGTCTCCTGATTATGCTATCCCTTCACAATTTTGTATAATATTGGATCAAAAAGAATTTTTTAGGACTGCTGTCAAAACACGATTTACGACTCCAAGTCATTTTAAAAATGTTGACATATTCGTGTTTAGCATATCAAAATAAACAAGATAATAGAAATAAACTCGACACGTCTTTTGCTATTACATGAGAAATGTTGGGTCGATAAACAGGAATCCGCAGAAACAAATTGAAATTTTCCAGCAGTTTGGTGTTGACAGTAAACTTTTTTGTCAAATTAGCAGATTTTTTAATTATTTCATGTGTGGTTTAACTAGCCTGAATAACCATACCGCTTTTGGCGGGATTATCCCTCTTTTTGTTGAGTTTTTCCCGCCTTTTAAACCAAAATCACCCTTTTTGTATTTTAGAACTTCTTACTAGATGTTTCTTTCATACACCACACTGTGGTCCAAAATCCATTTTTGGCATAAATTCGAAAAGTATTGGCAGAGCTTTGTTCTTACATATTAAGCAAAGAAACAGTTTAGCCACGCCCACATCATACTCCCAATAAATATTTACTATTAAACTTCATCGTCCCATAATTAAAAGAAATAATATATGAGCTACTTCAAAAATGTTCGAACGATGGACAGGGTTAGCTTGACTATATATATTTATATCATTACAAGACAAATATCTTATATATTTTTTCATAATTTTTCATTTTTAGTTTTTGTTGAAAAAAATAGATTTTTGGTGTAATTTCGACACATTTGTCCTAAACTACAGAACCGATTTAAAATTAGTACTCACAAGATAAATTGCGAATTGAATGCGAATTGATCCTACCCAAAAATTAAAATAAAAAATATTTCAAAGACCACTAGAAATGCGATTTTTTGGATTTAGGTGGCCTTAATACCAGGGATGGCAAGCAATACTGTTAAAATATCGTTATGGATTTAAAACTCTTTTAACTGAATATCGTTATCCCTAAAATACCATTACCAAAAAAAAAAATTAAAAACCGTTATCTGCAAATTACCATTACGCATATAACTAAAATACCAATATATTTAAAATACCGTTACCGAAATTACTAAAATACCGTTATCACTAAAATAATCGAGTTAATTGAAATAGCGTTATCCTTAAAATACCGGTACTGAAATAATATTACAAAATCAAGAAAAATAATCGCTGTAAATATATATGAAGGGCTTATTGTAAAAACTTGATAAGCCACATTTTCTTTTTAGAGTGTTTTCGCCTTTTAGACGTCAAAAAAATGCAACCATTATTACGTTTGCATGACTTTTATATTATAGGTACTTGAAATAAGAATTTAAGCAAAACATCTATCAAATATTAATCAATGGATGCCTAGAAAACAGCGAAAATCCACAAAACATTAAATGTGGCTTATCAAGTTTTTACAATAAGGCCTTCATACATATTTCCCAGGGCTTGACAATAAAGTATCTAGTAATTAGAATTCGGGAATAATGGGGCTAAAATGATCGAAGTACATTGACATTACCTGAATCCATTAAATAACGTTATCCTTAAAATACCATTACCGTTAACTGAAAACCGGTTATCCGTAAAAAAAACCCACTCAGGGAACATCTGCTTTAAAAATATGTAGTTGTTTGGGTTGTAATACAGTTTATTTATTTTTAAAGTAAATGTCAGACATTTGTAAAACAAATTACATTTTTTACTAACCTTGTAGTTCATTTAAAAAAACAAACCACATCAAATGACTGTTTTATGATTTTACATTAATTTTTTTACTAGTTTTTTGTTATTTTAAAAATAAAAAAATAAATGTTTGTTTATTTTTTACTAACATGTGGTTCATTTTTACTACAATTGTTAGTAATTTTTTGAAAATTAAAAAAAAAATGACAATATTATTTGAATTTACTGAAATGTAAAACGTTCTTTCTTTAAGTGAAATTTCATTTGTTTTTAACTACATTTAAGAATACTATGTAGGTAAAGTACATAGTATTCTAAGTTCGTTATCGTTAAATGAAAGCCCGTTATCCGTAAAATAACGTAACCAAAATAAGCGAAAATAGCGTTACCGCTACCGAATAAGTAAAATAGCGTAAAGGCTAAAAAACCGGTACCAAAATAACTGAAATATCGTTATTCCTAAAATATCGTTACCGAAATAAACGAAAATAGCGTTACCCTTACCGATACCAGCATCGAATCTGTTTACCATCCATGCTAAATACATACAGCCCGATTATGAATATTCCCTCGGATTTTTTCCTCTGCGGATTTTATTTTCTCGAGAAAAAATCCTCCTATTCTAAACAGGCGGAGAAAAGAATAATAAGGGACAGAGAATTGAATAATATTAATTGAAAAATTGAATAATTCATACAAATGCTATCACAATTCTCCCTATTATTGACATTCATAATACCTCCTTTTTCCGGGGGAAGAGTTTCCCATTCGTTTAGGATAAGGGAAAAGTGAAAAAAAACCCGGGCAGATTTTATTAAGAATAGGGGGAACAAGGAATAGGGAAAAAATTCTCACGGAATTATTATTGAGAATTGGGCTGATAATAAAAAAATAGTCACATGTTTGTAACAGTTTTGCTGCAAATTAGTGTTATTTTTATATTGCAGTTGTCGCCTGCCGATCTAATTGTAATTCGTCTAATTGTAGATCATTTTCAATAATCTAATTATTTAATTCTATTTGTACATACAGAGAGAAATTTAGCTATTTGCCAACTGAAATTTGGTTACCAGGACTTAAATTCGGTTATTACGAATTTCAGTCGTTTGGTACAACTGAGCATTAGTTTTCACAAGAAAGTTCAGTTAATTAAACTGAATTTTAGTTCCAACACCCAAAATATTCAGAAATGTAATGTAAATATCTTTGTACTAACAGAATTTATAAGTTGTTACAATTAAAAAACACTTTTCAAATCCGGTTGGCACTTTATTTCTCTGTGTGTATGTAAATTAACCTAAATTTTTTTTTTTGTTTATTTTATTCTTTTTATTTTAAGAAATTGGGGCATTCTTAAAAAACAAATTTTTTTTTATTTACAATACTTTTAATGGAAAAATAAATTGTAAAAAATAATTAATGTTCCTAAACAATAAATTTATACGTACCAATCGTCACGACATTGAACAATTATAGTTTAATAAGTGAATAAATAGAAAACGATTAAATACTTTTTTGAACAAGTAAAATAAATGAATGATTTACATAGATTTCATGCATTAAGTTGACACACAATAAAATTGTTATAAATCACTTAATGACAAAACATATACATACGAACGAAAGTATTAATTTTTCAATAAAAAATTCTTAATTATTTTCGAATTTCAATTTATTAAATATGCAAAATATTAAAGAAAAATTGGAGTAAATTCGAAATCATTTAAATGTAATTTATTTAGATGGCATAACGGCAAAGACGAGTAAGCAAATTTGATGACATTCAAAATCATTGTCTTTATTACTTTTAAATTTTTTGCAAGATTTTTATAACAAATAAGTGAAAAAAATAATATTACAAATACACATAGGAAAGTTGTTCCTCGATTTACGCCATAATAATAACGTACAGCAAAAAAAAAAAATTACTGGTAACTGCCAGTATTTTTGAGTAGTAAAGCGGTATTATTTAAACTATGTACTCAGGGAACTTCTGCTGTTAATATTTGTAGTTGTTGGAGTTTTAATTAAACAACTAAGTGAAAAAACAATAATTGTTGACTGCATTTGTAGTTCATTTAAAAAAACAAACCACATCAAATTACTGTATTATGATTTTGCATTCATTTTATATAGTAGTTTTGTTTTTATTTAAAGAAATAAAACAAATAAATGTTTGTTTATTTTTACGACATATGTGTACGCCATCGGACATTTGGAACTGTTCACCTGGTAGGATAATTGGCTTCGTAGGGAGCCTGAACCTATAGGGTGTATTCGCTGGCAGCACAAAATACCAATTTCTGGTCGCGGTGCATAGTGCCATTATAATCTAATCTACGACATATGTGGTTAATTTTTTGAACAATAAAAAACAAATGGCAATGTCAGTTGAATTTACTGAAATGTAGGTCGTCCTTTTTTAAGTGAAGTAAAATAAAAATTTTTTAAATACTTTCCACCGTCTATAATTTATATACTGTCAAATTTTTAACTTTGGTTGCTTATATTTTCAAAAATTTTTTAATGAAGCATGGTTTTACATATCTGCAAAGTTTGGTGGAAAAATGTCCAGCGGATCTATGACCGAACTACGAATGACCCGAGTAAAAACGTTTACATATAATCATGCATAATTTTACATAACTATATATCGTCACCTAAAATGCAAAAGAGCGTAACTAACAATGTTTGCAAAACCGGTTTTATTAATGATTATAATTCATTTGGCTAAACTATATGCCTACACAAAATTTTGGACTTCTACGATAAAAAATAGCGTATTTATAAATAAAATTTGAATCTTATATGTTTTCGTTTTCGAGCATTTTTTTGGTTGCCCTGTAAAATACTAAAGTAGAGTGGAGTGATTATGAAGCTCTGTATTGAACTACATTTCTCCACAAAATTTGTGGGTTCTATGATTAAAACTATCAGTTTTATTATTATTATTATTAAAATATCTGTGAGCATTTTTTGCTTCTCCTGTAGAAAAGTAAATATGTTAGTTACGCCCTTTTGCATTTTAGGTGACGATATGTTATTGCATGCTATTATATGTAAATACATATATTTATGTATGTTAATATATACAAATTTTTTACTATAAATCTTTATTATGATGCCACATATAATTACTAATTATTACATATCGACAAATATATTATTTTATATGACTTATACAAATATTTGTGGTTAATCTAATTATGTACGAATACATGTATAATTAGATATAACACAAATCAAAATTATATATAATAACATATAGTGTAATATTAAAAAAAAAAATATTTCATTTTGGATAACACGATATCTTGACCTATTCATAGTTATATATCGTTCCATACCAAAAAAATGTGGATGTTTTGTTGGATAAAACTATATATTGCCGCAGGCTATATATTAGACTGTCCCGAATTAAAAAAAAAAAATGCTAATTTCGTCATGTACTCAAATGATAGGTATTATTGAGCTGTTTATGGATAAAAACTTAAAATTTTTTTGATGATACAGACCCACAGAGAAATAAAGTGCCAACTGAATTGAAAAGTGTATTTTAACGGTAACAACTTATAATTTCAGCTAGTACAAAAATATTTACATTCGATTTCTGAATATTTTGGGTGTTGCAACTAAAATTCCGTTGAATTAACCGAACTTTGTTGTGAAAACTAACGCTCAGTTGTATAAACCGACTGAAATTTGTAATAACCGAATTTGAGTCATACACTCAGGGAACTTCTGCTTTAAAAATATGTAGTTGTTTGGGTTGTAATACAGTTTCTTTATTTTTAATGTAAATGTAAGTCATTTGTAGAACAAATAAAATTTTTAACTAACCTTGTAGTTCATTTAAAAAAAACAAACCACATCAAATGACTGTTTTATGATTAACATTCATTTTTTACAGTTGTTTTTTGTTATTTAAAAAAATAAAATAAAAAAATGTTTGTTTATTTTTTACTACCATGTGGTTCATTTTACTACAATTGTTAGTCATTTTTTGAACATTGTTAGTTGAATTTAATGAAATGCAAGTCGTCCTTTCTTTAAAAGAAATTTCATTTGTTTTTGACTACAATTGCTGTTGTCTTTACCAACATGATATCCTAAGTGTAGTAACCTAATTTCAGTTGGCAAATGGATAAATTTTTCTCTGTGTGTACTTATAGTTGCTACCCGTGATCTTCGTAGTGTATTTCTAAAAAATTTGAGCAAAGAAGAGTTCAAAAGTTTGACAATGCTGAGCATATTATGAGAAAAAAAATTATAAAATTTCCATAGATTAATTTTATGTTAGAAAGTGTTTTGCAACCGTCAGATAATGACAATCGTAATTAATTTTTTATATTAATTACTGTAGAATATTTCTTTAGTTAGTCTCTTTACAGGAAGAAGAAGAAGAAAACATTTTTATTGAAAAATTTTACGGACACAAGGGATACACCAGACTGCCGCAGTTTCGTCCCCCTCCTGGGACTCGTCAGTGGTTAATTTATGTGTCAATTGAACAAAGTATTTTATATTGTTAATTTTGCTCTATATGAAAAACTTTTTATTTTTTGGTGTCGTACTGTGATTTGAACTCACGGTCTTAGCATCAAGCTATGCATCGTAATCTCACCTCTTAACCAGTTGAGCCACGATCGACACAGCGTTGACTGCGACTAAATTGGAGTTTGGTCACACTACGTACACACAAGTATTGTTTTGATCAGAAGAGACAGAATTAGCTAATACCAATGCACAATTCATTTCTCAACTAGAATGCTTTTTCTTCTTAATCCTATCTCTTTTTCACAAGTAATTATCACGTTTTATGATGCGCTTTATTCACATACAATAGTTGGATACCAAGTGTAGGTTAGAGATTGAGTCGCCGTTAAGCAAGTTTTATTCAAATTTTATGTTAGAAAGTGATTAATGTTGGTCCACCACATCATTGAGTTTGAAACAAATAATTTTATTTATTACTTGTTTAAAATTGAAATATTATAAATATATTTTCAAAAATATGCTCAGCATTAGCAAACTTGAGCCCAATTTTGAACAAAAATCTAAAAAATACGAGTAGTATTCACGACTTTTTTTTTATTTTCCCATAATCAACTGGATAATACTATTCGTTTGAGCACTATTACGTAAAATTATACACTTTCGGGACACCCAAAGAAGCATTAAAACGTAAACAGATTTATACCTTAACATTTCTGAACACCTCAAAAAAGTAATATGTTTATTAATATTTTTGCATGGACTTAACGGATATGATAGGATGATCATATATTTGTATGCAATTGTGTATATTTTCATACAATCATATACAAAAATGTAACATTTAGTTCAATTTTACCAGACTAAAACTCGGATCTAATTATATTTAGATGTATCAGTTCACATACAATCATATACTATTATATCAGGTCAAAATCCTGATACAGTAATATCTGGTTTTTATATAATTATACCTATTTGTAGCAGTTTGGATATAAACTGATACAATTAGATACAAAACTGATACAATCTAATACAATTCTATCGGGCCATAATTCGGATAAAATTGTACTGGACATTTATCTAATAGCATCAGATTAGATCTAAACCCATACAGATACAATTATATGGTCCCATATATCGGATGGTATTTAATAAGATTACATTTACCGTCACATAGAAATTTATATGACTACTTAAGGCTCCACAACATTTTTTATTTAATCGGGGAGTTAAATAAAATTAAAAAAAAATCTTAAATCAAAATGTTAGATAATAAAATATATATGAAATAATTCGAAATAAATTTTGAATGAATTAATTCGAAATAAATTTTATTTAAATATATTCAATATACCCTTGCATATCGAGGGATATGTGTGTATTTTTTTTAGCCATTATACATACGTACACTCAGGGAAAAAAGTTTCATCTTATTGATGATATTGTTTCAAAAATCGTTTGTCATCAATTACTCATCATATTTATTAAAACTTTATAAGTTTCATAAAAATATATGACACATTTTTTTTGTAGAACTTAATCATTTCATAAAAAAGTCTCTTAAACTTTGGGAAAATAAATTACTGCTTTTATTGAAATTTTTAGTTTTGATTTAAAATTTGGAAAATGTAATTTGTAATTTAGAATTTTTAAAACTCAAAAACTACTATAAATTATTTGAGATTCTGAAACATCAATTCAATATTATATGATGTGTTCTTAATTTGAATTTTTTGAATTTAGGAATGTGAAACTTTGCATAATATTCATGATTGACAAAGTTGACAAAATCTAACAGTGGAGTAACGAGCTTTCAACTCAGCAAAAGCTATATTTTTGTTTAATAAATATTTCCGGATGATGATCTAAAAATTAGATTCAAATATCTGGAAGACAACAAAATGTGATATACAAATTGAAAATTAAGAATGCAAAAACTTGTTTTGAGTTATATATTTGCATTTATTTCAACAACTAATAAATGAATTTATGCCGAACCAAAATTACCACATTTATGAAGCATTTCATAAAAATGTATGTCCCATAAAAATTTATAAAACCTTTATAAAAACGTATGAAACTGCTTTACCCTATATATGAAATATTTGATAACATTTATGAAGCATTTCATAAAAAGTTATGAAACTTCTTCATCATAATGAAAATAAAAATTATTGAAGTTCGAGGCTATTTTCTATATTTCTTTATTAGGATATTGTCCTAACAAATAATCTATATAGTTTTTGTTTTCAAATTAATTAATTGACCACGTTCAGGAATGTGTTGATAGATTTATTTCCGGAATTTTCTAGGTTCCCATCGTCAATGGTGATAATCTTTAACTTTGAGCTCATATATTAGTTCTCATTTAGTGAGAAAACTAGTTTATATGAATGTTTGATGTTTTTCATGGGATTGTTGTGGGCATTGTGGTGTAATGGTTAGCGGGTTGGACTGTTACACAGATGGCCCCGGGTTCGATTCCCGGTGACGACAACATCAATTTAGAAAAATAATATGTATGAGTTTTCTATCACTTATATGTATCGCAGCTCCCACCTTCGGTATTCACATAGCACTTAACCCCACCGAAGTACAATAATGAATCAGGGCTATGAAACAAAAAGCTTCAATAATTTCGCCAACTCTACATCAGATGGCGAGCAACAATTACAGTGTTGCCATGTTTTAAGCCCTTCATCTTTCACCACCTTTCATCTCTCCACTATCCCCTTTCCAAAGAAAGCAACACATTAATTAATAGGAAGACTTTCCTGAGTGTTGCTTCTCTTTTTTAAAAAAGACGTGTTCTGATGATGGGAACCTAGAAAATTCCCGAAATAGATCTATCAACACATTCCTGAAAGTGGTCAATTAATAAATTTGAAAACAAAAAAACTATAGATAATTTATTAGGTCAATATCATAATAAAGAAATATAGAGTATGGCCTCGAACTTGAATAATTTTCATTTTTATTGCACAATTAAAGGTAATTTTTATGTTTAATAAAAATTATATCAAACTTCTTTATCATATTAATGAAACATTTCATCAATATTAAGCATCCTCTCATAAATTTGCACTTTTAGTTATTAAACAGCTTCATGATATTTATGAAGTGTTACATTGGACGAAAATCAATGAAGTTTTTTGTCATATTTATGAAGTTTTTCATAAATATGAAGTAGCTTTTTTTCTGAGTGTATAGTATATATAATTTAAATTATTTCATTATAGTAGTTTTGTGTTTGATTGCTACGGTTTTTATTTAATATACCACATACACATGTAGTAAATATATATATTTTTTATTTTACCGGAAATTCCAATTTAGGTAAATGCGCCGTTTACTCTCTGATGGTTGACTTGACTACGTTTTTACATAGTTTGAAAAAAGTAACTTTTTTTTTGTCATTTTGGGATCAAGTACAAGTAAAGATTTGAATTAAAAAAAAAAAATACGAAACGAAAAACAAATGTGACATTCGTCTTTAAACAGTCTGGGGTCCATAAACCCCCAACCAAACTACAAGTTCAAGTGGTGCATGCAATCAAATGTAAGGGAATTTATAATTCTTGTTCGTAATAAGTTTAACTTTGAATTTGATTTTCAGAGACAATGAATAATACACATAAATTAATGAGAGATTTTTTAATAAAACAAAAAAAAAAACACATAAAGTTGACATTTCATTAGAAAACTTAAAATGATAAAGGACGACTAAATTGAGCTGTACACTCAAGGAATTATTTAGGTGTATCAAAAAAAACGCATTTAAATTCTAAAATTGTGGTTCTCATGACCCCAAAAACTAGCAATGTTTAAGATTTTTTGATCACTATTTTTTCTCCAAATTATTTGCTATTCTCAGAAGCAACTTTATGCTAAAAATGATCAAAATTGGTTCAGCGCACTATGGGAAATTTTTATAAATTTTCTGGCAAAAACCCGATTTGGCAAGATTATTTATTGCATGTCTATTAAACAATACAAAAAAATTTAGTCAATCTATAAATATCAGCAGAAACGCATTTTTACCTTTATCTATTTATCACTCACGATAAAGATAAGTCACACGTGATTCTCTATGACACACGAAGTTATTTCACAGCATTCTAACTAAAAGTGAAAAAATTCATTTCAACATTTTTACGATTTACCATTGTCTTCAGTAACCCCTTGTGAAATTTATGGCCTAACATATTCTCAGAACATTTTAACCCCCGTTTTAGGACCCGTTTTTTGGTATATTTTGAAAATTACTTAAAAGACCCATAAAAAATGTAGATATAGGGTTAAACAGTTCCACAAAAAAGTTTATGAGGCGCTTTTCATTTTCCACGAAGGCATAAATTTATTAATTCCTCAAGCACATGAAGGAAGTGCTTTTCAACTGCTTACAAGAGACACATCTTGATGTCCCCATTGGGGCATCGAGAAGAAAAGTCATGCCTTCTGGAAGTGCTCGGCTTACCTAAATAGTTCAATTATACTGTGAAAAAGTATGGGAGTATGGAAATATATGTAAAAAATGTGCAGTCCAAAAATTTTTAAATTAAACAAAAAAGAAATGTTTTCAATTAACCCTCTAACCGGCAAACCCGCCTCCAGGCGGGTTATTTAAATCGGCCCGTAAATGCTCCAAATGGGTGCTTTATAATAAGAAATTAAATTATTTCGATAGAAAACCAAATTATTTCAAAATATTTTGTGAAGTAATTTTGTGTAGAATAAATTTTCAAAAATCTTGAAAACATATTTATGTTGACTAGAAACCATTGATACTTAACACAAAGTAAGATTGAAGCTTAAACTTTTTGAAAAAGCTCTAATTTTGGTTAAAGGACATACAGAATTCCAGTTGCATACCTGTAAAGGACATCGTCATATTTTGAAAACGTATGGACGGCTTTTTATGAAATTTCGCAGAAAGATTATTTTTAGTACTATTAGCAAAGCCTTTAAGTTTTATCATTAATGTTGAAGATTAGTTACGTTTTCGCTCAATTTCGCGTTTTTCGATAAACGAAAATCGCCATATCTTCTTAAATATGTACAACCACAAAAAAAATAATTTTTCGACTATAGTTATATCTTGGTAAGAGGAATAATTTATGCCTTAACTTATTAATTTTTATTGATTAGTTTTTGAAATTCGCTATATAGGTTTTTTGGCCCATATCGCCTCAAATAGGCAGCGAAAAAAAATTTGGAAGAAGCAAAAATTTTTTAAATTTCATTTGCAGAAAAGCTTAGGCCGATTTTTAGGGTTTAAATAATTAAAAAATATGCAAAACCGCATTTTAAATTTTTAATTTCTACATTATATATATAAAGGGTCCGCCATCTAATGTTTTTTCCAACTAGTGCTTATTTCGTGAATGGTAACACTTAGCTCATGTCTGATTTGACAGATAATTAGTTCTATCCTTCCGCTGAACGAATATGGTCCGTATGTTCGTTATCTTGTGAAAAAAGTGAAAGAAACTGGCATCTTCATCGATAAACCATAGCGTGAAAAGCCAAAAACAGTGCGTACACCCGAAAATATTGCTGCTGTGGCAGAAAGTGTGCGTGAAGCGCCATCAACATCAATTCACTGTCGTTCTCAACAATTGAACGATTCGGAGACATCATTGAGACGAATTTTGCAATTTGTTTTTGACGCTTACGTACTATCGGTAAAAGGTGATGGTGGAAAATTAATATGTGTTAGCCTACTTTTAAATAGCTTTCTTTATAATAGTATCAAAATCAAAGATTTTGAAATACATAAAAAATTTACTTTTGGCCACCAACATTTCCTTATAAAATCCCCATAGTGCTCTAAAGATTGTAACGTAGGGGTGTACCTATAAAATCTTCAAACAACATCGTACATTGTGGGCGTTGTGGTGTAATGGTTAGCGCGTTGGACTTTTACACAGAAGGTCCCGGGTTCGATCCCCGGTGCCGGCAACATCAAAATAATATGTATGAGTTTTTTCTATCTATCATACGTATCGCAATGTCCACCTTCGGTGTTCCCATAGCAATTAACCCCACCGAAGTAAAACAATGAATCAGGGCTATGAACCAAAAAGCTTCAATAAAGTTCGCCAACTCTCCATCAGGTGGCGAGCAACAACTGTTCTAAGTCTTATCATCTCGCGCAATTACAGTGTTGACATGTCTGAAGCCCTTCATCTTTCCCCACCTTTCATCTCTATACTATCCCTTTCCAAAGAAAGCAACACACTAAATATAGGAATTATTTCCTGAGTGTTGCCTCTCTTTTTAAAAAAAAAAAAAAAAAAATATACCATTTTGAATGGAAAATTTTAAGGCATTTAGACATTTTCACTTACAACATATTAAACGCTGACCGTTTTTGCTATAGATCATTTTCTTGTGGCATCTAATATAAAAAAGTTATATAGCAATGTTTTGCTTTTAAATTTAAAAAAAATTAAAACCAAAATTTTATTTTTCGATCTTTTATCATAAATTATGATGTGAGCAAGATTATTCAAGTTCAAGATCATTGCATTTTTATAAAATTCGTGGGTAATTTTGGATGCCAGGCTAAAGTGGGTTAATAATGTTCGATGAAGTCAGAATTACATATCTGAATAAATTTTAGTATATTAAATAAATAAATAAATAAATGAAATAAAAAGTAAATTTTTTAGAAATTTTGATTTTTAGTAATTTTTAATAACCTCCTCGTTCCTCATGTGCAGCCTACTGGACATTTTTCAAACGTTTGCAGACGTGTTTTCAAAAATTATTTTTAATTTTATGACCATTTGTACAGCTAACTGAACATGTTTTTTGTACTAAAAACCAGTATTTTTTTTTGCAAGCTGGTCACTCTAAAAAATTTTGCTTTATATTTGCGATCAGGTGATCGTATAACACGTTTTTTAAAGCACTTAACCATTTTAATTAAATTTTTGCAATTGTGATATATAAAAATTAAAAAAAATATATAATTTTATTGTTAACAGTTCTATAAACAAGGTAAAGTACATACATTTTCAATAACTTTATTGTTAGACCCATATTTTAGCATTTTTTTACATGTCCAGCCCGCTGCACATTTGTTACCTATTACAAAAATAATGGCACGTAAAATTTCAGAGCAACAGATTTTTATTTCACTTAGTTATAGTTTTTTCACATTTGTAACTAACAAATGTCCAGCCGGCTGCACCTGCAGTATCTTAGAATCCCTTCGTCCTTTATGTCCTTGAACAATTTTTTTTTTCTATTGTTTCTCTCAGAAGCATAAAACAAAAATTTTTGAAGACTTCTGACGCTAGATTTTTCCTCGGGACTGAGGAGGATAATACACTTTTATCAAAATGAGCAATTTAAAGTGATGCGTAAAAATTTTAAAAAACTAAAACTTGGACAAAATAAAAAAAAATATGAAAATATATCAAAGGCTTACTTTAAGGAACATTATGAAAACTTAATTTTGCACATTTTTGTTTTAGTAATTATATTTGTTTATGGCATCAATTAGTTCTATTGAAATTGTGAATAAAATTCTTACCGTTTACAAAAATCGGACTTTAAAGCTTGATTCTTATTACAATTTTCATTGCGTTTTTTTTTTTTCTTTGAAACGACACAATAAACTTTTAATTGAATCAGTGTTTCCAAGTATTTTTTAACAAATCCCCCCAAAATGGTCCAAGAACCCCCCTAGATTTAGAGGCCTATTTTTACGAAAAAGTTTATGACTGTATTTAAGACTGTATTAACCATGTGTTTGTTGTTTGCAAGAGTCACAAAAATTTTGTGTACATAAAATGACAAATAAAATTTTAATTCTATTGAATTTTATTGTTGTTTTGTATAGAAAGTTAAGATTTTCAGTCTCTACTACCAACAAAATCCCCATAAATTTTTTTTTTTTGTTTTTATTTATTAATAATCATATAATTACAAATTATATCATATTACCCTAACCGCGCACTAGCTATTATGGCGCTTTCGGCGCGTTGTAGCGAAAACAAACCAGTGCCTCTGGTGGGAATCGAACCCACGACCCCCGCACTGATAAGCCAGCACGCTACCAAGTAGCCTACCGGGGTGCACAGGGACCCCATAAAATTTATTTTTCCTAAAATCTGCTAAATTTTTTAGCTTTTATTTCAAATTTTTTTAATACAAATTTCAAAATACACTAATTTTGATTGAGTTTTACCGTTTTCATAGTCAAAATATGAAGTTTTATTTTAACAGCTTTACTGAGCTTTAGTGACCAACAATCTAAAAAAAGTTTAAAATATGGCAAACAATTTGACAAAAATAATTATCGAAAATAAAATTTTATCTTATAAAGGCAAAATTATATTAT
The DNA here is from genome assembly GCA_021234595.1 of Delia radicum. Classification (NCBI taxonomy): domain Eukaryota; kingdom Metazoa; phylum Arthropoda; class Insecta; order Diptera; family Anthomyiidae; genus Delia; species Delia radicum. The sequence goes on along the minus strand of CM037851.1, from coordinate 240,027,355 downwards.
AAATTGTTACCCCCTAAATTCCCCCTAAACGCCTAAAAACCCCATAAACCTAGGAAGAAACCCCCTTACTAGGCAACACTGAATTGAATAAAAAATATTTTAATTAAAATTCGATTTTAGTTTTTGTTTTAGGCTCATACATGACCATATATTTTTTGCTGTATAAATGTTTTTTTAGCTATTTCTTCTGAGTTTGAACCTCCTCTGTAGGGTATACAGAAAATGAACAAAATTTATAAAATACCCCTCAAAATAATAATTTGCATATGGTATTCTTGGCGTTTAAAATTCAAGAAAAATATGATTTATTAATATTAAGATACAACAAGTGGTTTCACATCATTCTAGTCATCGTCATGACTAAAAATAATTTTTATATAGAAATTTTAATAAAATTTTGAAATTTCCATTTTTTCGATTTTTGATTTGTTAATAATTTGTTGTTTAATTATTGTAAATAGTTGTTGATTTTTTGAAAATAATTAATTTTCATACATGTTTTTATAGAAAAATTTCAATAGAATTTCCTTTAAAAATTATGAGTAATTTTTTCACTCAAATTCGCAGACATTTTGTTTTTTGTTCATTTATAAAATTGTACTTTTTGTATGGTTGATTGAATTTAAGATTAATATTGTTTTGTACGTTTTTATTTAAAACAATAATGTTTGCAACTGGGCATAAAATATTCTGACGTATGAATAACTTTATATAAATATTATTCATAAAAAGTTTATAAACAAAGAATTATTCAACTGAAAATGAATCAACAAAACTAAAATACCGGGAAACTTTGGAAAAACTAAAATATTAATGAACTGATTCAAACGAGCTCTAATAAAATTCTACAAACGTGAAACAAATCTTCCTGCTAAAAATCAACTTAAGCGATGAAATAATTTACAATCCTACACACAGAGAAATACAGTGCCAGCCGAATTGAAAAGTGTATTTTAATACCAACAACTTATAAATACAGTTAGTGCAACGATATTTACATTCAATTTCTGAATATTTTGGGTGTTGCGACTAAAATTTAGTTGAATTAACCCAACTTCGTTATGAAAACTAATGTTAAGTTGTGCCAACCGTCTGAAATTCGTAATAACCGAATTTTAGTCGTAGTTACCGAATTTCAGTTGGAAAATAGCTAAATTATTCTCTGTGTGCATGTCAAAATTATCATATATGAAGTGTCATATATGTTCGGATGCGAAAATTTCATGGCTATATATGGCTCATACATGACCATATATTTTAGTTAATTTATTATATTTTTTTTTTTTTGTGGTGTTTGTCTCTAAGGTCCGTTTAAATTAAAAACTATTAAATTATTTTTGTTTTATTGCGTAAAAAAAATCCAATAATAGTTTTTTTTTCTTTTATCGGACCTCAGAGCCAAACAACAAAAATCAGAAACCATTAATTGCTATTGCTAATGGCTGTTCCGGTATTCCAGAACTTTGTGTTTTAATTTAATTTTCAAAAAACATAAAAAGAAACAATTCAATTCTTATTAAAATATAGAAATTTCAAACATTTTTATTTTGTCTTTAAACAAAAAACAAAAAACAAAAAATATTGAAGAAAATTTAAAAACTCGGAATTATATGTTTTTTATTGAGATTATTAAATACACCATTACCTGTACACCATAAAGGCTTAGTGGTGAAAAAAACCGCGTAACCGTGTATATCAGATGTGATCATGAAACAAATTTTGCAACAAATTTTTGCAAAAAATAAACAAAATATTTTATTATCTCTATTTAAAATATAAATAAAACATAATTTAAAACAACACTTCAATGTTTTTATTAGTGACTCTATTTAGAGTTATAACGCTCATAAGACTTTTTAAAAATAAAATCAGTTTTTGATTCTGCGACTTAAAAATCTAGCTTTCAACAACTTTAAGAAACAATAATAGCATTTTTCTAAGTGAATGATAAATAAACCCAGCAAAAAATTTCCAAAAAGGTAAGCTGGTTTGTAATCAAGCATTTTGGGCAGAACGCATTCCTTACTAGATTACCTACTCGATTCTTTTAACAGGGCGTGAGACTAAAATAATTGATTCTTTAGAATTGATTATTTTTTTTACCGAAGAACCATTTACTTTATATTTTTAAGAACTACATACATTTTTTAATAAAGAAATAGTTCCATTGTAAAACTACGAAGTACTTACACAAAAAAATAAATAAATAGTTCCCTAGAAAAAATAAGAAGTACTTACATTTAAAAAAAAAGAAGTAGTTCCATAAGTAAATTCAACTTTTACTCACACATGGTTCTCCTAGGTTACTCAAATATAACTATCAAAACTCATACGGAAATAATATCCTAAAAAGCGAAACATCGAATTGTTATGATAACATGGGTTTGTTATAATTTTGGAGCTATAAACCACGAAAATATAAGTTTTTCAAAAAAAAGAACAATTCAAAATTGAAAAACAAAAATCACCCTCGAAATTTTTTTTTACACTCACGCAACATGCAATTTCTGTTTTTAGTATTATTTTCCTGCAAATAAAAATTTGTTTAAAAAAATATATGAGATAAATTCTTTAAAATTGTATAACTACTTTTTTCAAAATTAGGAACTACTTCCAATAACGTCCTTTTATTACGAAAAAGTATATGATTACTTCTTAAGTACAAAAAGTTATACATATAAGTTAATAACATTGTTATTTTCTTTTAAGTAAATAATTACTTTGTTAATGAGTTCATGCTTTCTGGTTTAAATTTAAATAATTGATTACAATACTACTTGCTTTTTTGGCTCTATCGTTGGAATGAGTTTGGTATTGCAGTTACTAAATTTGGCAATGAGATATGTAAACAAGTATGGGCATCACCTTCTTTTTGGAATGTGTAATTTTTTCCCGGGAATATATGCTCATTAGGGTGGGGCGATTTGAACATCTTAATGGGCGCTTCGTGTTTCTGATTCTTGGGATTGTACTGAGCAAAAAAGTCCACTAGACACTACGTGTACGGTGAAAATCAAGCTTCCAGATTTTTACTTTTTAGCCATATTTTGTGAAAGTAACAATGTGTGGGATGGACATATCTCAGCAAGAAGGATTAGCTTATCCAAGATTATGGTATCAATCTCTTCTTTGGAAGATTCTCTAGCAGATTAATGCATCAATCATATTTGTGGGTGGGGTTTAAGGGGTTAATTTTTAATTTCAAAATAAGGCTTTTTTGCCGTATTTTGTTTAAGTAACAATGTGTGGGATGGACATATCTCAGCAAGTAGGAGGAGCTTATCCAAGATTATTGTGTCAATCTCTTCTTTGGAAGATTCTCTAGCAGATTAATGCATCAAACATATTTGGAGTAGGGTTTAAGGGGTTAATTTTTAATTTCAAAATAGGGCTTTTTTGCCGTAAAGTCAAAATCTGAAAGCTCGATTTTCACCGTAGACGTATGGTCTAGTGGACTTTTTTGCTCAGTACAATCCCAAGAATCAGAAACGCGAAGCGCCCATTAAAATTTGTTTCCTTCCATACTAATCGCCCCACCCTAATGCTCATACATGGAATCATGCATGTTTATGTATTACCATATATTATCATTTTCACCTGGGATTGCAAAGTTTTCTGAAAACCCAAAATTAAAAAAAAAAGTATATATTTAAAATTTAGCTAAATTGTTAGTATAAATTATTTAAAAATATCCACCCATTTTATACCCAACTTGCAAAAAAAAATTTCGCGCCAATACTTTGCGACGCAGTAATGTACATATACAGTGGAGAGCACTCGTGAGTACACGTAAGTACTGTCTACACTAGGCCGGGTCGATTTGTATGGAGGCAAAAAAATCGCTCAACGTTCAAGGAAAATCGTATTCTAGGGATCAAAATAAGAAACTTTGCCGAAGGAACCATACCTCTAAAACGAATTCTGATGTCCCGACTTTTGACCCGTAGGTAGGGTCAAAATTTGACCCTTTGGTTCAAAAGTCGGGACATCAGAATTCGTTTTAAAGGTATGGTTCCTTCGGCAAAGTTTCTTATTTTGATCCCTAGAATACGATTTTCCTTGAACGTTGAGCGATTTTTAAATCGACCCGCCCTAGTCTACACCTAAGGATTAAGGCCAAAAAATATTTGACACTAGAACTAAAGAACACTTTTCTAAAGGTATAAGGTACGCTGAATCTAAATCCGGTCTCAGAAACACTCCTACATTGTAGGAGCTATTGTATATTAACGGAAAAAGTGTCGTTTTTTATCAAAAAGCTACAACTTTTCACCTGAACACACTACTCCTACCCTTTTTTAAGTTTTTGAATTTTTAAGATAACTTATTTCCTTGCGAAAATATTTTAAATTAAAATTGAGGTTGTACTGCAATTTTAAAGTCCAGCAGTGTAAAATTTTAAAAAATTCGAATTTATTATCAAGTTTAACCGACGATAAATTCATGAAAAATAAGCTTGGTTGGCAACACTACCTTTACATTATAACGTTAGTTGCCTACCACGCCCTTGTCAAGGCCGATTTGAACATTTTGAAACTACGATTCTAATTGTGGCATGTTTCTTGTAATATCACAGGGTTTATTTCAGAAGTCTACCAATTTAATTTTGTTTAATCAACAAAATAACTTTATAAGTAAATCGTCGTTTCGGTATTTTATCGTTATTTTGCTTTTTATAGTGCAAAATATTTCAAAATCAAACAGTTAAAATAGCAAAATAAAACCGGTTATTAAAGTAGAAACATGACTTTAATAGAATCGCATTTTTAAAATTTTCATTTCGGTCTTACTGTTACTGTGGTGGCCAACTAAGATTTTTATTAGCAAATAATGAATGCCAACCCTGAAGATAAGATATATTTTCAAAAACTGAAAAAAAGGTAAGAGTAGTATGTGCCGTTAAAAAAAAAGCACACACAGAGAAAAATTTAGCTATTTGCCAACTGAGATTCTGTGACTACGACTCAAATTCGGTTATTACGAATTTCATTCGTTTGGTACAACTGAATATTAGTTTTCATAACAAAGCTCGGTTATTCAAAATCTAATGTAAATATCGTTGAACTAACTGAATTTATAAGTTGTTACCATTAAAATACATTTTTCAATTCGGTTGGCACTTTATTTCTCTGTGTGTATTATAAATAATATATTTCCAGGCAGGTCAAAAATCGGTGCATTTTGATCAAAAACAACACTTTTCCCGTTAATATAGCTCCAACGCCTGATTTGGGAGAGTGATTCTAAAACCAGATTTGGATTCAGCGTACCTAATACCTTTAAAAAAGTATTCTTTAGTTCTAGTGCCAAATATTTTTCTGCCTGAGTCTTTAGGTGTAAAAAGTACTTACATTTACTCACGACTGCTCCCCACTGTATATCAAAGTTTTCAATAAAAATCTACAAAAACTCATATTGTATATTTATTAACCATTAAACTCACCACCTTACCAGTAGTAAATATTAATAAATATTCATAATCCCAAACAGGAGAAAAAACATACATAAAATATAAAATTCAAATAATTGTAATTTTGTTCATGTTTTTATTAAAAACTGCACGTTTTTGTAATAAAAAGTAAATAATTTTAACAATTAATTTTGGCAACAACACAATTAAAATGTATCAGCAACAATTTACAAAAATTAAACATCAAATAAGTATTTAATAGAATTAATTCATTCATGGAATTCATTGAGTTTGCTTGGAATTCATTAATTTTACATTTTCTGATTACGCCGCGAATGCTCAATCGGTTTGTCTTATTTTTACCTAAAAAAAAATTAGGAATACCACTCAATCATTGCGTGGTAAAGAGCTGAATATGGGAAACATAAGTAAAACCGATTAAGTTCCCCACCAGAGATTGAACTAACGCGTTGTAGTGCATTTTGACACAAAAAAAGTTTAGAATTACTTTTTGAAATAGGGCTCAAAAGTTTTAAATTTTTGGTTTACTTACTGGAAAAATATTTTATAATTTTCTGTAGAGTAATTTTGGTCCACCAGAAGATTATTTTAATTTTGAGCACCCAGGTGAAAATGACTATATGTGGTAATGCATGAATATATATAATTCCTTGTATATATTCTTTCATATATCAGCATGTATGAATATGCATATATGGAACCATATATGGGTTCGTACATGCAAACAAAAAGTTCATACATTTACTTGTCAAATTGCATATTAAATGGAAATCAAAAAACTTGAAGTTATCAAAAACTACTAGTTTTTGGTTGTATTATAAATGTGGTATAAAACTCTATGGTACAAAATCATACACAAACTAAATTTCGAAATCTAGTTTACACTGGATTACGAGCATAATGTAAACATTACCAAAAATGTTTGTTGTTATTGGGAGAAGTTGGTATTAAAAATGAGCAAAATCGATTTCGGGGCTTAAAAAGTATTAGTAAAAATTTAAAGGCACCACCACCAGACGCCTTGCCCTAAAATGGTTGGTAACTTAAAAATGGGGTTGTTCCGCAAAACGAATCCACATAAAATAATTCTTTTAATTTTATTGGTTCCTTATTTTGCATATGTATGTTGCATTACGTAAATACATATTTTCTATTACAAAACTAAATTTAGTATTTTACACTCAAAAAAGTTTTACAGCTACTACATGACAATTGTTTTGTTTGGTAATCAGTAGTAGTTGTTTTTAGCGGCAATTACAGTTATTTTTCTATAAAATAATACAAAATACAATACAACTTAATAATACAGCTTTTATGGCAGTTAAAAAAAAAAAAAAATGAGAACTAAATTACAGTATTTTTAACAGTTGTTTGCAGCAATTATTTTGGTATTTTAATAAGCAACTACCAGAACGGAAATTTTTCAGTAAACAGTTAATTTTTGTTAGTTATTTAAAAAAAAAAAAAGTTATTTCGAGTTTTTAAAAATTCTCGTTTAGTTTATATTTGTTTTTATTGATATGCTTATAGTATGCAAACAAAAATTTCATTGTATCTGCAATGCATAAAAACCATATAACTAGAGTACCGTTTGAAATTTGGCTTTGCATTTTAAATTCGAGACACAAATTTTTATTGTAACTGAAGGAAAAAAAAAATTTATTAAAAAAATACCTAAAAAATAACTGTTAAAAACAGTAGTTTTTAACAATTTTTACAGTTGTTTTAAAACTTTTGTAATAAAAAATTGCCTGAGGTTTTTAAGAAAATGCTAGTTGTTTTTACAACATTTGTTAGTTGTTTTTCAACAGTTGAAAACAACTACATATTTAGTTATTTTAACGGTAATTACCTTTCTCGCCTTTTTAACTGAAATTACAATTGTTTTAACTGACATTTTCAGTAGACTCTACGTGAAATTTTAATGCGTCTGTTTTCTTTAGTGTTATTTTATGACTAAAAACTTTAAAAAATATACCTTTTCACTAGAAATTTCTAAACAAGCGCCACAAAGTTTTATGTGTGAAATATTAGATCGCAAAACGCACACCTTTGAAAGTTATGGTTTTTTGGATTGTGCAGTGGGGTTTTTGAAAAAAATTAAGGTAATAAACAGAGCAGCGACTTTCATGCATATGCTTGTTTTTAGTCGTTAGCCCAAAATAGACTTTGTCGAAATATTATTCCGAATCAAATAATTTGCAACATAATGGCATCGATTTGCTGCTGCATATTTTGGCATTTTCTATAGCATATTTTGAATAATTTAAATTTAACTGCATATTTTGTAAAAATTAAAATACTGATTTAATTAAAAATAAACAAAAGAAAGCATTTATTAGATCAAGTTGTCACATGTTAGACATTGATATTGCATTTTATTTTCAAAACGACGATTTCGAGTAATAAAGCGTTTTTTTGAAAAATACACGAATTTTAAGTGCATATTTTTTGATTTGTAGTGCATATTTTTTGGATTTTAGTGCACATTTCAATTAAAGTGCATATTTTAAGCGCACATTTTGGATTTTATGCTATATATTTTAAGAGCATATTTTCCATTTCTTTAGTGCATAAAAGTCCGATTAGTATGAATCAAATTAGAAATTGTAAAAGAGGTGTTTATCTTTTTAAATATTGTGATTAGGTCACCCTGTTTTAGTGCAGGGTGTACTTACAGGTTGTCAAAGTTGACTACCTTGTTTACAAAAAATATTTTGTTCCGAAGTAATTTACGTTTTAAAAAAATTATTTACATTTAAACATTAAAATTTAGTGTTTTTGCCATGACTTTTTTTTTGGTTTATCTACCAAAAAGAAAACTTTATTATGTAATGAATTTAAAAACAAACAAAAAAACTCTCGGTACCATAATATCATAATAATATGTCATACCAATCGGATCTATTGTTAAGAAATTCTATAAATATAGAAATATAGAAACTATAGACTATAGAAACTTTAGTTTTTCAAAATAGCCCACTATGAGTTGTTTTCTTAAAAATTTATAATAACTACATTAAAAAAATGTAACAAAAATGCAGCAGCCTTCGTAGGTTGCTTTAAAAACAACTGTCCAATAAATTAAAGATTTTTTCAAATAACCACAATCGTTTTTTGTTTTTTGTCCTCTACAACATCCAAGTTGCATTTTAAGACAAACGCAAAAAATATGAGTTTGCTGTTAGCCAGCCAAGATGCGTACACTCAAATTACACTTAGCACAAAAATAAGTCAAATCTTTAAATCACAATTTACAGTTAATGTACTAATTTTAAATATCAAATAAAATTTCTGTTAACTTAACAGTTTTTTTTTTTTTTTTTTAATAACGTAAATGCATTTTATTAGTCAACAAAATTTTGCACAAACGAATGAATTCTTTAAAATCTCTGACCAACAATTTATAACAAGCAGCAATACAATTCAATATAAAAATATAAATCAAATTCAAGTGGTGGTTAAAGAATTTGTCAAAGCGCCAATAAAAATAAATTTTATTTAAATGTATAAAAATATTTACAAAAATAAACAGCAACAAAATAAATTAATAAATAGACATTCTACACCAAAAATAATATTTTTATACCCTCCTCCACATACTGTGATGAGGGTATATATCAGTTTGTCATTTTGTTTGTAACGCATCGAAATATAGATCTAAGACCCCGATGATCCTTATTAAATTTTAACACGATTTAGCTAAGTCTGTCTGTATGTCTTCCTGTTGAAGTGGCGATCACGGAGCGAAAACGCAATACGGACTGCTTCTTTTTTACATAGATTGCTGTACATTTTACCGAAAAGTTTGGTATTGAAAATGAGCAAAATCGGCCCAGCGTACTATGGGGAATTTTTAAGGTTTTTGGGGCCAAAACTCTAAATCATAAAATATCGGCCCGAAATTTGGCATGATGTTTTTAGCATGATGTTTTTAGTCTCCGTATGATCGGACATGATTACTACTTCTTTTATCGAATAAACATAAAACAGTACAGCATGCAATAAAACCATAAAAAACGCGTCATCGTCTAAACTGACCCTTTTTCTCGAAAATTTGTTTTGAAAATTGTTTTACGAGAATATTTCATACACAATTGTTTTTTATTTGTTTGAGAATTAGACGACGTCTACAAAACCCACAAACAAGAATTTCATACAATAAAATCGAGAAAATTTCTTTTGGAAAATTGTTTACGAGAATATTTTGTAAACAAATTTTTTTTGAAATTCTTTGAGAATTAGGCGTCTACTTTAACCCTTTCGCCTAAAAACCAGAATTGCATGCAATAAAATCATAGAAAAGAAACATCGTCTAAAATAGCTCCTTTTCGCGAAAATTTCTTCTGCAAAATAGTTTTACGAGAACATTTTATACACCATTTTCTTTGAAATTCTTTGAGAACCTGGCGGAATTTCTACACCGTTCGCATACAAACAAGTATTGCATGCAATATAATCATAAAAAGCAGCATCGTCTTAATTGGTTTTTTCGCGAAAATTTCTTTTGGAAAATTGTTTTACAAGAACATTTTATACATAATTTTTTTACTTTTTTTTCCTGCGATGACTTTTCTGATGTCAGTGGAGGGCGTATAGGATTTAGTACAGACGAATTAAAAGATTTTAATTTTCTATTATCTATAGAGTATAGTACACATTTTAAAATTTTTGGTAGTGTAGAATTAAATATACACTCAAAAAAGAAAAAGTTTGTAAAGTCAGCAAAAAATTTTGCTGAGTCAGCTGATTTTTAGCAACAAAATTTGTAGATTCAGCTAAAGTTTTGCTAACACTTAGTAGATTAGAAATAAAAAAGCCTTGCTAAAATTAATAAATTTTTTGCTGAATTTTAGTAGACTGAAAAAAACGCAAAAAAATTGTAGAAAAATTTTAATTTAGTTTATTTATTTGCTGAAAATCATAAAACATATTTTTGTTATTCTTTTAAAAATAATTTACTATAATAACGAAATATAAAAATTTTAATTTTCCCACATTGACGACATGAATTAATTTAATATCTGAAAATATATAGAAATAAATATATATAACATAACAAAAATTTTCTTTCAATTACTTACATCAATGGTTGTCTAAATGATCCTATCGTTTAAAGACGCAACTGCCGAAGATAATTATAGAAACGAAACGAAAAAAATAAACAAAAACAAACGAAACGAAACGAAAAAAACAACCCTTTTTTGCAATATGAAAAAGGAACCATAAAATCTACGTAAGATGTGTGTCTTTGTCTTTCGCTTTACTCTGTCTACATGTCTGTATATGTTTGTTTGCAATTTGACCACACTATAAACATTTAGTTTAAATAAATAAATATTTTATTTTGTCTTTTATTTAATTAATAGACAATTATTTTCACAAGCCGATGACAACGCAAAATTTAAGTTGTTTTAATCCTCAATTTTGTTTTATGTATGAAAAAGAGATACAAAAACTTCCATGGTTGATTATTTTATATGTCTTATTAGAGTTGTACTTTTTAGTATCATTTTCCTCTTCTCTACTACATCTTGACATGCCGCGACATCTACTTCATTCTGCGTATATCTTTCAATCTGGTTGTCGTCCACACTATTAATGTGCTTATCAGCACAATTTTTTTTTAGCAAAATTAATTAGTAAAACATTAGTATATTAGTAAAGCATTAGTATAAAACAGTTAAGTGCTGAATAAGTATAACAAAAATTTTAGCTGAAAACACGATTTTAGCAAAAAATTTTGCTAAAAAAAAGTATACCTGATTTACAAGACGTTTTACTAACTTTTCTACTAACTTATTTTTTGAGTGTAGTTATTTAATAAAAAATATTTTTTTTGTGTTGTAGAATGTCTATTAATTAAATTTGTTGCTGTTTAGATGCCGCCTGATTCTGTAGCCCGTTTAGCCCACAAGCAAGATGTGCATGCAATAAAATCATGGAAAAGAAGCATCCCAGCAGAAACACACCTTACCAAATAATGAGTATAGTAATCTAAACTCAAAGGTTCGGACGTATTACCCATTTTATAATAATTCTAACTTTTTTATATGAAATGTCCCGAAAGTAATGAGTTATGCATTACTGGCAGTCTTTCGTAAATATTAATTATAATGGGTTGCCTATATGCATACTAAGTCATTACCATAACAAAAAAAATAATGGATCTAAAAATAGATTTTGAAAAAAATTACGAATTAAAAAAAATACTATTAATATTTCTTAAAACATGATCGAGCCTGGAATCGATCCCGGGTCATCCGATTAACAGGCGACTGCTCAATACCCTAAGCCACTGAGGCATACAACATTTAATAGTTTAAAACATAGCAGAAACATTAATTTAAACTCTTTACCTTACAAAAAGACAAATTATAATGAGTCTAAAAATAGATTTCCCGAAAAATGGTGTATCATTATATTTTGACTGGAAGTAATAAGATGAATACCTATTATTGTTTACCAATTATTTTTTGTATGAGAGTAATGCATTACAAGTTTCTTTTTGGTAACACATTATATTATTACTTTTATTAAACTGAGAGAATTTTCTGCATGATATTAATGAATTTTTGGACTAGATATATGCAGTGTCACAGGAATTCATGCATTGACAATTTTCAATAAATGCTTTTCATAAAACTCAAGGTTTTGATCATTTATATATGTATATCAATCAACCACAGAAAATCGTTGATGTTAATTGATTATCCGAACAACATGAGTTATTTTCGTCTTTTCTTACAAGTTTAGCCAACAGCTTTAAATCTTAAAGCTTTTTATTTCGCAGGGTTGTCAGTCCAACTGCTAATGTTACCATTACTGGGAACGAATTGGGAATCCGGCATGTATACACCGATAGAAATTTTTGCGTAGTATTAATGAATTCCTTCATTAATCCAATGAATTTTTTCATAAAAAAGTCCCCAAAGAAACGTTTTATTGAGTCAATGAAAGGTGTTTCATTAAATCAATTTTAATGAATGGTTTCATTGACCCAATGAAAATTTCATAAAGTATATGAAATTTTTTTTATTAATCTTAGCCTAATAGTAATGAAAGTTTTATGTGTTTAATGAATAAAATTCATAGTTTGCATAAAATATTTTCGTTTATAATTAATAATTTGCACTTTTTATGATTATTTTAGCATAGCATTAATTTGGTTATTGAGAAATTATCATTCGTTGATATTATTTAGAAGGTCTGGTGTTTATAGGATCTATAAAATATTTAAAAATATCTAAATATCTAAATTATTTAAAATTTATTTTTATCAAAGTTTTGGTTAATTTCGTTTAAAAGAAATTTTACAGTTTTTTTTATTTCAAAATGGTAGTACAAAGTCGAAATTTTTATTGAAAAAAATTTAAAAAAATTTTTCTTTGATTTAATGAATTTTTTTTATGAAATTATGAAAAAATCATAAAAAATTTGAATGAAAAAAAATACCAATATTAATGAATTTTCATTCAGTTGATGAAATTTTTCATTAAACCAATGAATCGATTTTAATGAAATCGTTTCATTAATACTATAAAGGAAAATTCTATCAGTGTATATACAACATATTCTTGTTTTTCGTTTTCCTAATTTCAAAATTTCATAAGCGTAATAAAAAAGTTTCATTAATAGTTTCATAAAAATTATGAAGCTTTTTCAGAAAGTTTAAGAAATTGTTCATTCACTTTGTGAAAAAACTTTATTAGTTTACAAGGAAGGTATCCCGACCCGCACCGGCAGATCTTAATGAACTTCAGATATATTGTAAAGAATAAAAATTTAAGGGACACTTGCTGCCCAATCTCTTGTTTAAGCGTCACTCAGTGGGGTCAAAAATTACCCCATTTTACGTTTTTTCAGTTTGCAAATTTGGTATCAAATGAAAGGGGGTTTGAAGACACATTCACTGGTGACAAATTATGCCCAAAGCCTTTCAAATATTTTTGTTATTCAAACAAATGTTTTTTTAGTAACAATAAGTCTGGCGTTTTATTAACCCTTTGTAGCCCATGAACTTAAAAATTAAAAATTTTTTTGGTACGGGAAAGGTTAAGGTAAATAAAAAAAAAACGGAACAAATTCAGTTTACCGACACCTCTCAGAATTTTTTGAAATTTTTTGACATTGAACATTTGACCCCACAGAGACCAAAAAAAAATTTTTTTTGCGTCGCTCACGCCCCCTTTTCAGTGGGCGGGGCTCCAAAGTTTGAAATGAAATCCGAAATAACTTCAAAACTACTTATCTGATCTTAACAAAACTGGCGTCGTTGGAAAGGTCTTGAAAATATCTTTCCAATGGAGTATAAAATGTCCTAAAATATTAACCCTTTGCTGCCCAAATAAAACAATTTTTGTTTTTTTTTTTATATTTTTTTTTTTAAACGTCCTTTTTTTAAAATTTGAGCCATATATCTCAGGCGGAAAGACCTCAAAAATATTTTTCCAATGGTGTATATAATGTCCTAAAATATTAACCCTTTACTGCCCAAAAAAAGCATAATGATTTTTTTTACACACCCTTTTTCAAATTTTGAACCATATATCGACGTGACCATATATGGGTCTTTGCAAAATAGTTTTTCTGCGTAACCGGCCTTCGGCCGGGCTTAGGGGTTTTCTCCTCCCACCAGTCCTCCCACCGGCTTCGCTGAGGCTTCGCCCGGGGCCGCAGAAATTTTGGCATATTTACAAGTTTTCTTTTGCCCTTAATAACCTATGGAGTAGTTAACCCTTAATAACTACTTCATTTCAAGACCTATGGGGTCATGTTGCACCTTTTATGAAAGCTTATAAAACAGACTTTCCCTTTTTATACACTTTTTATGTACTTATATAGGCGTTATTTAACAAAAAGAGCGTTAAAAAAAAAATCATAAAAAACAAAAATGCTTTATTTGGGCAGCAAGGGGTTAATATTTTGGGACAACCTTAAGATCGGACAAGTAGTTTTGAAGTTATTTGCAATTTCATTTCAAACTTTGGAGCCCCGCCCACTGAAAAGGGGGCGTGAGCGACGCAAAATTTTTTTTTATTTCGACTCAGCGTGGTCTCTTCTATTAAAGGACAAAATTTCATTTATTTTGGTGAGGTGTCGGTAAACCGAATTTATGCCAAAAAAACATATTACTTAGAAATTAAAAAATATCCTTTATTTATTATTTATTTGACATTTTAGCGATTGTGACATTAATGTTACATAACATAAAAATATAATTTTTTTTAATGTAAAAATGTAAAAATATGCATTGTATACAATATTATTCACTTACCTACAGGTTTTCATAAAAACAACCCAATTTTTTGCACTTTTTGTATATTTTTATAAAATTTTAAATTTTTTAACTTGTCCGTATTCGTATTATGCAAATACGAATAGGGGCAAACTGTCGAAGTCAAAAAAAATACGCCATCTATGATGTTTTTTTGGTACTAATTTGATCAGTGGTATGTCACAGTAGGGTCACACAAATTTGAGCGAGCTTAATAAATTCGGTATGTATTATTTCGGGATTTTGGGGTTTGTTACAGTAATGTTTCATGAGGCTATAAAGGGTTAAGGAATTTTAGTTGTATTAAACTAAAAATAATGCATGGTAATGCTTATTTAATTTAATCGAGGGGTATTTGAGCTGTTTCCGATATTCGAAACCGTTAGTTTTTTATGCGACTTTTCCCGAAGAGCCCTTTTCCCTAAATGTCAAATAATTCAAAAATATGACAACTCCTGGTTCACTATATAGGCAATATGACTATCAAAACTTTTGTTTTCTTGAGTACTTTAATCCTGCGTACAATCTAGTTTTCGTAAGTTAAAGACAGTTTTTTGTACAAAAACAAATGAATTTTTAACCCTACTTTTTAAAACTTAAACGTGAGATTGGGCAGCTAAAAAATGAGTGTCTCAATTTGTTTGTCCCTTTCGGTTCGGAAAAAACCCTTGTGAAAATTTTCGTTAAAACTCGCCCAAGAAAATTCTCTCTGTGTAGAATTATAAAAAGTCTATAATTAGTATAACTCGATTTTGGCTTAGCTCTCGGGTTTTAGGAGGATAAAAAAGCAACAAAAAATTGGTCACTTTAAGTTTTATTTCTTTTCAAATTTCCTTATGTTTATGAAATTTCAATAGAAGAGCTTTTAAAAAATATTAATAATCTTTAATTTTTGCTGGGATTTTACACAGACCACAAATAAAATTGAATCATATTATCTTTTAGATTTACAATACAAACTATCGAACATAAATAAATCCATTTTAGTTTTAAGTAGATAATCTATAGAATATAAACTGTGGTATCAATATAATATTTTAATAAAAAATAATAATTTAAAAAAAAAAATTCAAGTTATGGTAGAACCGAAACGGAATATGATAAAAAAGTTGGGTTTACAAATAAAATTCTACATTATAAATTGTGATAAACATCCAGAAAAAAATGATCGCAGTTATTTAGATAAACCATATTTTTGTAATTTCTACAACTTTTACGATAAAAAAAAAGATCCGTCGAAAATTTATGAAAAATTGGCAACGTCAAAATACATACCATACTCAAGTCTATTAATTTTGATAGATGTTCGTTGTAATTGTCGCACAAATTTATTTTGTAAAATCCTAAAGTCTATTAAGAAAAATAAATATTTACGTTACAAATCGATATTGATACAAAATAATTACTATATAAGAGATATATACGAAAAGCAAGAGGACATAGCAATGATATATTTTCGAAAACATTTTGAAAATTTAGCAAATCATTTTAATATATTGCATCCAAAATTGAATGTATTTAATAAAGTCAATACATCGATGATGAAAAATATTCACATCACCGAAAATGATAGAGAGCCTTTAAAGGATCATTATATATTTAATTTGTTTCAAATGGAAAATACAATTTTATTGCAGAAATTTTTAAATGTCGAATTTGATGGAGCATATATGATGGATACAATTTTACATTATGTTAATATGGATCCAAATCCATCGATGAATGAATTGTTATCGGATGAAGATACTTTTAAAAATGATTTCTATATAGTAGAATCGTCCACAAATGCTGAATTATATTTTTATCATATTAATCCGGCATTGGCCATTATAATTAATAATTATTATTTTAACCATCCGCTGACGAATCGAGAAGGTAGTGAACTGGATGTATTGAATCTAATACGTGAACTTAAAATAGCTCGCATACCATTTTTACTTATCGAGGATTGTAGTAAAAAACAATTGGAAGAGATTTTAAAATATTTTGAAAAGAAAGATTTAAATCCTTTGAAAAGTTTGCTCTTCATTATGATGTCACATGGTGGTTCCAATAACCTCATCTACACCTATGATGGTCAATTGAATATATTAGATGATATAGTTAAGTGTATACAATCAAATCGTTCTCTAAAGGATACCGAAAAATTGCTAGTCTTTAACGCTTGTCGTGGTCCTATCAATGTCATTTATGCCGATGATGATGAATTGGACAAAATAGAGGCAGCAACACCAACGCGTACTGACTTCTTGGATGAAAAATCAGTTTTATTGTACAGTGTGCCAAAACATGCCAGATCACCTAGATTTCCCGAAACAGGCTCACCATTTTTACAAAGTTTTCGCAAACATTTTCGACATTTAAATCACCAACAAGACGTACAATTTTTATCGCATAACATAGAACACGATTTAAAAGAATTTGATTATTTTGAAAATCTTAATAAATGTTTTGAATTGGTTATGCGTGATCCTTCAAAATCTCATCCTATTATACAAATACCTTCGAATGCTTTAAAAATGATTAAACTTTTGGAATTAATTTCAAAGGATTATCCAGCAGCATATACATCAAGTAATAATAATGTAGCACAAACTTCGTTTTATATTTGTGGTAGTCTCGACATGATAAATTCGAAAAATTTTAAAATTAATGAATATTTTTCAGAAGAATTAGATAAAGATGTATGCTTTGTAGATAGAGATGTAGAAACAAATGATTTTAACGAATAAAAATTTTAATTTAAACAGCGAGACTTGTCGCTATGATATGTATTAATACATTTCTGCATAAAATCTTTAACGTATCGTTGAAATTCATAAGATGAAACTTTTTATTATATTAATGCAATTTTTAATAAAATTTTATGAACATTTTTGATTTTTTATAACAAAAGTTTTATATATTAAATAAAAAAATTCAATAATTATTAAAAATCATGAAGCTTTTCATGAATGGTAAAAAAAATTATTCGGTTTTTATTGTTTCGCTAACATTTCCATAGTTTCAACGCTATTATTTTTCTATACTAACTACTAAAAGTTAAAATTAATTAATATAATATATTGTTTTTGATGGGGGGTTATTGGTCGTCATAAATTTGAAAAAGTATAGATACCGTAGCTACTAAACAACGTAACCGCCACAATGGCGATTCAACCACACAGTGTGAAACTGCCAGTGGTACAAAAAAATCAAGCACTGGCATACCATATATTACTGGCAGAACAATTGTTAAAGACGCTTTGTCACCGTTTCCAAAAAGTATTTCGCCAGTGGCCTAGACCACTATGCCAACGTTGGCAAAAAGTGTTTTCCCCGTGCTCTCCAGTCGGAAATTCCCAACGGTTTAAAAGTCTAACCACAGGTAGAGCATTTATTTTATAAAAATGATGATGCTTTGTTTGAAAAAGTTTGTAGTCCTTAGATTCCGAGTTCAATCCCGGTTTCAGGCATACATTTTTCTGTGATTTTTTTATACTTTTTAATATTTTTTATATAAAATTGATTTTTTTTTGTCTCTGGAAAAGCTCTTTTAAGACCAACTTTCTTTTTGTTTTCCCGACGTTGTCAAGTTGATTATGCTTATGTTTAAGCTTATGCTAGTGCTGTCATATTTAAGCAGCCTACTGTTACCCAGAAGTTATCATTTATTTACATTTCTAGCTATTAACTATTATAAAGGGTCCGCCAAATAACTTTTTTTTTTTGAAAATGCTATAAAAAAATCTACTGAATATTTTCTCAAATTTCTTTTTTATTTGAAAGTACAATCCTTCCGGTTAATAATGGAAAATAATTTCATTCAAATGGTTGCCTCGGCTGGCCATGCAGTATGAGCTTCATCTGAAAAGATGATTTTTTTATCAAAATCGGCATCGGAAAAAAAACGTTATATGGCGAACCCTTTATGTCTCGTTAGCTCAGTGGTTAGAGCTGTCGGCTGCCAATCTGGCGGCCAGGGTTCGAGTCCCGGCGACACCAAAAAATAATAAATGAAAACTAGTTTTTAAACCACCTATTTCATGGTTTTACAAATATTTTGCCAACGTTGGAGACTACACTTTTTGAACAGACGGAACTTTTTGTCTTATGATGTTATCATTTTGGTATTGGAAAAGCTGTTGTTACCAGTACTTGTACCACCCATTAAATTGCCTTGCTTGCGGATGTTTGTCTTTTTCTTACCGGGCAGTTTCAACTGTTGCTACATTTTAACTACTTAAATGCGTAGTCAAAATAAAAAAAAAAACCTTCGCCTGTTACGTCCAAATTAAAAACCATAACCGATATTCGTTTCGTTTACTGTCGCTCTTATGGTTTTTTTCCTCCGCAGAACGCGGCAGGCGGCAGGCGGCTATGCGAAATAAAGTTTTTTCTGCGTGCGACACAAAAAAATAAAATCGAAGCAATTTTTTTAAGTTTCCTTAAAACTCGTTTGTTTGATTTCATGAATCAGCCTTGACTTTTAAGGGCTTATGACATTTAGAAAAAAAAAATTATGATTTTAGGCAATAACTTCTTTTTTTTACCAAATTTATTTTGGCCAAACAAAAAACCGTCATAGCTCCCAACAAAAAATATTATTTTGTCCAAATTAACGTCGTATTGCCCAAAAACAAGAACATTTTTACAACAACAATTTACATATAATTTTTTTGGGCGCTATGTCTTTTTTTTTTGGGCAATATGACTTTGGGGAATATAACGTTACGCCTTCAAAATTTGTTAAAGAACAGATTAAGTTAGGTCAATTTAAGAAGATCATCAAAATAATTTGAAA
The DNA here is from genome assembly GCA_021234595.1 of Delia radicum. Classification (NCBI taxonomy): domain Eukaryota; kingdom Metazoa; phylum Arthropoda; class Insecta; order Diptera; family Anthomyiidae; genus Delia; species Delia radicum. The sequence goes on along the minus strand of CM037851.1, from coordinate 240,007,864 downwards.
GATCCCGTTATAGGAACCGTTTAGATTATTAATAATATTAAAAAAATAATGAATTTTTGAAAATGAAATAACTCCTACTAAAAATGAAATAACTTCCACAGCAAATGAAATAACACCGAACAAGAAAATAAAATGAAATAAGTCCCACGCTAAGTTCTGTTGGGACTTATTTCATTTCGGATTTTTTTTTTTTTTTAAACAAAGAGAAGCAACACTCAGGAAATTCTTCCTATTAATTAATGTGTTTCTTTCTTTGGAAAGGCGATAGTGGAGAGATGAAAGGTGGTGAAAGATGAAGGTCTTCAAACATGGCAACACTGGAATTGCGCTAGTAGATAAGTCTTAGAACAGTTGTTGCTCGCCACCTGATGTAGAGTCGGCGAATTTATTGAAGCTTTTTGTTTCATAGCCCTGATTCATTATTTTACTTCGGTGGGGTTAAGTGCTATGGGAACACCGAAGGTGGGCGCAGCGATACATATAAGTGATAGAAAACTCATACATTTTATTTTTCTAAATTGATGTTGTCGTCACCGGGAATCGATCCCGGCACCATCTGTGAAACGGACCAACGCGCTAACCATTACACCACAACGCCCACAATTACTGCATTATGAAATAACACCTAATAACAAAAATGAAATAACTTCTAAAAAAATGAAATAACTGCAAAAGAACTGGGTATTATTTCATTTGAAATTACTCCCAAATTTGTATGAAAATTTTTTGGGACTTATTTAATTTTTTTTTTTTGGGACTTTTTTCATCTGGGAGTTATGGTACCATGAAATAACTCCCAAATGAAATAACTCCCAAAAAAAAAATGAAATAACTCCCAAAAATTTTCCATATTAAATTGGGATTTATTTCATTATGAAATAACTCCCAATGCGTTAGGACTTATTTCACAATTTTCAGTTAGGAATTATTTCGTTATGAAATAACTCCCAAATGAAATAATTCCCAACCAGATTTTGTTGGGAGTTATTTCATTTATTTTTGTCATTGGGAGTTATTTCACATTTGTTGGGACTTATTTCATTTTCATTTTTAAATGTGATTTTATCGTTGGGAGTAATTTAATTTTTGTTGGGAGTTATTTCATTTCTATTAAAATTACATTTTGGTAAATTTTATGCATTCTTGTCTTAAAATTGTCGTAAAGTAAATAATAGCAATACAATGAGTTATTTTACCAAAAGAAACGCAGTTCTTGCTAGAATTTTTTTAATTTTCGTGGCATGTCAATGACATAATGTCCATGGACGTTATGTCACTCGAAAAGTGTCATAATGTCCATGGACTTTATGACACTCTGCAATGTGACATTATGTCCTCAAATGGAATGACATAAAGTCCATGGACATTATGCCACTTTTTGGGTGACATAAGGTCCATGGACATTATACTCCAGTGTGGAAACAGATCAGTAATTTTGAAGTTTCTTTTGTGTCGCACGCAGAAAAAACTTTATTTCGCGAAGCCGCCTGCCGCGTTCTACGGAGAAAAAAACCCTTAAGAGCGGCCGAAGGCCGCCACCCAGAAGAACTCGATTTTCAAATCAGATGTCGAATTTGTTGAAATCTTATATTTTTAAGACATCAAGTAATTTGTAAAAACAAGTGTTTCTATGTGGCGGCCTTTGGCCGCTCTTAGGGGTTTTTTCTCCGTGCGATTATACGATTTATAAGTTTAGTTTTATTTTGTGATATACATATATTTAAAAAATTGTATTGATATACTAAATATTATTAATCTTTTTATATTAAAAAGTCTGAACGCTATACCACATTTGAAAGTGACATAATATCCAAAATTGTCAAATTAAAAATTGTCATAAAATCCATGGACATTATGACACTTTCGAGTGACATAACATCCATGGACATTATGTCATTGGAAGTTATGACATGCCACCTCTGGAAAGCGGTGCGTGCGATTCGCGTCCTGCTGCGCGGCCCGCGTTTCGCGTAATGCGGCGCCACCGTAGTTCGCGTCCTATAGGCTCGGCCACGGCCGCGAATCGCATACGCCCCGAATCGCAGAATTCGATATTTTTGAATTGGGAATTATTTCATTTTTTTTGGGACTTTTTTCATTGTTAGTTGTTTCATTGCTTGTTGGGAGTTATTTTACTATGAAATAACTCCCAAATGTTGGGGCTTATTTTATTTCTTCTTTGGAGGTTATTTTATTTATTAAAATTGGGACTAATTTCATTTTTTTTGGGACTTATTTCTTTGGGAGTTATTTCATTGGGACTTATTTCATTTGGGAGTTATTGCACATAGCCGGCATTATTTTATCGCACCCATTACTAAAATTTTCCTGAGAACTGGAATCTATTTTTACCTGCAACATATTTAAATGTTAAGACTTAATTTTAAGAAATTTAATAACTTTTCAAGTTTTAATTTTTCAATATAGATTTGTGGTTGTGGTTTGTCGACATGATTGTGGTTAATCTTTTAAGAGTATCTGTATGTCCACACATTTCTGGCTTCTTCTGCTCTAAACAATAATAATAAGAACGCTTATTATTTATAACATCAAATGAAATTAATGATTCTTTTAAGAATAAAACACAAGTAAAACAGACAAAAAAAAAAAAAAACTTTAAAAAAAGAACTATTTTAATAACATCATATTGGCACACATTCTTCTTCTTCGTTGTTTTTTTATTATTTTTAATTTTGTTTAAATAAAACAAAATACATATGTTCTAATAGTTGTGAAGGACAGGCTGATAGACTGACTGATAGACGGACAATTTAAAAACATCAACGCAAAAATAAATTTCTATTCATAGTTCTATTTCTGAAGAATATCTTATAAATGTAGTATTTTTATGTTTGTATATTTAAATTGGAACAAATTAATTGCTTGTATCTACGTAGTCAATGACAAAATAGCGGCATATTTATAAATAGTTTAAACAAAAATGTACAATAAACATAAATATGAGCATATAAATAAATATTGTAGAAACCACAAATTAAAATTATGATCATGATCAGCTGTTTTTAATTTGTTTATATTTAAATGAATCAGTGTGTACGGAAATGTTCGCTAATGTGGCCTGTTCGCTGAAGTGGACTTTTAATTTTTTTCGTGTTGTTGCATGAATATGTTAAAACTGTTAACTGTCATCAATTTCCGTTATCTCTATTTTAAAAAACTTTTGACGTGGATGCACACTAGGCCGGGTCGATTTGTATGTAGGCAAAAAAATCGCTCAACGTTCAAGGAAAATCGTATTCTAGGGATAAAAATAAGAAACTTTGCCGAAGGAACCATACCTCTAAAACAAATTCTGATGTCCCGACTTTTGACCCGTAGGGTGAAATTTTGAAAAATCCCACTTTGACCCATTTAGAATGCCCCAATCGAATCCAACCTAATCGAATATAATTTATACATTCATCTGCTAGAGCGTCTTCCGGAGAAGAAATAGTGACCCTAATCTTGGAAAGACTCCTCCTACTTTCTGAAATATCTCTATCCCGACATTTTGCTATAAAAACACGGCTAAAAGGCTCTCTTTCAACTTAAATTTTAACCCCTTAACGGTCACCTAGAATGATGATTTATGCATTAATCTGCTAGCGCGTCTCCCGGAGAAGAAGTAGCTCCCATAATCTTGGAGAGATTCCACCTACTTTCTGAAATATCAATGTGGGCTTTTTCAAAATTTGACCCTATGGGTCAAAAGTCGGGACATTAGAATTCGTTTTAGAGGTATGGTTCCTTTGGCAAAGTTTCTTATTTTGATCCCTAGAATACTATTTTCCTTGAACGTTGAGCGATTTTTAAATCGACCCGCCCTAATGCACACGTTTTTCCCGGTTTTATTATGTCATTGCAAAAAAAAACCTGAAGTATAATTTTTCATTTAGCATAAAAAGTGAGTATCAAAAGGCAAATTTTAAAGAATTGTCCAAGTCGAATTTTTGCAAACGGTGAGAATTTTATTTACAATTTTAATAAAACTATTCCATGAAAAAATATAATAAATAAAGATTGGAGAAATGAAATGATTCAAACAGTTTTACGCGATTCCTATCACTAAATTAACTAGAATTACAAAATAGTTAAAATAGAATTACAAATAGTTTATACACTCACAAGAACTTTTCCATCATCCAAATCAACAGTTATTTAAAAGTTTAATCGGTAAAGTTGTTTCAATAAAATATACAGTTACATTACCAAAGAAATATATTTTTTAACATTCTGTCTGTTATTCAACAAAAAAAAATAAACAAAAAAACGGACTTTCCGTAATAGTTAAAACATTCAGGTAAAATTTTCTATTCAAAACGAAAAGTTATTATAAAGGGCCCGCCAAATAACTTGTTTTTTTGAAAATGCTATAAAAAAAAAACTACTGAATATTTTCTCAAATTTCTTTTAATAATGGAAAATAATTTCATTCAAATGGCTGCCTCGGCTGGCCATGCAGTAGCCTACACGATCGTTCCAATTTTTAAGCACATTTAATGGCTTCACGAATATTGTCCTTTAAAGCGTCAATTGTCTCTGGCTTGTGGGCGTAACACTTATCTTTGACGGCACCCCACAAATAAAAGTCCATCGGTGTCAAATCGCAGCTCCGAGGTGGCCAAACGACATCAGCTCTGCGGCTGATAATGCGATCTTCAAAAACAGGACGCAATTTTCGCACACATTCTACAACATTACCATGATTTTCAAAGTAATGTCGCAATATTTCCCAGCGTTGTTCAAGCGTATACACAACCATATTCGTTCAGCGGAAGGATAAAACTAATTATCTGTCAAATCAGACAGATAATTAGTTTCCATTAGTTACCATTCACGAAAAAAAGTTGAAAAAAAACGTTAGATGGCGGACCCTTTATTATATTGAGTATTGAAATAAACGAAAACAATCTATTGTTTTTATGGATTTTGTCAATTAATATTCAACAGTTGAAAATAAACTAAAAAATACAATTGTTTTAAACGAAAAATAAGAAGTCCTGTTTTTAACTGATTTTCAGTTAATTCAATGTGTATATTCAGTAGTCTTTACGGGAGGAATGGCATTTTAAAAAATTTTTAAAACTGAAATTGCATAATATTAAACAAAAATTATTACACGCGGAAAAAAGCATTAGAAACAACATTAAATTGTGGTCGTTGCGGTGTAATGGTTAGCGCTTTGGAGTGTTACACAGATGGTCCCGGGGTTGACTCCCGATGACGACAACATCAATTTAGAATATCTTCGGTGTTCCTATAGCACTTACCCCACCGAAGTAAAATAATGAATCAACAACTGTTCTAAAAATTATCATCTCGTGCAGTTACAGTGTTGCCATGTTTGAAGCCCTTCGTCTTTCCCCTCCTTTCATCTTGCCACTAACCCCTTTCCAAAGAAAGCTACAAAGACATTAATAAATAGGAAGCATTTCCTGAGTGTTGCTTCTCTTTGAAATTAAATAAAATAAAATAGAAACAGCTTTGAAATTAAACGAAGTTTGTTTTCTATTTAGTTTAAATATGTTTCTACTTATTTTTAAAAATCGCAAAATTACATCTATAATGTTGAAATGTTAATTTACATAGGAAAATGTTTATTTTAACTAGAATCGTATTTACTGTAATAAGATTCATACCTAATTTATAAATTGTCGTTAAAAAATAATAAAAAATAATTGATTTATATACTATTTTTTTCTCTGTGTACTAAATAGTTAATAAACAGGAAAAAATATTATTTTTTATACTTGTGTTAGATTTTCGTACTGTATTTGTTTGAATTTTGAAAAATTAAAAAAAAATTCTTTAAGTGCAAAAAAAATCATTTGGTTTAACATAAAAAAAAATTAAACCACAAAGCCTTTGTAAGATTCAGCTTATTTTTATTGGGATACATTTAGGCTATCAAGAGTACTTAAAAATAAATGAATTTCTTAAATTTTTAATTGTTGAGTGAGAAACATATTCTATAAGGATAATTTTTGGATAAAATATAAATTATATTATTACCCTTACCGAGCACTAGCTAATATGGCCTTCGGCGTGTTGTAGCGAAAACAGACCAGTGCCTCTGGTGGGAATCGAACCCACGACCCCCGCACTGATAAGCCAGCACGCTACCAACTAGCCTACCGGGGCGCACAAAAAATATAAATTAAATTTACAATTTCAGAATAGAAAAAACACGAAAATTGCAATGCATTTTTTCCGCAAAATCTTTATCATACAAATTACAACAAAACTACAAAAAAATTTCACAATCAGTTGAAATAATGCTTTATTTCTGTATTTCTGAAGGCAGAGCTTTTTAATAATAGCAAACAAACCAAATAATATGTATGACCTTAAATAACACACCTCATAAAGCTTCCTTGGTTTGAATTTATATCATCTTTGATTCCCTGATTCCATTTTCATCCAAATTTTTCCATCATGTCACAATTTTGAAGAAAAAAAAACGCGGTTAAAGTTGCCAAAACTGTCTATTTTGGTACTTTTTTAAGCCTTTTATTACACGTTTAACGCTTTTTAGTGATTCAAAATAAAAATAAATAATGATTGTTAAAATAACGTCCAGATACATTTAACAAATGCCTTCTACAAAAAAGTATATTTAATTTTTTAATATGGGATTAAATTAATTAAGTAAATTAATTAAACTATATTTTTTCTACTTGTGAAAGGCGTGGTAGAGAAGAATGAGTGTATTTTTTAAAAATTATAACTACATTGTAAATTTTCAATTTTCTGAATCAGACTGCGCAGTTTCTGGTATTGAACCTTCGTCAGTGACCCTGTTTTTTTGAATAATGTAATATTTGTTATGTTTTTTATTTGTTCGATTGCGTCTATATGAAATTTTCTGTGCAATCACTGACCGTGGTATAGATAAACTGATTTCTAATGCCACATGCACTCGCACTACACGTTAGACAGAGCGCTTTAGCCCACCGATCTATCGTCAGGTCGAGTTTTGTTGTGATTAAAACTAGTTTTATTCAATACACGGTGTTTTTGTTCTTGCATACATAATCTCAGAAGTACAACTCCAACAACACAACAGTTCTATTTTGAAAACTTACCTCACTCTAATGTCCACTGTTTTTGCAAATTTTTTTAATTTTTTTTCAGTTTACTAATATTCAGCAAAAAATTTGTTACCATTGCTAGGAGTATTTAATTTTTAATCAACTAAGTGTTAACAAAACTAATTTATCTGACATTAGCAATTTGTTTGCAAGCACCCTCCTGACTAAAATTTTGCTGAATGAGCAAAATTGTTTAGTGACTTTACTAACTTTTGTTTTGAGTGTAGCCTACTTTTTAAAATGCAATGTTTAGTAATTTTTTTGATAGAGTATTTTTCAAATGCAATTTTTTCCTATAATAAAAAAAAAGTTTGTTAACTCATTATAGAGAAATATAGTAAAATATATCTGCCATCGTAATATATATGCTTAAGCTGTTCGAATGTGGTGTGTATACAACTTCAAAAATGGTTAAAAACGCCATTTTTCGTGTTTTTAATCACGGTTTTCTCAAAATTGTGATGTATCGCGGTTCAAACCAAATCGACTTTTTCTCATTTTGTGAAAATGTGTAATCCATAAATACATTTTTAAAATATCAGATAATATTACAATCGTTCCTATTGAAAAGAGATCGCGGAAAACTATTTGTATAATGTAAGACCGCTAAATTTCCGGACAATATAGCGGTTTTTGAAAATCAAAAATCCGTATTATAACAGAGGTTTTATCAAACTATTAAAATACAAGCAATCGTTCTTCCCTGTTAAAAAAGTTTTATAGTTTAAGTTTTTTTTATATGATCATATCGCACACCTAGTACAAAGTGACTCAACTCGAAATTTTTAATTTTTCAGAAATCAAAAAAAAAATATTTACAACTTTATACAAATTGAAACATAAAGATAGAAATAACTGTTTTTAGCAACAGTTAATAACAACAAAATACACTGATATTTTTTTATAGATAAACAAGTATATTGTGCATAGTTTAAGCATATAAAACCGAACAATTTAAATTTTGAGTTGAGTCACTTTTGAACTATGTGTGCGATATATGGTCTTCCCTATTCGTACATACTAGAAAAATTAACCTACATATATTTCCATATATGAACATTAGAGGTGTTCAACTTTGTATGGCCGTTTTTTCAAAATGAGTTCTAAAGTCAAGATATGGGCTAGTTTGGTTTCTTTGTATGTAAAAACATTTAATATGAAGTTTGGTGCCGATTGGATAAAGAAAACACGATGCGGAAATCGATTGAAAATTGAAAGTTGTTTTGTATGTGGGAAAAAAGATTTTTTTTTGGGTTTTTTCAAAAAATGTTAATATTGAAGCAGTTTTTATTCCATATTATAAATTAATCGAGATGAAGACAAAAAAAGGGTTTTCAAAAAGATATAAAAATCCAAAATCGGTTGAGAATTACCCGAGTAAAAAAAAAAACACCCCAGACCACTAATGTGCAAAATACCACTTGATCAAACATTTCGAGCCCACATCCTAAACGTTTTCGAAATTAAATACCAAAATATTTTTTTTTTACTTACTGGACCCATTAGATATGAAATATTTAATTTTTAGGATGTCGGTATCCAGTCCTAAGGTGACGTCGAAAACCAACAATATTTTTGGGGTATTTTCTCCAATTTCAAATTTTAAAAAATTTTGTTCAACAAAATTAAAAAAAAATTGTTTCGCACACTAAGGTCTGATTAAGTATAAAATTTAAAATAAAAATACCAAAAATTACACATATCCCACGTTTAATTTAGTAAGGGCAGCTATTTAAATTCGGCGGATTTCGAGGAAAACGCTTTTTTTGCACAAAATTCGATCATAAGGTAAAATTTATCTACTTTTAACAAGTAACAATAAATTCTATTCAGAGTTTTATAAAACAAACTACAAGCACTGTATTCTGAAAATTTGGTCAAAATCGAACTACGACAAAGGTCAAATTTTAAGTTCAAAGGTAAATTTTTTTCGAAATTTTGAAGATTTCATGAAATTGATAACGAAAAATCATGTGGTATCTTCGTATTTGAATGAAAGTTGACTAAATTATTTTCCGTAGTTGTTATTTATTATTTAAAAAGATAAAAAAACTTAATTAACCCTTTTGTGCACTTGGGGCCAAAAATGTCCCAATATTTTTTAACATTAAAAAACGCAGTTTCTTTCAAATATCTGCATAATAGAGGTAAAATTTTTGAATTATAAATAACAAAATACAGATTTACTTTATTGATTTTAATTGCCTAAAAATCGTTTAATGCACTTTGGCCAAAAATTACTCAATATTTTGTAACATTAAAAACGCAGCTTCATTAAAATATCTGTATAATAAAATTAAACATTTCTATTTATAAATAGAAAAATATAGAAAAATACAAAACAATAAACAAATACAAAACAAATTATGTTTCTCCTTGTTTTTCACCACATTGAACCGTACGACTGTAACGTATGTGTCTATGGAAATTCCCATATGGTAGCTCTTTAATAGTGCTGGTAAAAGAATGAATAGTGGGTAGCGAGTAGAGTGGGTGGCTATACTTAAAAGTAACTACTCGATACTTTCAGAGTTGCACTTTGGAGAGAAAAACAACGCGAAAATGCAACTCCTCTAAAATAATAAGTATTAAAATACAACTCTGCTAGAAGGAAAAATTAAATATGAAAAGTTTAAGGAAAAAAGTTAAAAAGCGGTAAAAAAACTTTGAGGAGTTTGTAAAAAAGTTAAAAAACATATTTTTAAAACTTAATACTACACTCAAAAAAAAAAGTTTGTAAAGTCAGCAAAAAATTTTACTGAGTCAGCAAAATTTTAGTCAGGAGGGTGCTAGCAAAAAATTGCTAATGTCAGCAAAATCTTTTGCTGAAAATCAGCGATCTGATTTTTAGCAACAAAATTAGTAGATTCAGCAAAAGTTTTGCTAACACTTAGTAGATTAGAAATAAAAAAGCGTTGGTAAAAATTAATAAATTTTTTGCTGAATTTTAGTAGACTGAAAAAAACGCAAAAAAATTGTAAAAAAATGTAATTTAGTTAATATATTTGCTGAAAATCATAAAACATATTTTTGTGATTCTTTTAAAAATAATTTACAATAATTACGAAATATAAAAATTTTCATTTTCCCACATTGACGACATGAATTAATTTACTATCTGAAAATATATAGAAATAAATATATATAACATAACAAAAATTTTCTTTCAACTACTTACATCAATGGTTGTCTAAATGATGCTATCTTTTAAGGACGCAACTGCCGAAGATAATTATAGAAACGAAACGAAAAAATATACAAAAACAAACGAAACGAAAAAAACAACCCTTTTTTTGCAATAAGAAAAAGGAACCATACTAAGATGTGTGTCTTTGTCTTTCGCTTTACTCTGTCTACATGTCTGTATATGTTTGTTTGCAATTTGACCACACTAGATTATTAATCTATTAACATTTATTATAGAAATACATATTAAATTTAAATATTTTCTTTTGTCTTTTATTTTATTAATAGACAATTATTTTCACAAGCCGGTGACAACGCAAAATTTAAGTTGTTTTAATCCTCAATTTTGTTTTATGTATGAAAAACAGATACAAAAGTCTTTCATGGTTGATTTTTTTATATGTCTTATTAGAGTTGTACTTTTTAGTATCATTTTCCTCTTCTCTACTACATCTTGACATGCCGCGACATCTTCTTCATTCTGCGTATATCTTTCAATCTGGTTGTCGTCCACACTATTAATGTGCTTATCAGCACAATTTTTTTTAGCAAAATTAATTAGTAAAACATTAGTATATTAGTAAAGCATTAGTATAAAAAAGTTAAGTGCTGAATAAGTATAACAAAAATTTTAGCTGAAAACACGATTTTAGCAAAAAAATTTGCTAAAAAATAGTATACCTGATTTACAAGACGTTTTACTAACTTTTGTACTAACTTATTTTTTTGAGTGTATGTCTCCGCTTACGTGTTTTTAAACAAAACATGTGATTTGGTGACAAAAAGTTTATAGGAAAACATGTACAAAATATGTTTTATTTCAAAACACGTTTAGTAGAAACGCAGTATAAATTTTCAAAAAAAATTATAAAATTAGGGAGCATTTTTAATTTTTAACAGTTAAAAGTATCGAGTAGTATCGAGTATCCAAATTAAATATATCGAGTAGTATCGAGTATTGAAAAGTAATCAAATTTACCAGCACTACTCCTTAAGCATCTCCAAATGATACATTAAAAATGTTAATAAACAAAATTAAAACAAATTTTACTTTAAATACAATTTTTTTTTTGATTTTACCTCATTTTCTAACAATTTTTTATGCTTCTAGAGTTTTTTTTTAATTTAGGTCCACTTTAGAGTATAAGTTTGCTAATGTGGACCTTTTGAGTAGTTTGGAATATTATAACTTTTTTATATTAGGGGCTACAAGAAAATGATCGGTAGCATAAAAAATGCCCAAAGAGTTGGCCTATAAGCTGATCTATTTGGATTTAGTATATTCCACTTAGTTTTTTATATAACCCAAAAGCCTTATGTAGGGCAACATTAGCGAATATTCCCTTAAATAAATGAGTTTAATAATAATAATCATACGCCTCAGTGTTCTTTGAATAACGTTTAACAAACTTGATGGGTTATTTATTAACTGTTTCTAGAAAAGTAGGTTAATCATCTGGATTCATTTGATCGAGGGTTTACATTTTTACAATTTTATTTGTAGTAAAACGGTTAGTGAAATTTTTAAAAAATCTAAAAATTAGTTTAAACTGAATTTAAAAAAAAAAATTGTTTATTCGAAATTTCCATTAAACACACAAACAATTCTCGTAAACGAAGAGTTTTTTTTGTGTTACAAAGGTGTGTTTATTTTAAAAAAATGTATTAAATATGTTTGTTTAATCATGTACTAGGCCGTGCGAATTTTTCTTAAAAATTTTTTATTACTTTTATAGAAGTGATAACAACTTGGTGCTTTTGTTATTAATTTATTTGTTTGAAGTGTGGGTTCTGCAATGCTTTTGCATTTCATACATGGCGTCATAAGTCTACGAGCAGAAAGAAAATCACGAAGGAGTACATGTTGTACGTTAAATAATTTGTGCCAATTTTAAAATTAATGCAAAATTAATGTAGGTGTAGGTTTTTGGAAAAAAGCTAAAAAAAAACAGTGGAAGAAAATAAATTAAATTTGAATTTAAAAATTTTTCTTACAAAGTTTTTAAGTAGCCTTTGTCCTAAGCTGCAAAATACAGGCTTAATCAAAAAATTTATTATCCTTCAGTACATATTAGAAATTTTGTAATTCATTTTTGCAGTTCTACAGTCTGCTTTCAATTAAAAAAAAAATACATATGACACGAAATTTTTAATATCAATTGAAAGTTTTAATTAGTTTCATTTAAATTTTAATTGACTCCATTAAAAAATGTAATCCAATCAATTAAGATTTTTAATAGACTGTGGGCGTTGTGGTGTAATGTTTAGCGCGTTAGACTGTTACACAGATGGTACCGTGTTCGATTCCCGGTGACGACAACATCAATTTAGAAAAATAATATGTATGAGTTTTTCTATCCCTTATATGTACCGCTGCGCCCACCTTCGGTGTTCCCATAGCACTTAACCCCACCGAAGTAAAATAATGAATCAGGGCTATGAAACAAAAAAGCAACAACTGTTCTAAGACTTATCTACTCGAGCAATTACAGTGTTGCCATGTTTGAAGCCCTTCATCTTTCACCACCTTTCATCTCTCCACTATCCCCTTTCCAAAGAAAGCAACACATCAATTAATAGGAAGAATTTCCTGAGTGTTGCTTCTCTTTAAAAAAAAAAAAAAAAAAAAAAAAAAAAAAAAATTTGAATTTAATCAATTAAAAATTTTAATTAATAATAGTGTGCTATGAGCAAATTAAATATTTTTTATATTGAATAAATTACATTTTTAATAGAAACTCAGCTTTGCATATATTCTGAATATATTTTACGTCGTTCGTTTTTAGGGTTTTACTTCAAAATTTTTTAAAAATAGTAAAAAAAAAAAATGTTCGTGAATTTTTCTAGAACCGGTTCACTTTAAATCTATTCCAGAGATAATTCTTTTACCACGGCAAAAAATACAAAAAAAAATTTTTAAAAAATTAAGAACTTCTAAACTTTTAATATGAATTGTATGAATCGAACTGAAAATTGCAAGGGAAGTGCTAATCTTTTGAACTATTGTAAATAGGTCAACCAGTTTTAGCATAGGGTGTAAAAATCGAGCACCTCGTATATTAACAATTGTTTTGTGCGTTTATCTTTTCGTTAAGTGGGGGCTGAAAGTTTTTGGTCTGTGTTAGTTTTCGTGGTAAGACAAAGGCAAAACATGCCTACTGGGATAGATTATCTCCTCTACTTTAAAAGTTATTTAACTTTTAAAATTAATATTTTGCTTTTTTTCCATAGTTTTTTTTTACCAAAAAAAATCTTTATTATATAACAATTTTCAATAAAAAAAATTTGTCAATTTTCCGGAAACTTTGTTAAAAGTTTTACTTTTTCTGAAAGATGGATCTTACAAAAAAATTTAAATGTAATTTTACCACAGGCATTGGTCGAAAATGACAAACTTTTAAGGAAAAAAATTATCTTGAGAGTGTTTTAAAAAAATGTCTTGCTTATTTTTAGTGTCCGACCGAACAGTTCGGCCAAAAAAACTATATTTTGTCGGTTTTTTAATATTTAGAGGCAATGATGACAAATTTTGGTATTGGAAACATGTTTGTTGAGCCGATTTAATTCGATTTTGTGTATAAAATTTAAGAGAAAAGCCAAAGTTTAGCTATAAAGTTAAAAGTTCGGCCGCCGAACTATTTTCGATTTGGCCGGATTTTCTGAAGCCGAACAGTGAATTCATTGCTTAACTACAGACTTTTCTTCAAATTTGACACTCAAAATAGCATCTAATCAGCCCAATAAACATTTTTCCATCCGCCAAATTTATCCATAATGCTTTAAAATACCGAATACAGACCAAATGCATTTTCTGGCCGAACTGTTCGGTCGGACACTACTTATTTTAGAACTTTTTTAACATCTAGTTATAAAACAAAATCGACGGTGTTCTACATTTCGAAGTCATTACAAATCGCAGTGAAATTGAAATTGATGTCACTTTTACACTGGGTTCTAAAATGTTAGTTGGTTCCATATCAACTTTATTCCATTAAATGATCAATTTACAATAATAATTCACATAAATTTCAAATGAAAATAAAAAGAAAACAATAATAATGTGATGATTACTTGTGAAAAAGAGATAACAATAGGATTAAAAAAATAAGCATTCTAGTTGAAAAATAAATTGTTTATAGGTATTAGTTAACACTGCCTCTTCTGATTAAAACAATACATTGTGAATGCTGTGATTGACAAAACTCCACTTAGCCATACTCAGCGCTGTGTCGACCGTGGCTCAACTCGCTAAGAGGTGATGCTACGAGTCATAGGCTGATGTATGACTGTGGGTTTAAAACTCACAACGACACAAAGTAAAAAGTTTTTCATATAGAGCAATTTAACAATTTAAAAATACTTTGTTCAATTGACACATAAATTAACCACTGACGAGTGCTTTGAGCTGACGAAACTGCGGCAGTCTAGCATAACCATTGTGTCCGTTAAGTTTTTCAATCAAAATGTTTTCTTATTCTTCTTCCTGTAAAAATCTAACTAAAAAAAAGAGAAAATGTATTAAGTTGAAAAAAAAAAAATTATGAAATTTTAACTTTCACCCAAAACTAAAATATATAACATGACCGATTTGGAAAGTTGTCGCTTTCGTATTAAATATTTTCCCGGAAAGTTTTGGGGGTGGCTGAGTACGAATCTAAAATAAGTTTTTAAATGTTTAAAATGGTGGATATGACTGAAAGTTTATTTGAAAAATTGTCGGTTTATTTAAAATTATTTACCGGAATGGTTAAAGGGTCGCTAAACATGAATCCGACAATTAAAGGTGGCGGATCTAATAATAAGTTTAAAGAATATCAGAATACTAAAAATAAATTCATCTGACATATAAGATTCCCCATCTTCAATTATAAAAATTTTATATCCGATACGTAATTAGCGACGCTCAAAACATTCCGATTAATAATTTTCCATATAACTGTTAATTTTTCAAAAAAGTTATCCGCCTTACTGGATCCACTCAAAATATGTCATATATAGGACAACGAAAGTTTATTTCGTTGAAATAATTTTGTGCATTACTCGGAAATTTTGTGCATATTAATAAACTTTCTTAATTCCGATTGTAACTTTAAATTCGTATATTAACAAAATTCTTAAATTTTGAAGATAAACTCCTACGATTTTTTGGTAAATAGTACAAAACTTGCGTAAATCACGCTCGAATCCAGAAGGGATATTAGAGTATTTTTATTTAACTTTTTTAGCTCTTTTCACATTTTTGTATTGAAAAATCTAATTTTAGGTGGGGGGGTCGAGCATTTTTGTTCATTATGCCTATGAAATATTCTGAGTGATCCACAATTTTAAATTAATAAAATCTGATTTATAAATATTAAATACAAAACTGATCGCTTTTCCAAAAAACTTATCCGCCAGTTTGAATTTTTCAAATCTGATTTCATATTTAAATTCAGCTACCCTAAAAATGTTCCGAAAAAATATCTTATACCACTCCGTTGACCTTTTAAACAAAATCATCTGCCATATTGCATCCGCCATTTCAAAAATATAATGTAAAAAAAAAATTACTATTTACATCGAATTCCAAAGCTTTTTGGAATCATCCGCAATATTGGATCTGTCACTTTTAATTTTAAAAATCTGATCACAGATTCGAGTTCAGCGTCCCCGAAACCCCCTGAGAATTTATTTTAAACTCGCACATCCATATATTCACCTACATTTCAAGCCATGATACAACTCTTTACGCCAAGTTCAATTTTAAACACCAGGGGGTCTCCCGTTTATAAAAAATGCCCCAAATATTTTTTTTGTTCTTACACTCACAAGAACTTTTCCATAAAAAATTAACAGTTATTTAAAAGTTTAATCGGTAAAGTTGTTTCAACGGAATATACAGTTAAATTACCAAAGAAATATATTTTTTAACGTTCTGTCTGTTATTCAACAAAAAAAATAAACAAAGTAACGGACTTTCCGTAATAGTTAAAATATTCAGTTAAACGAAAATCTATTATTTTTATGGTTTTTGTCAATTAATTTTTCAACAGTTGAAAATAAACTAAAAAATACAATTGTTTTAAACGAAAAGTAAGTAGTCCTGTTTTTAACTGATTTTCAGTTAATTTAATGTGTATATTCAGTAGTCTTTACGGAAAAAATATTGTGAGTGTACAAGAAAACTACACTTTCATATAACCCGCAGATCTCAATGAAACTTTGATATCTATAAAATATGAATGTGAAATCTAAAAAATGCATAACATTTGTTTCTTTAATCATGTACGAATGTATCTTAAGAATTTTTTATTACTTTTATTGAAATTATAAGTTCGAACTTATTGTTAGTGCTTTTTGTATAGTGCTTATTATAATTTTTATAATTTTTGAGGATTAAAAAGCTTCATTCTTTTTAGAAAACTATTTTTAATTAAACATTTTTATTAGGCGTATGAAATTTTTCATAAAATTTTATGAAAAACTGCAAGTTAATGGACGAATTCCAGTGGCATCTCATAGATCTAGTGCTTAAATTCATCAATATCATGCATATAATTTTCTCAGTGCACCCAAAAGTTTTAAATTTTGTTTGACTTTTTCTCCACTGTACTGCATTAAATTTCCAAACACATTTATACATTTCAGGCTACCGTTTCATGTTGCGCGTGTGTATTTCAAGATAAATACATGCAAGTCTTTTAAGTTTTCGTTTTTAATAAAGTTTTTTTTTTTAATTTATTTATGCATGGATTTTTATCAGAATTCAAGTGAAAATGCCAAAAACACATCATATGGATTGAATTTATTGGTGAATTATAAACATGAATTTATGAATTTGTGTGTTTTTTTATTTTTAAACCACACACTAAATTCCCATAAAAAGAAGTAATATAAAAAAAAAAAACAAACAATGCATAAGTAGAACATTAAAACATGGACTTATGCTAAAAACATGGTTCCATTTAGATTTTTTTTTTCATATTTTGCATAACAAAATGCGCGCTTGCGTATGATGTACGAGTATGAATGTGAGTACGTATGCGTTAGGGTGGCACATATATGCACAATATGAGAATCCATTTTAAATTGTAGGCAGGAATAATCGACACAATGTAACGCATTATATGCAAAGGTCATTAATAGTGTAAGTTTGTTGTGACATTTGCCATTGAATACTGCTTTTGGCATTTATTTTGTAAAAGAAATCTTGCCAGGCAAAAATCGTTTTTGCAAGTTCTTTAAACTTTTTGTTTAAAAATGCAAAAAAAAAAAAAAAATATAGTCTAAACCCAACCTTTATACGTAATTTTTAGTAAAACAATTTTTAAAAAACACAACTTTTAGAACAAAAACTAAAAAAATATAATTTTTTTAATGTTTGTAGAAATAAAATTTCGTTAGGTTAATGTCGTTTTAGGTACCGTGAAATAACTCCCAAATGAAATAAATCCCAAAAAAAAGAAATAACTCCCAAAAATTTTCCATATAAATTGGGATTTATTTCACTATGAAATAACTCCCAATGCGTTAGCACTTATTTCACAATTTTCAGTTAGGAATTATTTCGTTATGAAATAACTCCCAAATGAAATAATTCCCAACCAGATTTTGTTGGGAGTTATTTCACTTATTTTTTGTCATTGGGAGTTATTTCACATTTGTTTGGACTTATTTCATTTTCATTTTTAAATGTGATTTTATCGTTGGGAGTTATTTCATTTCTGTTAAAATTACATTTTGGTAAATTTTATGCATTTGTAACGGTTCTTAAAATTGTCGTAAAGTAAATAATAGCAATAAAATGAGTTATTTTACCAAAAGGAACGCAGTTCTTGCTAGAATTTTTTTAATTTTCGTGGCATGTCGTAACTTCCAATGACATAATGTCCATGGACGTTATGTCACTCGAAAAGTGTCATAATGTCCATGGACTTTATGACACTCTGCAATGTGACATTATGTCCACAAATGGAATGACATAAAGTCCATGGACATTATGCCACTTTTTGGGTGACATAAGGTCCATGGACATTATACTCCAGTGTGGAAACAGATCAGTAATTTTGAAGTTTCTTTTGTGTCGCACGCAGAAAAAACTTTATTTCGCGAAGCCGCCTGCCGCGTTCTACGGAGAAAAAACCCCTAAGAGCGGCAGAAGGCCGCCACCCAGAAAAACTTGTTTTTCAAATCAGATGTCGAATCCGTTGAAATCTTTGTGATATACATATATTTAAAAAAAATTGTATTGATATACTGAATATTATTAATCTTTTTATTTTAAAAAGTCTGAACGCTATGCCACATTTGAAAGTGACATAATGTCCAAAATTGTCATAAAGTCCATGGACATTATGACACTTTTCGAGACACTTGGACGTTATGACATGCCACCTCTGAAAAGCAATGCGTACGATTCGCGTCCTGCTGCGCGGCCGCGTTTCACGTAATGCGGCGCCACCGTAGTTCGCGTCCTATAGGCATAGCCACGACCGCGAATCGCCGCGACTTTTTTCATTGGGAGTTGTTTCATTTTGAGTTATTTTATTACTAAGAAAAAACTCCCAAATGTTGGGGCTTATTTAATTTTTTCTTTGGAGGTTATTTCATTTATTAAAATTGGGACTAATATCATTTTTTTTGGGACTTATTGCATTTTGGAGTTATTTCACGGTACCGTCGTTTTACACCAACGAAACTTAAATTTTTTAAATCATTCTAATTTACTACGGTAACATTTAGCAGTTTAACTGTAACTTACTTCGTTATTGTTTTTTTTTTACTAAAAATATTACAAAAGCTTTTTTGCAATGAAATTTATACCACTTGTTCGGCACGAAAAATAAACATTAACAAAACTTTTTCGTTGCCTATTTTAGGCGATTTGGTCGAAAATAGCTTAAACGCGAATTTCAAAAACTAATCTATAAATTATTCCTATTACCAAGATATAACTACAGTCCTAAAATTACCCATTTTGTGCTTTTAGTAAATAAAATATGGCGATTTTCGTTTTTTGAAAAACGCGAAATTGTGCGAAAACGCACCATAACTGCCACATATATTGATTAGACTTAAAGGATTTCCTAATAATACTTAATGTAAACTTTGTGCCAAATTTCACAATAATCCGTCCATACGTTTTCAAGTTAAGACGATATCCTTTTGGAATTCTGTATGTCTTTATACCAAAATTAGAGCTTTTTTTTGAAAGTTTAGGCTTCAGTCTTAATTTGTGTTTAATATCAACGGTTTTTCGTCAACATAAATATGTTTTCAAGATTTTTTTCATTTCAAAATATTTATATTTTTTTAAATTTTACGTAATTTTAACTTTAACGCTTTCTCTCTTCCAATCCGTGCCATGCACATACAAAATAACTCTACAAAATATTTTGTAAATTTGGTTTTCTATCGAAATAGCTTCAATTCTTATTATAAATCATTCATTTGGCGCATTTATTTTTAAATTTTTTGTGCCATTTTAAACTTGCCCTGGTCATTAGGTTTTTGAAATTTTATTCTATTTCGAATTGATACACTGATTATTATCAAAACACAAAAAATTTCAAAACAATTAAAATTTTTGGAAAGTAAATGAAAATTTGTTAATTTTACAAAAAATTTTATAGTTTTGAAAATAATTTTGGATTTTTATGCATGGATTATTATAAGTGTAAAGATTAAAGTCATCTCTTAGGTATGACCACGATTTCTAATAGACTGTACCATAAATTTCTCAAATCTCTAAAACATAATCTAAAATGTTCCAAATAAATAAATGCCACCTTAATGCATATAAAGAACTAGTAGAAGAGAGGAATTCTTTTACAATCGATATACAATATGCGTTTTTATAAAAAAACATTTAAAAAACTAACAACAACAAAACTGAGATTGTTATAAACAAAATATCGAGTGCTTGGAATACTAATTAAAAACAATGAAAGAGAAATGTTTGATGTTAATCGTCGTAGTAGTATGTTGCACTGTGGGGTGTTTCACAAATATTTTGGAAATAATTCAGCCATTTTCTACTGGCTGATCGGATTGCCATGAAACTTCACACATCCACAATCAACGTAATTTCAAGCTCAAATTTCAAAAAAGTTTCTTCAGTTGCGTTTTATGGTAATTTTATATCAATTGGTTGATAAACATAAAATTGGCAAGCTCTCTAAATTTTTAAATACCCTACTTTGGAGTTATATCCGAAATATTTGAGAAACACCCCACTGTGTGTTGTAGTCTACTCGTTATAATATTATCGTCAAATCATTTAAATTTTATTATTGTATAAAACTTGTAATTGCCATTTCAATATTACGACTACACACAGAAAAATAAAGTGCCAACCGAATTTAAAAGTATGTTAGTAGCTACAACCAATAAATTCGGTTAATACAACCACAATTAACTCCAAATGGCAGTTACAATGACAGTATTTGCAGTTGAAGAGCAGTACACTACATTTGCATTTAAATCAACGGCAATGTGTAGTTATTTGTAACAACTACAAATGCAGTTAAAACAACATTACCAGCTTTTAAGAAAAAATATTATTAAAAATAAACTTTATGTAAATATTCTTAATCTGATTTTATTATTTTATAAACACACTATTGTAAAACTATATTTACATAAAATATCACTCTAAATATTCACGTTTCATTCTACTTTTTCAAATCATTTCTGCCCCATGTCTGTCTTTAAGAGATGTAATATTGGTTCTCTGATTTCTTTTCGTCACATTGACTTAATAAACAAATTTTAAATAGCTACAAAAAAACAAAATTTAAAAATATTTAATTACATTAATTTATAGTGTCCGACCGAACAGTTCGGCCAGAAAATGCATTTGGTCTGTATTCGGTATTTTAAAGTATTATGTACAAATTTGGCGGATGGAAAAATGTTTATTGGGCTGATTAGATGCTATTTTGAGTGTCGAATTTGAAGAAAAGTCTGTAGTTAAGCAATGAATTCACTGTTCGGCCTCAGAAAGTTCCGCGAAATTGAAAATAGTTCGGCGGCCGAACTTTTAACTTTATAGCTAAACTTTGGCTTTTCTCTTAAATTTTATACACAAAATCGAATTAAATCGGCTCAACAAACATGTTTCCAATACCAAAATTTGTCATCATTGCTTCTAGATATCAAAAAACCGACAAAATATAGTTTTTGGCCGAACTTTTCGGTCGGATACTATTAATTTATTCATTTATTCCAAATCTCACCGTAATATTTTATTTATTTAATACAATTTACAGCGTTTTCATTTTTTTTGTATATCTTCTTCCACATTCTCTTTTACACTAAAGATAAACAAGACGCTTGTTGCAGACCTCATATTGGTTATTTATTTTTCTGTCTTTTGATACGCACACACTTTGCTAAACAAAGTCGAAACAACTGCATAAAATAAGTGTTCCGAAATGCGGTAATTTTGGTAGGTTGTTTAAAAACTCAACCCTCAAAAACGTTAAAAATTATTTTTCTTGGTAAAACAACTGCATTTACAGTCAATATAACTACATAAGTGCATAGTCAAATGTAATTTCTAAATATTTTAAAGGTTCAAACTACAATTTTTTTGTCTTAACCGAATTTTGTTTTGAAAATCAATATTCAGTTGTACCAACCGATTTCTGTTGTAGTAAGAGAATTTCAGTTGGAAAATTGCTAATTTTTGCTCTGTGTATATGTCGCTTTTGTTGTTGCTTCGATTTGTTGCATATTTTTATTTATGCATAAATGCGGCATTTAAAACATGTGCAACATCAACAAACAAATAGAACATGATTTGCAAATAAATTTATAATAAAATTTATTTTTTTTACTTTTACCTATTTAGAAGAAATGAGAAAAAATAGAAGCAGTTGGAAGAAGAAACTAATTATAATATAGAAAAAAAGAAATCACATTCCATTTTAATATGGATTCCAAAAGGAACATGTTGTTATGCAAATGTGGGTGTTTATTTAAAAATTGTTGGGGGAAGTTAGCGCAATAATATGGATGTGAGTGCTGTTGGTTTATAAAGATTAGGATGCTGTACATTGAATTAAAGAAGAACAAATAAATCGAATCAATGTCTGACTTACAGTATTTATTCTCCTATATAATACGAATAAAAACGGGAACAAGTTCTTAAATATTTCGAAAAAGTGGGTGAAGTAGGCGTGGTTATATATTGACTAATTTATAGATAAATTTTTACATAATATTTATTTATAATAACATTTTGGAATATGGAAAATGTTAGAAATTTGACGACCTATTTGACAACCTAGATTATGAGGAATTTGCAAAAAAAATAATTTTTTTTTAACTCAGAATTAGTTCTGAATTTTTTGAGTAAAAGATAACTCAATGTATCTTTTAAATTGGATAAAAAAAAATAGTTTTTAACTTTTTTACTTTAAACAAATTTCAAATGTTTTTCTATCGATTCCGAAAGTGTTGCTAGTAGTGCCCTCTCGAGACTTTTTTCGTGCTGAAGCAAATTCCGAACATCGGCGAAGTTTGCAATAATCAGCCTTCAGAATTTTGTTGGACGAAAAATAATGTAATTTTTCAGTAAAACCATAAAAATTTTCTTCCCTAATAAACGAAAATTTTCTTAAATTTAATGAAAAGCTTCATATTTATGAAACCAGTTTTTATTGAAACTTCTTAATAAAAACTTGCATTAACTGAAACGTTTCAATGGACGAATTCCAGTACAATTTCATTGATTTTATGTAAAAATTTATTAATATCATGTACAACTATTTAAAAACAATTTTAAGTACGAGAACGCTTTTGAATTTATGCGGTAAAGTGCGTGAACAGTAAAGTCCTGCATGAATATTTTGCAAAACATGCTTTTGTGTGCTCTCTGTTTTGACGATTTTTATACTTTTTAATTTAATTTTTATAAAAAGTACACTATAGTTCAAAAAAAGAAATTGGGTTTTTATGGTATACTTTAATTTTGGCCATGTATTTATAATTTTAAATATTTGCTATTATTAAAGCCCAAAAAAATGTTTGTTGTTTAAGGAAATGTTTTGCAAGACATTCATGTAAACCTTTTGTTTTGCAAGACATTCATGTACTTTACCGTAAAACAGACCAAAAACGCACCCTTACTTTATATTTTGTATAAATTGTTGTTGTTGTTTGGGCTGTTTCGGTTTGTTTTAGGTATTGGCCGATAGTCTGTTTTTGGCCGAAGCCAATGTTGAAGGCAATTAATCGGTGGAACGCTACTTGCTAGGCTCCATTTTGAAAAAATATTCCTTTAGTAAAGTTCATCGCAAAAATAATTAGAAACAATATGACGTATGAGTAATATGCAATGCGTATACGAACTGTAGTTCTAGTTAACAAATGTTAAATTTTTATTGAATATTTAAATATATTTGAATATATTGAATATTTTTAAACAGTTTTAAGAGAAGGAATAAAATAAAATTGATAGTACACTCATAAAAATAAGTTAGTTAAAAAGTCTATTAAACGGGTTCTAATTCAGTTGTACTAATTTTTTTTGTTGCTTTCATTTATATCAGTTATTTAGCTAAAGTTATCAGTTATCTTATTTCACCACAAGAACAAATTCTATCCGTATTTGAACTAATTTTTCAACCTAAAAGTTAGTAGTTCGTGATTATCAAGTTTAAAAATTTGCGACATATTTTGTTTCAAAAAAATGTTTTTAAGTCTTCGCTGTCAGCCTCACTTGTAGACGGCGTTATATTCTCACATTTTTTTATAATCATAAAATAGGCTATATCTCGGATATTAAGCGAGTTATAGGAAAATGGACTAGCAATCGTTACTCCGTACATATTAAGTAGTTCTTATTAACCACTTATATTCTCGCTAATTAATATGGCCTTCTCTTTGGTCAGATCCGAAGAAAACATTTTTAGCAGAAATTTTCTGTAGATTTAGCTTAAAAATTATGTTAATCTAGCTAAATTTTTAGTTAATTGGACTGTAACAGTCAACCAGAATTTAGTTCTTCTAAAATTTAGGTCACCTGAATTTAGCATACTGTGATTCTCAACTGCATTGAAAATTCTGCTGCTGCAAATACAGGTACTAATTTCTGTTGTAGTAGCTAAATATTTAACTGTTTGTACGGGCTTTTTTTATGAGTGTAG
This sequence comes from Delia radicum, assembly GCA_021234595.1. Classification (NCBI taxonomy): domain Eukaryota; kingdom Metazoa; phylum Arthropoda; class Insecta; order Diptera; family Anthomyiidae; genus Delia; species Delia radicum. Next base: position 239,983,455 of record CM037851.1, on the reverse strand, counting down.
GCATGTCACGAATAGTGTATTCGGCACTTTAGTTCTTTCATTCATTTTTCATATAAAATTAAACTGTTATTTAGATATAGACAACATTAAATAGAACTATACAAAAATTTTCGGTTAAAAAATCATCTCAAACCAAGTAAAATTCAAGTGAAAAACTTGACCCTGCAGAAATTTTTAGAACTGGTTACCTATAAATCTATTCCAGAACAGGTTATTTTACCACCGGTTACCAAAAGCTCCATACACTGTAACAGAACTAGTTCTATAACTGGTTTCAGAACCGGTCTAAAGCATTCTGTTCTTGTTTGGAGGTAAAGAATCTATTGCAAATAGGATAAAATTAAAACTACTGATCTGTAAGCAATATTCTTTTAGACGAATAATCCTGCCCAATAATGGCACTATTCGGCAGAATAACAAAAACATGCCGAGTACCGAATATATTTTAATTATTTCGGTAACGGTATTTTAGGGATAACGATAGTCAGTTGAATGGGTCTTGAATCGATAACGGTATTTTAGCGGTATGATTTACAAAGATTATTTTTTCTGATTTTGTCAGATTATTTCGGTAACGGTATTTTAAGGATAACGCTATTTAAATCATTTCAGTAACGGTATTTTAGCATAACGGTATTTTAGTTATATTGGTACCGGAATTTTAAAGATATTAGTATTTTACAACATATAACTTTCAACCATAGACTTATAAACTGGGAAAATAAGGTCAAATATCTAGGGGTCATATTGGATCCTAAACTCAAATTCAAAGACCATATTCCCTATATAATAGACAAAATTCATAAGGTAACAAGATTGCTATATCCATTAATAAACCGAAATTCTAAACTTAATATTGAAAACAAGAGCCTAATATTGAAAGCTGTTTTCCATGCCATAATGTTTTACGCTGCTCCAGTTTGGTCTACATCAGCCCAGTGTCATACAAAGAAACTACAGATAACGCAAAACAAACTATTAAAGATGATACACAATTTACCTTGGCATCACTCCACCCGACGACTTCACACTCTAGCAAACGTTGAACTAGTAAATAACAAAATACAAAGGCTTACATTAAACTTTAATACTAGATGTCTCAATTCGGAATTTTTTCATATCAATGAGCTAGGCTCAACTTAATTTTACCTTTAATCTTTTATCTTAATTTAAAATGTTCATAAAGGTTTTTTTTGAAAATTTTTACCTTTTATCTTATATTAGCTGAAACCAAATGCATTATAATAGTTTGTTATTTATATTTAAGTAGAAAAGGAAATAAATAATCCTAAACTCTTGATGAAAATTGTTAAGAAATTAAATTGAATACCAAATAAAGAATAAATGAATTGAAAAAATTAGTATTTTAGTTATATTGGTAACGGTATTTTACGGATAACGGTATTTCAATTATTTCAGTAACTGTATTTTAGGGAGAACGATAGTCAGTTGAAAGGGTTTTTAATCGGTTACGGTATTTTAGTGGTGTTGCCTGCCATCCCTGATTTTAATGCACCTAAAATGCAAAAGGGCGTAACAAACAAAGTTTCTAAAATGGGTTTATTGATGGTTATGATTCATTTGGCTAAACTACATGCCCACACACAATTTTGTACTCTTACGATAAAAAAATAGCGGTGTTGTAAATACAGTTCGAATCTTACATGTTTTTGTTTTCGCGCATTTTTCTGGTTGCCCTGTAAAATATTAAAGTGGGGTTGAGTGATTATGAAGCACTGCATCAAACTACATTTATCCACAAAATTGTTTTTCTCTATGATTAAAGCTATCAGTTTTATTAACGATATTGTTAAAATATCTGTGGGCGTTTTTTGCTACTCCTGTAAAAAAGTAAACATGTTAGTTACGTCCTTTTGCATTTTAGGTGACGATAAAAAATTTGAATCAATAAAATGTTTTATTTTAAACTATCGCGTAACTCAATCTCTATTAACGTAACCTTTTGTGTGTTAACATTTATTTGGGCGCAAACTTTATACACTGATAATAATCCATGCTAAATAAACGAATAAAATGTCAAAATAACAAAAACTTTCGTAAAATAATTGAAATTTTGTTTTTTTACAAAAGTTTTCGTGGTTTTGAGAATGATTTCTTATTTTTATGCATGTATTATTATGAGTGTAGTAACCGCCAAAAGATTACTCAATCATACTCCATTTGCCATTGTTATATCGTGATGAAAAAATTACAGTTTTGTAAATCGCTAAAAAGTTAAATAAAGGGTGGAAACGAAAAAAAATTTACCATTTTGAAATCTCAATATCATTAACAATACAATACTCTAAATAACCTTACAATTTTTTACGATTCGTTGCGATATGTGGCGAATTTTTGCTGTGAATGTTACGATTTGGACACTTATAATTAACATTTTTCGGATCAGTTCATTTTTAAAAATAACTGCTTTTTTTTGCCCGTTTTCGCCCGTTTGTTATACAAATTTTCCATTATTGGTGTTTCAGGACAGCATGATATTTCAGATGATATTTTAGTGAAATTTCACATTATCGTACACAGAAAAAACTAAAAACGGGTTTCAATTAAAAAATTTATTGAATCAATTAATATTTTAATTGATTTTGCACCTATCACGACAACGATACTATCAATTAAACCTTTTATTAAAATTAAGAAGAAAAAAAAAGTTATAAATAACTTCTACAAAAAAAATGTATGATACTCACAAAAAAAGTGTGTGATCTATACGTTGGTATGTGTGTTTTTTGCAATGCTGAGTCTGTTTGTGTGCTTCTTTTGTTTGTTAACTTCAAATGTATTTGGTATTTTATACTGCAAATTTTCTATTTATGCATACAGTGTATGAAAAAATAATATGATAATTGCGTCTAAAATAAAATATGTATTTATATATTTAAAAGTCAATTAAAATATTAATTGATTCAATTAAATATTTGTTTAGAAACAAATTAAATTAAATTCAAATCAAATCTTTAATTAGATATTTTAGGTTGTGAATTTTTTCTAATAGTGACCAGCTTTTGCTAGATTATAAGTTAGTGCAAATACTTTTTAATTATTGCTAATTAACGATTTTATAAACTTCTTTAAATTAACATTTTTCAGGAATTAGTTTAATTTCCTATTATAAGTCGATTTTATTGTCTATTTAAAGGACGCTTCAAAATACTGACTAATGGAAATACGCAATTTTCATTAGCACTTCCTGACACTTTTAGCAACTCCATGGACTTGAGACACATATTTTTTAAAACCGTTTTTGAAATAAATTTTAGCTAACATATACCTTTTTGCATACCTGAGAACCTTTCATAAACATTTTAGATATAACTGAATTTAAAATGTTAAATTTTGGCATGAAAAATTTCCCAAACAACCATCCAATTTACGACGAAGCAAAGTATTGTTGCATTTAATTCTCGTTTTGTAATAAAACAACCATGTACTCCAGATATAATTTATAACGCATTTTTTATTTCATTGATTTACCTTCTTCCTTTTATACATTTGTTAAAAATGTACTATTTCAAAAAAAAAAAACTGTCCAAATGTAATTTAATCCATTTTTATGTTTTTGCTGCCAAAAAATGGATAATATCTTCTTTTTTTTTTTTTTTTTTTTTTTTAGTAATTAATAATCATATAATTACAAATTATATACTATTACCCTAACCGAGCACTAGCTACTATGGCCTTCTGCGCGTTGTAGCGAAAACAGACCAGTGCCTCTGGTGCGAATCGAACCCACGACCCCCGCACTGATAAGCCAGCACGCTACCAACTAGCCTACCGGGGTGCACTGGATAATATATTAAGTCCTAAAAGGTATTCGTATCTAGCGATATTATAGCTTTTGAACAATCCGCATTTGAAAATGATAAATTTTTTCGTGTCCACCCTTTATTTTACTGTATTCATAAAAAATCTTAATTCAGATTTCAAATACATTTTAGTTAAAACAGACTTTAAGCCTTAAAACTGTAGTCAGAAACGTATATTAGCTTAAAATGCCTATTTTAAATCTTGTGTAAAAGTTAATATTCGTTAATTAGTACAGTGTTAAGGCTAAAATTTGTGTCTTAACTAAAATGTATTGGAAATGCTGTTTTATATTTTAATAAATACGGGGGTTGGTATATTGAGCTATTAAGATCTTGTTTTAGTTGCCATAGAAATTACATAAATGGAGTTCACAGTTTAAGTGCTAACGTCCTATCGTTGTAAAATAGCTATATTTTTTATAATGTTGTATACAGTCTAATTCATTTCTGTTGAAATTTGCCCATCTTATAGAAGGAAACTGTACCCCTACTATAAATTTGGTAAATTTACTCTATGTGTGTAAACGAAAAAATAATACGCAAATGATGTGTAAGTTGGTGCACATTATGTGTGTAAATTTACATTGAAAGTTCGTAAAAATTAAATGAAAATTTTAAATTTACTTTCAATTTACTAAGCTAATGCAATATTTATAGAACAACAAATTTATTTTTAATATTATTTCTATAAAAAATCTCTTTAAATTAGAAAAATTCGATTAAATACAATTAATCTATAAAACTCTTAAAACTTTAAAAACTGGCTGGAATGAAAAACACGTCAATTTACGTCTCTAGTATTTATAAATGTTCTGCTGCATTTACTTGTTGCGAGTAATGTTGCCCGGATACAGCTAATTTATTGTTTCGGCTATAGTCACTTTTGCTGCCAATAGTCCTGCCTCGACCTACACTAATAATTGCATTTTGTTTTCACTATAAGGCAAAAGATTTTTATTGGTAGATATTGGTTTAGAAAAAGAAAATTCAGAAAAAATAATTACCATCGTATGATGTTCTACTTGCGTTTCCAAATGATACGTTACTTCTTTCAATTTAAATTATGACTTTATCGTCTTTTTTATATATTCTTATTTTTTTTTTTTTTCATTTTATTTTACAAATTAAATTTCTTACGACCAACCTAGCTAATATGTTTGATTTACTTCATTTTTGTAAATATACGGAGGCCTGTTATAAATTGAAAATAACATAAAAATAATCTCGATGCATATAAAGGGTCCGTCATCTAACGTTTTTTTTCAATTAGTGCTTATTTCGTGAATGGTAAGACTAAGCTCATGTCATTATTTGACAGATAATTAGTTTTATCCTTCCTCTGAACGAATATGGTTGTGTATACGCTTGAACAACGCTGGGAAATATTGCGACATTACTTTGAAAATCATGGTAATGTTGCAGAATGTGTGAGCAAGGAGTGGCCGTTACAGTCAATGGCGATCGTTATTGGTCCATGTTGAACGAATTTTTGTTCACAAAAATTGAAGAGGAGGATATTGGCAACATTTGGTTTCAACAGGACGGCGCTACGTGCCACACAGCCGAAGATACACTCGATATTTTGCGCAATGTTTTTGAAGATCGCATTATCAGCCGCAGAGCTGATGTCGTTTGGCCACCTCGGAGCTGCGATTTGACACCGTTGGACTATTATTTGTGGGGTGCCGTCAAAGATAAGTGTTACGCCAACAAGCCAGAGACAATTGACGCTTTAACGGACAATATTCGTGAACCCATTGGTGAAATACAGCTGCACACAATCGATAATGTGCTTAAAAATTGGACCGATCGTGTAGGCTACTGCATGGCCAGCCGAGGCAGCCATTTGAATGAAATTATTTTCCATTATTAACCGGAAGGATTGTATAAGGTGGCGCAAAAATAACCTTCCGATGTTTTTTGTTTTATTATGTATTTATTATGTATAGCATTTTCTGATAGGAGGATTACTTTTGCGCCACCTTATACTTTCAAATAAAAAAAGAAATTTGAGAAAATATTCAGTAGTTTTTTTTATAGCATTTTCAAAAAAAAAAGTTATTTGGCGGACCCTTTAAAAACAAAAAACTAATAAAACTGTTAAAAATATTATTTGAGCCAGAGTAAAAACTAAATTTTTTTATGTTAATAGAACATTTTTGGTTTGCAAAGTTAAGTTTCGTCATGATGCTTGTTAGGAAAAGACCCACCTGTTTAATTACAAACAAGACAAGAATGAATCAAAATTGATCATTAACAGGTTTTTTGCTAAAGCTCTTACTATTATGAAGGCTATAGCTTTTTCTAAAACTTCAGGTTCTGATGAGATCATTAACTAGATCGAAATAATAGTATCAACCTAGCTAATATGTTTGATTTGCTTTATTTTTGTAAATAAACGGAGGTTGGAAGCTCGTTATTAATTGAAAATACATTTTTTTGTTATTTCAAAATATTTGTTTGGCAAGTTTATTATTGCTTATTAATGTTAGCAAATTTACGCACATTATGTCTAATATATTTTTGAAGCTCTTTATTCTAATATTAAACACAAAATGGGTGATTAAAAACTTTCGCTTTATTACACTTTATGTGTATTTTTTCATACAAAAATGAGTATACAATAATTATACACATTCGATGTTTAAATTCAGGCATTTTGTTTAATGTTACATAAAGTTTTACATATTTTATAGTAGTGAATTTACAAGCATTTTGTAGAGTGCAGTTTTAACTTCAAAAATCATGCTACATATATTTCAACTATAGCAATTTATCTGTGAATTCATTAATAAAAGTTTTAAAATTTAAATTTTTTCTGCAACAGAATTTTGATATTATTTATTATGTCCATTATCATTTTTTATACAAATTTTCCCAAAACTAGTCAATTTTCGAAAAAGTTTTATTGTTATTGTTGACTTGTTTTAATTAATTATTAGTTTTATTCGATTAGTAATCAAAATTTATTCGAATTATTCGAAAATCATGTTTTTTAATTTGTTCGTTCGAATTTTCTTTTTGTTCGTGCGGTTAATCGAATCATTTTTATTTTTATTATGATAACCCTAGTTTTAAATCATAGTCGCCGTTCATTCTAGTGTTACAGTGTCTATGACATCTGTTTTTTTTTTTGTAATAGATTTACCAGGGGTTTTCTATCAGAAACTTTAAATTTTTTGACAGTTCGTTTTGTTTTTTAAAATATTTTATAGAAACCCCCTGTTAAAGTTGCTACAAAAAAGCAGGTGTCATATCCCTATGGGGAATGGGACCGGTCCTCTGATAAACCCTACCCTATGTAAACAATTGGCAACTTTAACATGGGCTTGTCATAGGAGGGGGTAATTTATCCTGCTTTAAACCACATAGTGGCATGCCGCAGGACTAACCAAAGATGGGCATACCATAAGACTGTCGCAAAAGGCGCTTGTCGGATGACTAACGTTTTATTCTTGCCTTAATACTTTGGAGTTAAAAACTTTTAACTATTGCGAAATCTTCGATAGTTAAGGCTTATATTTGAGTATACAGAAATATTTATTAAAAATTCCCAACATGAATTGCAAAAGAAAACAATTTAATAATTTTTAATGTAAAAAATGGTAGAAAATGAAAAAATAAATTTCTAACTCAGTGGCTTTTTCTAGTCAATATGTATACCAGCTAGGTGTCTAGTCTTTTTAGATCAATTTACACTACATAACTCACATCAATTGTAAATAATACTAGTTCTGTGATAAGTCCTTTTCCAGCAGTCCAGGTTCTTTTAGGTCAATTTTCGCATGCCGATAATTTTTTAATAAACCCAAAAAAAAACATAAATATCGACAAAAATAAAACCAAATTAATAATTTTTAGTTTAAAATATGCGAAACTAAATTGCTTCCAATGGGTAAAATTCTGGCCAACTGGCTTTTTCTTGTTAATAAGCATTTACCAGTCACAGGATTGGTAATTTTAGGACAATTGACACTGCTTAAGCCACTGCAGTATTAAATTATACCAGTCCTGTGATAAGTCCTTCTTTAACCAGTCACTTTTAGGTCAATTGACTCCTTATTCCCCATAGGGATAGGCTTAAGCGAGAAATATAATAATTAATTGTGTGTAGCATGTACTATAGGGCGGGTCGATTTAAAAATCGCTCAACGTTCAAGGAAAATCGTATTCTAGGGATCAAAATAAGAAACTTTGCCGAAGGAACCATACCTCTAAAACGAATTCTGATGTCCCGACTTTTGACCCGTAGGGTCAAATTTTGAGAAAGCCCACTTTGATATTTCAGAAAGTAGGAGGAATCTCTCCAAGATTATGGGAGCTACTTCTTCTCCGGGAGACGCGCTAGCAGATTAATGCATAAATCATCATTCTAGGTGACCGTTAAGGGGTTAAAATTTAAGTTGAAAGAGAGCCTTTTTAACCGTGTTTTTATAGCAAAATGTACAAATCTCGGGATAGAGATATTTCAGAAAGTAGGAGGAGTCTTTCCAAGATCCGGAAGACGCTCTAGCAGATGCATGTATAAATTATATTCGGTTGGGGTTGGATTCAATTGGGGCACTCTAAATGGGTCAAAGTGGAATTTTTAAAAATTTGACCTTACGGGTCAAAAGTCGGGACATCAGAATTAGTTTTAGAAGTATGGTTCTTTCGGCAAAGTTTTTTTATTTTGATCCCTAGAATACGGTTTTCCTTGAACGTTGAGCGATTTTTTTGCCTCCATACAAATCGACCCGGCCTAATGTACTATCTTTAACAGTTTCACATCAATACCTGGTTGCGTATGATTAATAATTTAATAATTTTATATTACTTATACGTCATGTGTTGAAAATATCATATTTTAAAAGTTTTCATAAACAACTTAATTTAGCATAAAAAATCTATTAACATTTAAAAAAAAATTATAAAATATTTTTTTCTAAATCTTGATTTTTTGCCAGTTTATAGAAAGATTATTTATGGTTTACTTCCCCCATTTTTTTTTTTTGCTCAGAGTTTTTAGCATAATTTACTGGATCATAATTTTATAGAGTTGAAGTTGATCGACAGCTGACTTTTGATGTCATAACTGACAAAAATATTTTTGTTAGTTTTATTTTTTTCTTAATTGCTATTTGATCAGTTGTAATTTAAGCAAATTCAAATTATTCGGTGTTCAAAAATTTAAAAAAATACTTGTGCAACTATAAATTCTGAAATTTTTTGCTTTCAAATCAGAGGATTTTCAAAAAAAAAAATGTAAACAATGACTAAAAAGAAACACTAATAACAACAACATTAATACGTACACAATATTAGGAAAACTCTATGGTATGTAGAATTTATGGCGTCTATTATTTTTAATTTTGACAGGTTTTTATATACTACACGCACATATTTTTGCACACTCTTTTTTATGCGTTTGGAATTTTAGTTTAACACATTCTTAAACAGTTCTTGGAATTGGGATTTGCTTTTATGAACTTGTAAAAATCTTTGCACAAAAAAAAAAACAAACTTCCATAAATTATTATTTCAACTTTTTTTTATTTTTTTTGTTTATTATTCTTCTTCAAAATAACACAAGGCACGCTTTTTAAAAAAAGTTTTGGTCTATATACAGAACACGATGGATGTATGATCCCGTCCGTCGTAACGCGTTGATCAACTGTTTTCACGTACACACAATAAAATGTAAAATTGAAAATACAATTCGCGCATACCACCACCACCACCACTACCAACACACAAACCTCCCCATTGAATAACAAACAATCTCACTAAAATAACAAAAACAGACAAAAAAAAAAAAAAAAAGCACTAAAAACATTCCAATACAAACAACTTTCGTACGATTTCATAAAAGAGTAATATCGCGTACCGTATTGAGCCGAGCAACCGAATTATTGTACCGATCGACAACATAAAAATTGCGAATGAATTCATTACAATCAAAATAAACCAACCAAAAATGTACTTACTATTAGTACTATCTACATATGTACGATATCTAGCAGTAGCAACAAATTTAAATTCTTTTCAAATTTAAATTTCAAACAAAACAAACATATGATTTGGGTCGGCATATTTATGGTTCGGTACTAGAGATGGGTACGTGACTGAATTTTGATTTAGTCTCCCTCAAGCTCTCGACATAAAAATTTCACTCACGCACAATCACTTACGAGAATTGTTTACCGAATCATATTCACTCACACTCACGTGAGTAAATTTAGATTTTGCTAACATTCACGCGTGATTCACGTGAATCACGCAAATTCACTAAATAAAACCTGACCGGAAAAAATAAAATGTAAAAATTAAGCTAAATTATGAATGTTTAACTTAAATTTGCTATGAATATGCCATTTTGCAATTTATTTCGTGTTTTATACCACAAAAATATTTAATCGGTGAAAACGTCAAAGAAAAAAATTTATTGAAGCATAGACAAAATTTTTTTAGTAAAACTACTCACGCACACTCACTCACGCAAAAATTTACTCACGCCCACTCACGCAGAATTTGTTCCTACTTACACTCTCTCACGTGTGACCACGCGTGATTCTCGTGAATCATGCAAAATTCTGCTCATGTGCCCATCTCTATTCGGTACTCTCTTACTTTCCGTTAGGTTTCTTTCTTCTCCTTTTCTTATTTGATTAAGTGAAATAATTAAAAATTTGTACACAGAGGAATTTCTCTCATATTTTTCTTTATATTTCTTCTTTTTTTTACATAAACAACTAACAAGAGCAATTGTTTATTTTGTTTATTGTTGTCGATGGGGAGGCTGAGAAATTCTTTTAGTGGGTGGCATCAGGGCTGCCATATAACATTGCCAAAAAATCGTAAAGTTTACGATACTCTATGAAAAAAACGTCAAATAAATTGGAATAAAATCGGGAGTTTAGTTTTACCAATTTTAATACTTTTTTCTTTTTAATCTGAAGAAACGAGTTGCTTACACGTCGCTCTAAGTATTGAAAAAATAATATATTTTGTTAAAATTTAAATACACAGGGTAGGCGAACTTCGCCTGACTGAAAATAATCTATTGCCATATTGTAGCCATTGTGATGCATTCCTAGGCAATAATTCTTGAGCCAATTGAAGTTTATATGGAAACACACCAGATCAAATTTTAGAATGCGCCGCAGCGGATCCGTGTGGAAACTTTCTCGTACATTATCCACTGCTTATCCAGTGCGAACAGGTCGAGTAACAGTTCTTCATGGTTCATTACCTACTGAACTCTGGTTCTCAAAACGGGTAATTAAGCTTCTTATCATGTTTACACTGGGAGCTGTATTTCAATTGTGTAATAACTGATCGTCCGGAAACATAATAAACTTCAAGATTTTTCTTGCATTGAGTATGATGACATTATAAAATTATATTAAATTGTTTATTACCTACAAAAATAAAATAAAATTAAAAACGTTATAAGTTAAAAAAGTTATAAGCATTTCAAATCAATTCAGTCGAAGTTGGCCCACCCTGTAAATGAAGAGGGGACTATAGTATGGGTATACATTAGGACGGGTCGATTTAAAAATCGTTCAACGTTCAAGGAAAATCGTATTCTACGGATCAAAATAAGAAACTTTGCCGAAGGAACCATACCTCTAAAACGAATTCTGATGTCCCGACTTTTGATGTCAAATTTTGAAAAATCCCACTTTGACCCTTTTAGAGTGCCCTAATCAAATCCAACCCAATCGAAAATAATTTATACATTCATCTGCTAGAGCATCTTCCGGAGAAGAAATAGAGACCCTAATCCTGGAAATACTCCTACTACTTTCTGAAATATCTCTATCCCAAACTTTGTACATTTTGCTATAAAAACACGGCTAAAAAGGCCCTCTTTTAACTTAAATTTTAACCCCTTAACGGTCACCTTGAATGATGATTTATGCATTAATCTGCTAGCGCGTCTCCCGGAGAAGAAGTAGCTCCCATAATCTTGGAAAGATTCCTCCTACTTTCTGAATTATCAAAGTGGGCTTTTTCAAAATTTAACCCTACGGGTCAAAAGTCGGGACATCAGAATTCGTTTTAGAGGTATGGTTCCTTCGGCAAAGTTTCTTATTTTGATCCCTAGAATACGATTTTCCTTGTACGTTGAGCGATTTTTTTTGCGTTGAGGGCCCGATTTTCAAGGGCGATGCGGGACATCTCGCGTTATGCTAGAACTCTAATTTTTTGCATGGTGAATTTTTGTACCCAAACAAATATTTTAAGAGGGGGGCAGCCCCAAAAATCGCAAGTTGAAAAATAAGGACCACCCTAATGTACATAATAAGATATTATAGATCTTTTGTCATATATAATAATACATTCTCATATATAACACAATATGTAATCATATATGGTGACATATAAGTTATTTAATTTAAGATATAATAATATATACTGTCTTATACAAAATATTTTTGTGTGTGATATAAGATATACTTATTTATGGTGCCATATGTATAACGCAATTCAAGATATAATTATATTATGACATTAAATGATGTAAGATATAATTATGTAAGATTCCATATATGACACAAGATTAACAATTTAGTTTGAGATATGATTATAATTAATATTTTTATGCATATAGGACATAATTATATATTGGTAGATATAACACCATATATAAGTATATATGCGCAGATATCTAAACTATTTTTCTTTAACATTTTTTTAAATTTGATTAAAAATAATATATGTCGTGGAATTTAAGTAAATCTAATTTAATCTCAAAATATCTAATTGGATCCAACAAAAATCACTTATCTTTGTGGATCTAATTAGATCCAAGAAGATCTAAATTTATCCCATGTGATATTTTGGAATACATCAGAATCTTTAATTAGATATTTTTGGATGCCCAAATTTTGAGATCAATTTTTGACCTAATTTAATCCAGTAATACATTTTAAGGATCTAATCGGATATTACTGGATACCCCAATGTTGAGATAAACTAGGATAAGAATAAATATCGATCTATATCAAATGAGATCTGAATTTGTATTTAAGATGTAACTTTTTTGTAATCGGGTAAGAAAAAAAATTAAGGACACGTATTTTTTTAGCGGCCCAATCTCACGTTTAAGGGTTAATATATTTTTTAATGAAACATATCTGAAACTAACGAAATTTTGATTTTTTTAAACGTAGTTTCGTTGTACTCAAGAAAACTAAAATGTTGATACCAATTTTGCCTATGTAGTGTCTTAGGGTTGCCATTTATTTAAAATATTTGAAATACCGGTTAAAAAGCTCTTCGAAAAAAGTCCCACAAAAGCCGCACAGTTCAGACTGACTTTAATGTATGGACGGGAGAAGAACTGTCTGATAAATTTTCTACAGACTCAGGTGTTAAACAAGGATGGGAATCTTGAAGTTAACATAATCAAGTCTGAAATGCTTATATTTCGTAAAGCGTGAAAAATATATCTTTGTGACAAATTTTGGTTTAACGGTGGGATAATTAAAATTACTTTAGAGTACTCATATTTACACCAAAAATGACATTTAGTAATCAACAAGAGACGAGAAATATATCTCCAAAAAACAATATAAAAATGACGTGGAATTGCTTTCTAAGCAAAAAAGATATATCTTTAAAGTCAACATGGAATCTTTTTCAGTCAGTGTGCAGATCAATCCAGTCATATGCTGCTCAAGTCTGGGGTTTTTCACTTTTTGGAAAAGAGTTTGAAATTGACACCAATGTATGTATGTAATACTGCTGGAAACAGACATAAAAAGTAGTCATATATGGGTAATTTCAAAAATTTTCAACACTGAGGTAAAAATATTATTTTAATGTGTTGCTTTCTTTGGAAAGGAGATAGTGGAGAGATGAAAGGTGGTAAAAGATGGAGGGCTTCGAACATGGCAACACTGGAATAGCGCTAGTAGATAAGTCTTCGAACAGTTGTAGATCGCCACTTGATGTAGAGTTGGCGAATTTATTAAAGCTTTTTGTTTCATAGCCCTGATTCATATTTTACTTCGGTGGGGTTAAGTGCTATGGGAACACCGAAGGTGGGCGCAGCGATATATATAAGTGATAGAAAACTGATACATATTATTTTTCTAAATTGATGTTGTCGTCACCGGGAATCGAACCCGGGACCATCTGTGTAACAGTCCAACGCGCTAACCATTACACCACAAAGCCCATAAAACTGTTATAACCTAACGAAATAACTAAAATAACCTAACGAAATAACGTAAAATAGCATTAACCCTACGATATCCTAATAAAATAACGTTTACCTTAAAATAACATAACGATATAACTTAAAATATCGTTAACATTAAAATACACTAGCGAAATATTTATCCAATACCGATAACCGAACGAAACGGTACCAACTCTGGCAAATACACATGGACTACACAAGAAAGTCAAAATTACACACAATTTGTGTACTTACACAAGAAGCGGCAACACTGTAATAACTACAAATGTAAATAAAAAGGCAATGACTGTTTTTTTCATAAAAATTACTAAAAATGTAGTCCACAAAAACACTAATGCTTCAACCACAATTGACTTACCGTTCGTAAATATGGTTTAAAAGTGTTCGTTAATGTTTCTTTGCATTTTAGAAAGACCATATTACACTTTTTTCAATTTCAAAATTTTCGAAAGATTTGCGAATAATTTCTATATTTTTTAGTTTTAAATTATTCTTTTATTTTTTTTATTTCTTATTTATTAAATTTCTTATGCTTGTTTGAAATGTTTATCACCCCTGTTACGGCTTTTAAATCAGAGCGAAAGTGAAAATTTTAGAATTTTTCGGTGTTCTTGCGATTAAATCTGAACGTTTTTCCCTATTTTTTATTCGTTTTAATTCGTGTAAAAAAGCCTGGTCGAAAGTAAAACGAATGCCCTTTTTTTCTAATAAATTACAATTTAGAACTTTTTTTTACTTATTTCTGATTTTATTGTATTTTTGGTTGTATTGTTTATACTATAAAAAACTGTTTTATACAAACATTTTTTTGTTTTGATATTCTAGAAAACACTCAAACAAATTGACAACAGTGTTAGAAGCATTTCTTAAAAGCATTTTACTTTCCATATGTTTTTTATTTTAAATAAAACCATATGTTTTTGGCACTTCGATAATAATTTCGAAAAAAAATCGAGTTTTCGAAAGCTTTTAGGATTTGAGAACACCAAATTTCAATTTCGTGTGATTTTACAAATTCGTTCTAATTGCAAAAAGTTCTAAAGTAGGGACATGGGCGTATAAGTTGGGTACGATGAGAGATGGAACTTTACGAAAGTTGACTTAGGTTGAAATGTATTTTCATACAATCGCTCAGTCCCTTAACTCCTTGGGCCTTAAAATCGAGTTTCAATTAAAATATTTGTTAATTCAAATAAAATTTTATTAAAATCGGTCCTTATAAGGAAATTAAATTAAAACAATTTATAACTATTTAATTAATTTAGTTTCAATTAAGATTTTAATCATAAAATCAAAATTTAATCGAATCTTAACAACAAATTTTTGGTAGATTTAATTTTTTTTTTTTAATTAAAATTTGAAAAAAAAATCGCCAAAATCTGAAAAAAAAATATAGTAAAAATAGAAAATAATCGTTAAAATTAAAAAAAATCACTGAAATTGGGAAAAGGTTGCCAAAATTAAAAAAAAATAAAAAAAATTTTATTAAATCGCCAAAATTAAAAAAAAATCTCCCACAATTAAGTAAACTATTATCACTCCTTTTTTATATTTTTTGTTTATTTTTAATATTATTGTATTTTAATTATTATCTCTTTTATTATTTTATTTATGTATATCAAATTTTATTATTTACTTTGTATAATTTAGTAGAAATTTGTAACCGATTATGGCCTTCAGGCTAGGTTATTGAAATGAGTAAATAAATTAAATTAAATTAAAAAAATACCAAAATAGAAATAAATCGCTAAAATTGTTGACCATTGTTTTTCTTTCCAATTTTAGTTTTTTTATTTTTAATTTTGCCAATTTTTATTTTTAATTTTAGTGATTTTTTTCTTTCAATTTTATCATTATTTCGTTTATGTTCATTTTTTCTATTAGGGCGATTTTTTAAATTTTAGTATTGGTTTTTTAATTTTTAGAGATTTTTATGAATTTTGACGATTTTTTTATTTTTTTTTTGGCGATTTTTATAATTTTCTGTTTTTTTCAATTTTAACGTTTTATTTTTTAATTTTTTTGAAATACTGGCTTTTTTTATGCTATATTTTTCATTTTTAGATTTTTTGTTTCTATTTGTGATTTTTTTTTTAAATATTGGCCTTTTTTAAAATCTTGGGATTTTTCGGTTTCGTCAAGTTTTTTAAAAGTTGACAAATTTTTTTTTTGAATGTTGCCAAATTTTTAAAATTTGGCAATTTACTGATTTTAGCGATTTTTTCAATTTTGGCAATTTTTTTTAAATTTTAGCGATTTTTTTTGTAACTTATCTCCAGTAAAACTCCCTTATGGAATTAAACAAAGATATAATTCGCTGAGGGAATTAAACGAAAATTGAATGAATTCACTGACCAAAAGTTGAATTAACTGGATTTTAATGAATTCTTGTTGAAAAAATTCCTTAATTTGAATGCTTAAGGTCTTATTTAGGGAATTTAAATTTAATGAATTCATTTACAGGAATTAATTCCTTGTATTTTCTTATTACTCCTCAACAAATCTGTTTTAAATATCAAAATTTGTTTACATTGTCTTTATATACCAAAAAAAACGACCAAATATAGTTTTTTGGCAGAAGTTTTACGTTGGACACTATTACAAACTAAATTGTGTATTCAAAATGCTTTTGGGGCGGTTTTAGCTTGAACAATTAACATATCTGGCATCATTTTGTGGTTAACATTAGCATAGACATAAACCGTAAATAATCTGGCAGCATTTTAATATCGGTAGTACAATGTTTATTATTATTGTTAAAATTATTAACTAAACAACAATTATGCACTAAATAAAGTCACAATTATAACAATTAAAGTACATTTTTAACTTATTACATTTTACCGAAACCAATATAAACTATATATCTGTTTTTCTATTGAACTGCCTTATCATCCACTTTTTTTTTACACGTCTCCCACTTTCCAATTAGATTAGTTGTACGGCTCGCGTATGGTTGCTTGTTTGTGCATAAAATACAATACAATGGCAGTCGTGTCAGTTGTCGTAGAAATCGTACGCAGTTTGCTACATTTACCAAAAAAATTCTTTAAAATATTGCCGTGCAGTGCAGTGAAATGTTATAAAATTGTAAGTTTCATAAAAATTGCAAATAAAAAAAATTGCAATTAAAATAACCTCAAAATGTTCCTTAAAAGGGAGGTTATAAAGTTAAAAATGAAAACAAAACCAACAAAAAAAAAATTTAAGAAAATATAAAACAACGTGCTTTTTTTCAATGGAGGAAAGCACATGTGATGTAATCAAGATTGTATGACTACGCCTGACCTGTTTTTATTATTTGCAGTGTCTTCAAAATGTGTTACAATTGTTGGTCAAAGTGAAAAGTGGTGTTTGTGTAAAGAAAAAAAAATGTAAATAAATGGCATAACCTCATTTGCTCATAACCTTAAACCTATAATGGATTTTGGAACAAAATAGCAATTTTCATAACTTTGAATTTTTTGTTATATATGGATGGTAAAAAATTAAACTTCGGCTCTGTCGGCTTTTATGGGTTCGTATAGGAATTTTTTGCTACGACCATTTATAGATAAAGTCGATAAGACAGTGCTGTATTATGTGTAGACTGTAAAGAAGAAAAGAGATGGATAGTGTGTTTGCGTCAATTAGAATTTTGCAATGCTACCATATTTATAACTATTTTTTGACAGTTCAGCAGCATCATTATTAAACAGTTAATGCCTCGTTTACATTGCAGAGTTAATCTAGTTAAAAGTGCACTGAAATAAAACAATTTTTACTAGATAAACTGGAACATATCTAGTTTACGACGTTTTCGAGTTATAGGCCTCTAAAGTTTAGAAAGAAATAAAGTTGGAATTTGAGAAAAAACGAATTAAAAATTGTTAACTTTTGTACCTGCAAATACGTTTTGTTATTTACACACCAAATACGAAGTGCATTATGAATCCTCCAATATTTCATTTTGTAATTGGCAATAATAACTTATTGCTAAAACTTAAATTTAGTTCCAATTTAAATATCTATATAATGTTTATGCCGACTTTTCTTGATTTAAAATTTTGAGTCCGAATTAGTTTTGTACGTTACGTTCAGTGACGAATGAGTTGATTTGTTTTTGATGTATGAAAATGATTGTGTGTGGTTAGTTTGTAATGTAACGTTGCGTGCCGGATAAACCTGTAAAAAAAAAGTATTTCTGTACTACGTTAAGTGACAGCTGAAAACTGATTGCGCACACATAAAAAACTAACAAGAATTTTTTTTTTTTTAAGTAGTATAAAAAAAGATTTTGTGATACATTTTGATAATGAAATTACCATATTTGCATTTAGTAAAACAATAGCCAAAGCAGCGGCTATGTTTCGGAATAGACTTACCACACAAAACAGCCATCCGAAACATCACATTAAAGAATCCTTACGGAACGCAAAGACTAATGAAGCATTTATTGTTCTGAGAAATGTCGCAAAAGACTGACCTTAGTAATAAGTCCATGGGGATTAGTATATACAGATAGACAGAGATGGATAGTGTCTCAATTGTCCCTTACTGTGTAGGTTAAAACAACGATACATTGGTAATAATAGTTGCAATTAATTTCAATGTATTGCTTTATTAAATCTTTGTTTTTTAAATTAGGAAAATATCGTTTTGGTGTAAATTGGCTTGCGGAATATGTTTAGTCTGGCAACACTTTTCACTTTTGACAGTTAACATGTGTTATTTCTGTTTTTTTTTTGTTTTTCGTTCTTTTAACCACCCTTTGTTTTTTTCTCAATTTGTGTGTTACAGCAAACAACTGCAACAACGTGTTTTAGATTTTTAGTTTCTTTGTAGGGGGTGAAAAACAAACAATTATTAAATTATTGGCCTCTTTTTTTTTAATTTATACCTAGTATTTTCCATTCAAATATCAATTGTGTTTAAAATATGGATAATCATGTCTATGGTGGCATACAGTGGATACAACACCACTCGGCGAATCATTCTACCCATGTCGGCGATATGAAAACTGCTGGCCAGTTAATAATCGATCCCCAGCCACCACGTGAAGAGGATCTTATGGCTAGTGCAAACTCTTCATCGGATTATATGGCCACAGAAGATGAGGGCGATTCAACAACGAATATTGATCAAATAGCTGCAGAAAATTTAATATTTATGGCTCGTGATGGTCAGATGGTAACAGAGATCATAACGAATGCTACAACAGATAAACATGGAACTTTGGTTGTGACTGCCAGTGATGGTGAGCAAATTGATTGTGATGTCATTATGCAGCAGGCGGCGCTAATACAACAGCATGAAGATGATGGCGGTGGTGGAGTGTATAGTGTGGAACATCATTATACGGAGAATACACCGCAGATGGTGACTGAAGAAGTTATCACGGATGATTGGGTGCAACATCAAGGTGAAGAGAGGTAAGAAACATTTTTATTAAATATATCGACCATTCCACCGAACCCTGGCCAAAGAATGGTTTGGGTCTTCCGATTTCAATTCAATTTTGCATTCGAAAACTCTTTGGAGCAACTTAAATATTGGCGTGATTTAGTTTTAGTAAAGAATGAGAAAAATACAAAAAGTGTATAAGTGTCTTTCTGTTGAGATACCTGGGTACAAGTTCTGCCGTAATGATCGGTGGTGCAAGGGGTGGTGGTGTTGGAATTTACATTTCTAGCAAACTTAAATATAAAATTGTGTCTAAAGTTTCGATATTTGATAAATGTGAGTCACTTTTTTTAGAGCTGTATTTTGGGAGTTGTAAAGTTTTATTTGGTGTAGTGTACTTGCCACCGCCTGCTGATTTTGGTAAGTTTGAGGACCTTCATTATGAGCTTTTTCTTAATTATTCAAATGTAATAGTTGTTGGCGATTTTAATTGCAACCTCTTCAATGCAGCAAAGTCTAATTTAGTACATTCTTTTTGTACTAGATCTAACTTGTCCATTTGCCACAATTCTAGGCCTTCTCACTTTGATGTGCAACATCAATCTACCTCATTGATTGATTTTATGTTAGTGAGTGATAGCTCTTTGGTTAATATTTCTGGTCAGGTGCAGTGTCCATCTATTTCCCATCATGCTCTTATTTTTTCATCTTTTAAAATGAATTTAGAACGTGTTGATTCATCTGTTGAGTACCTTGACTTCAATAACATTGACTGGAATGGCTTATTAGCTTTTTTGGTGAATTTTGATTTTTCACAAATTTTTGAGGCGGTTGGTGTTAATAATAAATGCTTTTTATTTGATTCTCTTATTGAGAATCTTTATACTTTTGTGCCTGTTAGGCGGTTTTTTCGTTCATCCGGTGATGATGTTTGGATGAAGGCTAGAACTATTGTGCTGGCAATATCTCTTCGAGATCTGGCTTTTTCTGCGTATCAAACTGATCCTACAAGTCATAAATGGAGTGTTTTTTGTAAATTTCGAAACAGAGTGAAATCTACCATTAGAAGGGAAAAGAGAAAGCATTACGCTAAACTGTTGGGGGGGGGGGGGGGGGTTGGATACTTCTGGAATGTGGAAGCTATTAAAGAGAGCTGGATGCGTTAATTCTAGTGATATCGTTTGTGATGGTGATGTTAATGTAATGAATGAGTACTTTGTTCGTGGTATAGGCCCTGCTCGGGACTTTGAAGTAGATTTTGATCATTTTGACGATATGGATGGTGCATTTTCTTTTCATTGTGTTACTGAATATGAAGTTTTTGAAGCCTTAAATAAGGTAAAGTCCAAGTCAATTGGTGTTGATAATGTTTCCATTCAGTTTTTGAAACTTATTTATCCTCATATTTCTGGTCTTATTTTGCATTTAGTTAATGCTATTTTGACCACTTCCGTGTTTCCTTCTGCGTGGAAGATTGCACGGGTTGTTCCTATTCCGAAATCTGGTACTGTTCATGGTCCTGATGATTTGAGACCAATCTCTATTCTACCTGCGCTGTCCAAGGTGGTGGAACATATTATTAAGGATCAAATGCTTATCTCTACCAGGAATGAAATTTTTGATTCTCAGTATGCTTTTCGCCGAGGATTTAATACTACATCGCTTTTGCTAAATCTAAGTGATGCTATTAGAAGTTGTGAGAACGACAATAAATTAAGTGTGCTAGTTTCTCTTGATTTAACCAAAGCTTTTAATTCTATATGTTACTCTACTATGATTATAAAACTTAAAGAATTCTTCAACTTTTCAAAGTCGGCTTGTAAACTCATATTGTCTTATTTATGTGATAGATCCCAGTTTGTAGATTTAGATGGTAGGCTTTCTAGTATTCTTTCACTTACATCTGGAGTTCCTCAGGGGTCGGTTTTGGGCCCCCTCTTATTTATACTTTACATTAATGATTTACCTGCAGTTCTAAGTTCTAGTATGTGTAAGCCGTTTTTATTTGCAGATGACATTTTGCTTTTGTTTAGTACTGGTCGAGATTTTGCCGATGTATTAGAGGCTAATATTAACTACTGCCTTAATGGGATCTACCTGTGGTCTTCTAGTAATTCGCTGGTTGTTAACCCTTCTAAATCTAAGGCTATATTGTTTGGATCGTCAAAGAACTTTGTGAATGGTTTTGAGATTTTTATTCGGAACTCTAAGATCGATTTTGTAAGCCAACATAGATGTTTGGGTATTATCATTGATAACAGGCTTAGTTATGAGTCTCATTTTGAATCTGTACATCGTAGGGTTTCTTGTACTTTACGTAGAATATATTCCACAAATATTTTTCTGCCTTTTCAGGTTAAATGTAGACTAGCTCATGCACTTCTTATGCCGCAGATCTTATATGGACTTGAGCTGGTATCAGGGACCATTGCCTCGAACTTAAAGATATTGGAGCGAGTTGTTAATGCTGTGGTTCGGTATGTGTTTAATGTCCGGTAGACGTGAACATATTTCTGAATTTGTGAAGAAATTCTTAGGATGCCACTTTGATAAATTCGTTAAGTACCGTAATATTCTCCTATTTCATCGCATTATTAAAAGTGGCATACCTGTCCTGTTATGTAAAGAATTTACTTTTTCGCGGTCTACTAGGAATAAGCAAATTATAATACCTAGAATCAGGTGTTATGTGTTTGAGAGATCTTTTATTGTAAGGGTGGCTCGCTGTTGGAATCGTTTACCGCATGAATTGCGTATCTTTTCGCAATCCAATAATGTGTTTCGCCTTAAGCTTATGAAGCACTTCTCAAGTTTATTGCGATAGGTTTTTATGTTTTCTGTACAGTAGCTGTTAAATTATCTTGGGACTTGCTTCTATGATTCTTATTGCTTGATATGAGTTGTGAAAATTACCGGATTATAATTACTTAACTGAATCTCTTTTTAATAGTACTTTTTATAATTTGTTACGGCTGGGGAGCCAATAAGTTAAATTGATGGGTGCAGTTATTTATGCATGATTTATATTTACATAAGTTATTTGTATAGATTACGTTAAGTATTATACTCAGGATTGTATTGCTATGTAATACGTTTTTTGGCTTTAATGGCTTTGTATTACAATATGGATTAATAAATAAAATAAATAAATAAAATATGCATTCGGATCATCAACATTTAAATTGCATAGAAATGGTACACTCGCCTACTTTTTTTTTTTTTTTTTTTGAGGACTGAATTTGTTTTTCCAGTGTCAAAAAGAAATGCATTTTTATACAATTTGTTTTTTGTGAAAAAAAAATATAAATTTTTCAAAATATGGGATTTTTACTATAAAACAACACTCGTTTTTTTTTTTTGGATCCCGGGGTTTATCTATTATTAATAAATAAATTTAAATTAAATTTTTGCAAAAATACGTGCATCATGTTTCCATAGAATAAAAACAACAATTTTGACATTTTTTTTTTTTATTTTTGAAAATTAAAAGATTAATAAGTTTAAAAATGTAGTGTTACATGTCTCTTTTTAAGAATATACATTTAATTTTTAAGATTTCTGTACTTGAAAGGTAAACAAATCTTATCTAATATTATGTTTCAAAAATTTAATGTTTAACCCTTCCAACCTCAAGTTTATTTCTATAAATAAAAATATATTATGATATTCGATGACAAACGTGGGCTTGAAAGGGTTAAACATTGAATTTTTAAAACAAAATATTTTAGTAAATTCTTTTAATTTTCACGTCCAGAAATAATCTGAAAAAAATGAATAGTGTTTAAAACAGAGACGTTTAAAAGGGCGCCTTAGCACTACATTTTAAAATGAAATCCTAATAAATCTAAAAAAAAAAATGAATAAAAAATGTCGTTGTTTCAATGTAAAAATGCTATAAGCTTTTTTTAAATCATTAAAAATAGTAAAACCCCGGGACCCAACAAAGAAACAGTGTAACTTTTTTTTTTTTTTTTTTGTAAAATTTACTTATTTTGAAAATATGCATTTTTTTTTTAAACGAAGGTGGCCAAATTTTAGATAAATGTACAGTAAAACTTGCTTAAGGCGAACTAGGTTAATACGAACCCTCGGTTATTACGAACTGTTTTAAGTAGTCCCAAAAATTAGTTTTCATACAAATTACCATGTTTAGTACACTCTTTATCCGTTTAATGGGATAGACCTAATATGAATTTCATATCCGTGGATGACTTTCTAGATATAGATGCTAATGTTTTGACGTCACATACTTTATCAAGTGAAGAAATATTGGAAATTGTTAATCCTCCCGATGTTGAAAATTTGTCAAGTGATATATTCGA
The DNA here is from genome assembly GCA_021234595.1 of Delia radicum. Lineage (NCBI taxonomy): Eukaryota > Metazoa > Arthropoda > Insecta > Diptera > Anthomyiidae > Delia > Delia radicum. The sequence goes on along the minus strand of CM037851.1, from coordinate 239,959,732 downwards.
ACAAAATCGTTTGCCGAAGAAGCTGACAATCATATTTTGGTAATAGAAAAACTTATAACGAATGAAATCGTTAATTCAGTCATTCAGAAAAAAATAACAGTTTTTTTTTTAAATGAAGAATTTTAATTGAATTTGTAATTGTGAATACATGAAATGCTAATTTTATTTTTTATTTATGTAAAAATCTTGTTTTTGTTTTAAATAAATACATATTTTTTATCGTTAAAAAAAAACCCGCTTAATACGAACCTCGCTTAAGACGAACTTATTTTTTTTTGGTCCCTCGGGATTCGTCTTAACCGAGTTGTACTGTATTTTAAAAAGAAATTGCATAAAAAAATGTATTCCGCAGTATAAAAGTAGAGGAGTGTACCATTACAATGCATTTTAAATGATAATGATCCGATATATATTCAAGAAACTACGAATGCTCCAAATTACACACTTTGCATATTTTGTATTAAAAAAAAAAGAAAATCGCGAATAAAACTGTTTTTTTTTTTTAAATTTTGAGAAAGTAAAAACTGCAATCATTAACCCATTAAAGACTGACCCTAGAATTCATGGTCCGATTTTTATGAAGTTTCACGCAAATGATATTTATGACTTTTTTTAGAAATGTTGAGGTTAAGAAGAAGAATAAACGTTTTTCTCTAAAAATTATAAACACTATTAATTTTTAAATCAGACTAGATTATTTTCTGCCTTTTTATGGACAGGCTCATCAGTGATTTTCCATTTAAATTGTATTATTATTTGTGTTTTATAATTGTCAGATTGTCTCTGTATGATAAATTTTTCAACAACCTGCGGCTGTAAGAATCAAACCTGCGCTCATCTTACATTACAAACGTAACAATATCAAGTCATGACAGTTTAGCGATCACACCCAAGTATGGCCCAAGATATATTTATATAGGTAGTCTTAGTAGCCCAGCTGTTTATCTTCCTCTTACCTGGTTTTGACAATTCTTACATGGTTTTGACATTTCCTTGTACTGTACGCAACAACAAAATGCCTGTTGTTTTTTGTATTGTTTGTAGCTGTTTGTTGTAGGTGTAGTTCTAGTAAGACTACCTATATAAATATATCTTGGTATGGCCTCGAATCGAATGCAGCTGTTTTCTTTCCTATTAGCTTTTTCTATTATTATATATTACACTTAGAAGTGACAACACTAACAACACAAATATTCTATTTTTAGATTTTTGTTTATTTTTCTAATCTCCTCCGTCTATATTTCACAATGTTACCAGATTGACGTATGGTTTTTACGTTCATGGTTTAAAACTTTTGCGTTTTTTTAAGTTGAGACATCGCCACAGGGCAAATTTATATTGACTTGTCGTTTTTTTTTTATATATTTTTACCTGTCAAACCTTGGGTATTTTTCTACCCACTTCGCTAGTAAGGCGTTCTAAAAAACATGATATTTTTTAAAGGCTGAAACATTAAAAAACGCAATTATTATATACTTTGATGTACTTGTTGTGTATTTGTTTTTTATACAGGTATAGAACTTTAAGTTGGCAACACTTTTTTAACTGTCATCCATTTTTCAGCTTTCAAGTGATTTATGTTTAGTTTGGTTTGGCATTTAGACATGAATAGATTGACGACTGAACAACGCTTCCAAATTTGTTTGGTGAGCTTTATGGGCTGGTGGAATCATTGGTCCGTACTTCTTCAAAAACGATGCTGACCAGAACGTTACAGTCAATTGTGACCGCTATAGAGCCATGCTTACTGACTTTTTCGTTCATCAACAACCATGATGTGCAGGAGCTGTGGTTTCAACAAGAGGGCGCAACCTGTCACACAGCTCGTGCAACAATTCATTTAAAGAAAGAAACGAAAAATCGAAAATTGGACCTCCAGATTAGACTACGTCCGAGCCAGCCGTGGCGTTCATATGCCAGAAGCAATATTTAAATTATAATGCCAGAAGATTATTTTTCGAATAAAGTAAATTTCATGTCAATTTAAAAAATTCGTCTTTGGTTTATTCCATTTCAAAGTTCTATACCTCTATAAAAACACCCTTTTTTAAAAACAGTTGTACAAAACGAAAATTAAACTTACACCCAAAAGTTTGTTTTGCACAGTTTCAAAATATCTCAATAATCAACCACTGATGTAATATTTATAACTTAAGTTTTTTGAATAAAATAGTTCATTTTGCATAAAACAACACTCATTTACTTACGAAGTGGGTATTTAAATACCCATGTCATGGAATCAAACCTGTAGCCCAAGTTAATGCCTCAAGCTTAGTAAATATTTTGTTGTCAGGCAGAGCACACCTATGACTGTAAGGCGCTAAGAGGGTTTTCCGATTTTCTACTTTGCCAATTTTCCAGAGCCGTTGCGCTGCGCTTTTTCCAAATTTGAAAATTTGCTGACTTTTGAACCGCTAAATTTCCTAATAGAATGGGTACAATTTTACTTCAAAAAAATTTTCAAGTAGCACTATCCTTTTTCTTTCTGTCTGTGATAACCAATTTGCGATACCACTTACCAGGCCTTATTAAAAATTTTTCTACGATGTCTCTTTTTGGGTATTTAAATACCCATTAGTCCTTAATGTGTTAAGTGGCTCCATATATAGAAATAAATTACAAAATTCAAAAATGTCTCGTAGAGTATTTTTGTAAATACATTTTTTTTTAAATAGCACCAACATTAGGGATTTGTAATTTTGAATTTTTGTTTTTAAAGAATATATGAAAAACTACAATTTACAAGCATATATATTTTTTTAAAGTAATGTTAAGTTGACAAAAAGTCTTATTTATTTAATAAAATATTTTCCCTGAGGATGTTGGAAAAACAAACAAACAAATCAAGTAAATAATCTTTTATTTCTAGTAACGGACCTTAAAAGCCAGATTTAGAGAAATCTAAAAATTAAATAGAAAAACAAATTTAAATCGGAAGACCCAAGGACAGATTTTGGACGATCTATCATGGAATGGCCGATATATAGTTTCTTGAAAACAGCATACACAGCTAATTCCTTTCATAAATAGTAGGAATTGATATATATTTAATAAATTGAAACAATTTTTATATATTTTTAATAAAAAACACTTTTCCCATTTTATTACTAATTTCTCCAGAGTTGAGATACCTGCTGAACAAATTATTGGTTCTAGTTCTCAAGTACTATTGGACATTGAAGTTCCTCTGCCAACAGTACAAGATGAATATACAGCCCTGCGTCCATATCCGTGTGATTTTTGCAGTAGACGTTTTCGTAAAAAAGCCAGCCTTATGAATCATATGGTGGCCCATCAAACAGATCGGCCACATTTGTGTAAATTATGCGGTGCTAGATTTCTACGAAGACAAGATCTTATTAATCATCTAAAAGGTCATGCAGAAGAGCCCACAGAACCACAAATTGATGATGATTGTAAGTTTAAATTTGAATTTTAAATGTATAAAGATAATAAACTTTATTATATGTTTTATTTTTTATTTTCAGTCATTCATTTTGTTACCGATACCACCTCATCATCACAACGTACCTCCAATGATCATTATTATGAACAAGATTGGAGTGTACCAGAAGATTCAGTTACTATACCAACAAAATCTAGTCGTAAACAATTGCAAAATCATCAACAACAACAAGAACAGCAAGAAATTATTACCTCCATTTCTAATAATCAAATTATGATGGAAAACACTATAACATCTGCGTCATCGATTCCTACTGCACAAAGTTCAACTGCACCACCTCCTAGAGGTCGTATAAGTCGTCTTAAGCCTAAAGAGGATTCGTATATTGTTGAAGTACCAAATAATTGTGCTCCAAGTAATAATTTTATAACTTCATCATATAGTATTGTAGAATATGATACATTATCTGATACTACAGCTGCTGTTAAACTTTCTCAGGATAATGCCGTACCCGCCTTAAAAGTAGAACAACAACAACAACTACAGCAACCACAACAAAATGTGGTCATACATTATCCCATTATAGATGATAGTAAACCATTTGTTTGTCAACAATGTGGTTTGGCATTTTCCAGAGAAAAGGCCATGCTATCACATACGAAGGTAAGAAAATTTACAATAAAATTTATTTCCCAGCAAAAATAGTGATGCCAAAAAGTGGCGTCATTCATTATGAATTTAACATTGCACAGTGGGGTATTTGAAAAAAATAAATATAGAACTTCTTATCTATTAAACCAATCGGTTCAAATTAAAAATTGTAATAGAGATGTTAATCTTAAAATAATGTCATTAGGTCACCCTATTTTAGTGCAGGATGTACTAACAGGCTGTACTAACAGATTGACTACCTCGTATATAAAAAAAACCATTTAGCGCTTATAACTTTTGCAAATATACCCAGCAAAAATAAAACGAATGCATTCTTCAAGAATGCGTTTTAAAGCGTATATGCTGAATTTCCGCTTCCAAAAATTAAGGTTAAATGGCTTCCAAAATACCTTTAAGTGATTTGATCTTATTTTTCATACGATACAATTAAAACAATTTTTTTATATTTATATCAGATATAATAAAAATATAATCTGAAAAATATACAACTTATTTAAAAACCTTAAAATTGGTTTCTTTTTATTGAAAAATAATATATGTATTCCTTAATTTATAATTTCGAATCTGAACATCACAATTTATGTATATATAAATAATGTGATTAATATATAAATCTCTTAAAAAATACATGAATTATATTTTGGTATTTTTCAAAGAAAAATAAATTTATTATTTGAAATAAAATTAAATCAATGGAAATAATTGACAAAAAATGTTCGCAAACAAACTTTGTTCAATATTAACATATAAGTTAAAAATATGTGTTTGGAACGTAAATATTTTGTTTAAAACTTTAAATGAACTCTTCCTAGCAAAAAATAACCTCGAAGGAATTTTGTTGTGCTTTCCTACATGCATTATTTTGAAGCAGTAGAAAATTCATAGAATGAAGCAGTACAGAATGCAGACAATGAAGCATTATTGTTGTCAATACGCAAAAAAATCTCTTCAATTTCTACGAATCATGAATTTATTGCTTCTTAGATCTCACGATCTTTCACCTGCTATAATTAGACATAACAATTGGGACATCGCGAACAAAAATCATGCCTTTTGGATTTGCTTTGTAAGCTCTAGGTAATTAAATAGTGCCTTCCAAAACTGCTTCTTGGTAAGCAGAATTTTTTTCCTGGGTTTTAATAAAAAAAAGAATTTGAATTCCTTAATTTTTAATTTGCTACTTGGACATAAAAGTTTATATGAACCACTTATTTTGAAAGTGATGTGTCTTTTATCAAAAAAATTGAGATATTTGTGCAGTTCTACGTATAGTATTCAATGTCTTCTATTTACTGCACAAAATCTTTTTTTGACAAAATTTAAAAAACCGCCGATATTTTAACGGAATTCTTGTGTTGTAAGTTATTTTGAATATCACGGTCATCCTCCCCATGAAAGTATGTTCCGTGTCTTATAAACGTTAATCACCATATTCCAAATCTGCTCTTGGAACTCATCCAATTCGCAATTTCTTTACTTTTTTAAAATGCATTTCTTCAAGCAAGAGTGATAATTTACATATAATGTTCTATGTATAAGAACTAAAACTAATAAAACCCCGATAATTTTCCAATTTTGAATGTCTCCTGATGAGACGTGTATAAAAATATAGTACAAAAGTTACCATTTACAGTTTCAAAAACATTTAAATGAAAAACCCTCTCATTTTAAAAACAATGGGACTCATACTACCACTTTCAAACAGAGACCCTAACAGTTATGAATTAAATTTTAAAAAATCACAAAGTAAACTTACTTTTGTTTTTTAAAATTTCAAAGAAAAATATCAATTAATTTTATTTTTGATTTTTTTAGAATTACTGTTAAAAAATAACAGTTATTTTGATTTTTTTTTTTTAAATTCGTGTATGAAAAAATCAACTTGTTAATGCTTTAAAATTGTAAATTTGTGGTGACCAGGATTTTGCTTCGGGGAGCCCTAACATATATTTTGTATGCAAAATATCAGATAGTTTTAAATATTAAATAGCAAACATTTTTTTTTGTAATTATTTCCGAATATTTTAAACGGCTTAGCCGACAGCCGATTCAAGCCGGTAGTGTCGGAGGCGGCTTACATCAGTGATAAGCAAAGCATTTGCATTTAGTGCTTTTCCAGTGCTTTTTGTCTGCCACGGTCTACTTGTGCCTTGCCAGTGCTTGTTTTTTATTACCACCCATAATTTCTACCTTGGTAGCTTTTTTCATGTGACAGGCGTGGTAAAGAAGAATAAGCATATCTCTGAAAATGATAACTACATTGTAAATTTTCCATTGAACCAGACTGCAGTTTCTGGTAACACTGTACAACACAACAAAAAAAAAAAAGGTCCGACCTATAAATTTTGATAGAAGAGACAAAAAAAAAAAGACACGTGTATCGGTGTTTTGAAAGTTTACATCTTTGTTTCATTTAAGGGGGAGGTTAAGTTTCCCCCAAATGCAAATTTTGTATTGTCAATAGGCATAGAAAATCGAGTAAAGTATTTCTGTAGAATGTGTTAACCCTCTAACTCCTCAAGGTTGGGGTATTTTTGTCCTTCTTTTAAAAAAAGAGAAAAAACCCCATTGAAACAGGAATTTAAGGGGTTAAAATGTTCCGCAAAAATATACCCCGTGAAATTTTACTTTAAGTCCCTGAATACACCAAAACGGAAAATTCAACCAGAAAGATAGAAATAAGACACAACAAAAGAGAGCTTAGGGTTAATTTCGCATTTATTAAGAATTTTATTTTAAAGTACCCCAAAAATTTAGCACGAAAAAAAAACAGTTCAAATTTAAATAAAAATCAGTAATATCTCTATTATTTTACCTTCGATAGCAAATTTGGATCGAAAGTATTCATTAATTACAATTTTTTTTAGCTCTAGGTAATTTCACTTCATTACACTGTACAACACAAAAAACAATTACAAGGTCCGACCTATAAATTTTGATAGATTGCCAGCTGTTCTTTGGCTGATTATATTACAACAAAAACAAAAAAAAAATCAAAACAAAAATCAAATGCTATATTTCTTATTGTACTGAAAACGTGTCAATTTGCGGTGCATATATTGTGTACATAATTTGTTTTGTGATTTGAGTGTATTCAGATTTTGGTGTATTCAGCGACTTATAGTAAATTTTCACGGCGAATATTTTTGCGGAACATTTTAACCCCTTAAATCACTGTTTTAATGGTCTTTTTTGCTCTTTTTTAAAAGAATTACAAAAAAAGACCCTTACCGTCAGGAGTTAGAGGGTTAACATATTCTACAAAATTTTTTCCGTAACATTTTACATAAATTTGCTGAACACACCATATACTTTAAACGTAAGCTTTACTCGATTTTCTATGCCGATTGATAATACAAAACTTGCATTTGGGGGAAACTTTACCTCCCCCTAAAATGAAACCCAGATGTAAACTTTCAAAACGCCGATACACGTGTCTTTTTTTTTGTCTCTTCCATCAAAATTTCTAGGTCGGACCTTGTAATTTTGGAAAAAATTTGATTTTGTTGAACAGTGTAATTAAGCTTTATCAGTGATTCTGATAATACTGTAATATTTGTTATGTTTTTTAATGTTTGATTTTTTATTTTTTTTCAATTCAATTCAAATTGAAATTGCGCCCTTTATCATGAACAAGGTGTAGCAACTTTTTGGAAAAAAAATGTTTAAACCACGCAAAAGAATGCAAAAGTACAATAAAATTCGGGTTCGTTCAGATGTAATATTGGAACTAGTATTAATTTCAACCTGAAATAGTAAATGGTATTTTCATGGAGTAGTACTACACTCAAAAAAATAAGTTAATACAAAAGTGAATTCTGTAACTGTTATGAACAAAAGAAAAATTAAAAAAGTTTATGTAAAAGCTGCAAGTGTCAAATTCTATTACAATACTCTGAAAACGTTCCAGTCACAAAACCTTCGTGCCCTCACGTGACATCAGGGATAAATAATATATTTAAATGATGCTTCATCTTTGTTTGCGCCTGAGCCCACTGTGTCAAATGATCATATTTTGATTACCAGCTAAACACCGGCGAATTGGCTAGATTTTTAAATTCAAATCATATCTTTGCGCCTGGGACGAAAATTTCTGCATATAGGCATCGCCAAGCAAATTCTGGAGTGGAGACCCTTTATTGCATATAGTTAGGAAACTAAAGAGAAGTGTAAAATACTAACTGCAAGAAGTAGACTACAATAAACATCAATAGAAAATAATCTGTGACTTGAAAGTATTGCAAAGAGAGAGTTTTGTTGGACGAAAAACTATAAAAAATTTCAGTAAATAAACGCAACTTTTCTTCACAAAAAAAAACGAAAACTTTGTTAAAATGTATAAAAACTTCATCCTTTATATGTAACCAGTTTTTTAATGAAACTTCTTCATTGAGTGTACGAAATTTTTGATTAATAATATATTTATCATACAATTTTACTAAAATTAGCATTAATTTTATAAAAAGTTTCAACATACAAATTAAAGTGTAACTTCATTGATTTAATGCAAAAATTCATTAATAAGATGCTGATAACTAACTCTCTCAGTATAGCATTTCTTTGTGGGTTGCAATTTTGGACTGCGGTATAAGGTCGTCGTTATTTATAATTCCAAACAGCATCCTGCCGAGAGAAGACCTCGAAATACAAAGTTTAGTTTTTCTGATATGAAATATATAAAAAAAATTCAGACATGATTTTGAAATTTCTAAAAATGAGCATTTTGTATGTATTGTTGATCTTTTAAAATTGCATTTCATTTTGAATTGTCAGGTTTGAGATCATTATTAAATGTTACTATTGCAAATAGAAAACACCAATTGTTAATAAAAAGTCATTCAGATATATATCACCAACAATTTTTAAAAAATTTCTGCAAAAGTTAGAAAAAACCAACCCAAAATGGCTCATTCCACCCATCTATCTGGAATACTTTAACAAAAAATAAAAGTTTTTTTTTTATCTATATATATAAAACTCATTTTCTGTTGGTTTGTTCTCTATACAAATTTGCAATTCTCAACGGATTTTCCTCAAATTTTTCATGAATAATCCTCGGACCTCAACTTAGATCATAGTATAGTTTTCATCGACCACGCACACTTCTACGCCTACTTTTGATAAAAATGTAAAATTAACATTTTTTTTTTACCTTTTTCAACATTTTTTCGTTTTTTTCGAATACAAACTTCTAAGAAAGTTTTAACGGATTTCTTCGAAATTACTCACATATATTCTGCGTTTTCCGAGGAAGGCCTCGGTAAAAATTTTAATTACATTTTTTTTTTAATTTTATTTTTCCTTAACGTTTTTGGCAATAACAAGTCCATTAAAAAAAAACAAAAAACTTTTTCGAAACCATGCACTAAAATCAATATGAGACATCTTTATTGACAAAGCGCATTGATTTATAGTCGTGAATTGCTACTGAAAGCATCGTTTTGTATTCAACATCTTTAAAGATCAAAAAAATTTTAATTTTGTAACCTTATTTCATAAATTTCAAATTAAGTTGTCTTTTTCCTAGCTTAAAATTTTGTAGGACAATAAAACAACATAACTTTCGTACAGATAAATTAAGTTGTCTTTTAACATATTTTTTCACCCTAATGAATTTTTTTCCAAAATAAGTCTTATTTCAAAATGCTATAAAAAAATCAATAAGAGCTAACTTTGCAAAATCCTTTGGGGGTTTTGATATACTAATGGTCTGTCTACTTTCATTATCCGTTGGACTCGGAAAATGTTTTCTTGTTGCACGGTGTTTTAAAACTATAGTTACAAATAGACTTTGATTGTCTTTCGATTTAGTTATACGAAATGAAATTTATTTTTTTTTTTTTTTATATTTATTTAAAACTGCATTTTTAAGCCACAAATCTCTAAAAAGTGGTTTTAAAGCGTGCAATAAAAATAAACATCTCTTTTTAAGTACATAGGTCGCCCAAACTGAGCATAAATTGGAAGAAGTGCACGATGCACTTTCTTAACTAAGCATAAATTTTGATAATAAAATTCAATAATCTGCAAGCGTTGTTAGTTTGTAAGTCCATTCATTGTTAAATTATAGACCAAACTGAACATGTTTAGCAGAAACATGTTACATGAAAACAGTTGAGCTGCCAAAAACAGGGTTACCAAAAAAAAGTTGCTAAAAAAATCACCCTTTATTTTATTAAGTGTAGTCAACCTAACTCTGCCCATCGTTCCTCTCAATTCATAAAACCTTGAGTAATAAAGAGGTATCTAAAGTCAGTTTCAATAGGTGACGAACGTTTTTGAAGTAGCTCGTACCTATTACCATTATTTTGTTGAAATACCCACTGCGCGTTGGCTTGTCATCAGAAGAAAGTGGTAAATGACCGAAATAACTTTTAAAGATGCTGTTCCAAAGAAATATATTTGGAATGATTCCTCACTATTACAAGCCAAAGTTAAATTCATCGATGAAAATGCTTAATTAAAAGACAACAAATTTAGCTGAGCTTATAACTTATAACTTTAAATTAAAATTTTTATTTAAAATTTTGATTTTTAAAATTCACAAAAAGAAATGATGATTGAGTTTAATCTAACTATTAAATGTTTGAAGGCTGTGTGCTCAATCCCAAATGTTACGACTAACAGCACAACCTTGAAATTTATCTGATCTTAAAACGATAAATATTAGGATTTAAGTATTCAATTTTTCCAACTTTATATTTATAATTTTATAATTCTTTTTGTTTTAGACACACCGTAACGATTCACCTTTTGAATGTCCACAATGCAATGAACTCTTTTGGGATCAAACTAGTCTACAAGATCATCAAAAGACACACCAATTTGAGGAAAGTAATTCTGAATATGATCCCAATGAAGGAGAAGATGAGACACAATCAGAATCCGAGTCCGAGCAACAATTATATGGTGAATTTTATTGCAGTGAATGTGGAATGTCTTTTCATCGTCAGGATCTATTAAGAAGACACAGTAAAACACATGCCAAAGGAAATCATAATGGTAATGGACAATCTAACAACATCAACAACAATAATGTTATAGATGATAATAAAGATCAACATTGTTGTAATACATGTGGTGAAACATTTGCCGAAGCTTTAGATTTATTAGCACATGCCGAAATACATGCCCGATACCCGCCTTTTAAGTAAGAAACTGCATCATTTATTTTTATGTTAAGACATTAATAAATATTCAAATTTTCATTTTAGATGCATTTTATGTGGTGAATCTTTTTTTGAAGAACTCACAATTAAGAGACATTTACAATCTCAGCATGCCAATGAAATGACAGAAAACTCATGTATATTATGTGGCAAAGAATGTCGTGATCGTAAAGCTTTAATTAAACATGCCTGGGATCATTCACGAGAAAAATGTCACTCATGTTCCAAGTGTGGTAAAAATTTTCATAATAAAGCACGCCTTAAACGTCATATGGCTTCACATCGTGATAAATCGGTACAATGTGATGTCTGTCATGAAGAATTTCCCGATGGTCGTACTCTATCGAATCATCGTCATTCTCATAGTGCTACTTCAGCAGGAAAACTATTTCCTTGTCTGGAATGTGGTAAAACATTTGGTTCTCGTAGCTCTCAACAAATTCATGTTCGTATACACACGGGTGAACGACCATATGGATGTCGTTTTTGTTGGAAAGCCTTTGCCGATGGTGGTACTCTACGCAAACATGAACGTATACATACGGGTGAAAAACCGTATGCTTGTTCGGTGTGTCCAAGAGCTTTTAATCAACGTGTTGTTCTTCGCGAACATATACGTTCACATCATTCAGGTTTAGATACTAAACGCGGTACTTATTATTGTACTGTTTGTGGTGCTGAATTGACATCGTCGGGAGATTTGATACAACATCTAATACAGCATAGTGATATGAATACTGCTATGCAAAGACAACCAGTGGTAAGTTTACAAGTTATTTAGTGTAAATATATTGATTTTAATTTAAGTTACATGGGATATGATGATTGAGTTTCATCATGCATTGCTATGCATGACGGTTGTGTGCTCAACCCTTAATGTTACGACTAAAAACACAATCATGAAATTTATCTGATCCCAAAAACATTTTAACTAACAAAAAATAAGACTTATATGGAGTTTCTACAAGACGTTTATCGTGAGATATGTGAGTAACTGCGTGTATTTTGTTATTGTATTAACGTTGATCTTAGTCAAAATTCGTCTTAGTCAACTATCTTATATTCAAATTTGGGTATTTTTTTTTAATTTTTTTCTAATTGGAATATTTTGTGGTGATGAATGAACTCAATACAAGATATTTAAATATCAAATAAAAGATCTAAAAGTTCTGTGAAAGAATTGAAAAAGTCCCGAGAAATTGCGCATAAAATTCTAGGGATCGAGGGATGAAAAAATACCAGAATTCCCAGGACATAAACCCAAAAGCCACTGAATGTCCCATTAGCTTCTAACTTGGAATTTAACTAACACATTTGTTGTTGTTTCCATTTAACTTCTCAATTTAACTGTTTGTTAAATTTTAACTGGATAGTCAGTAATCGGGTCTAAATGTAATATGAATTGTTGCAACAATTTTGACTATAGACATATGAAATAAAAAATTTTAAAGGGCTATAACCCTTTAGGCGAAGGTGTTCTGAAAAGCGAGCATTTCCTTATAAATTTTTCTAAAAATTAGATTTTTAAATTTGGACTACCATGGCAGCCCTAAAGCTTATTTTGAAAGGCTAAATCGGGTGCCATCATTCAGCCATGACCACAGATCTGAGAATATATTTTGTTATTTTATTTTACAGAAGAATAAATTCTTTAGTCCCACAGGGAGTTAAGCGGAAATGAAGAAGAAGTCCCTGAGGTAGCTGTATTTTTAAATTTTTGATTTGTATTGAAATTTAAAACCCAAAAATTATAAAAGAAATCTTTGGTTTTTATTCAAAAAAAAAAAAAAAAAATAACCAAAAATTTAAAATTGTCTACGTCGTGGAGTTTATTTTTTAGTCCTCCACAAAACAATGAAGACAGATCGAAAACGGGTCCATCCCCAGGTAGCGTTGTCAAAGTACTGTATAAAGCGGCAAAGCGTTGTCAAAGTACTGTACAAGCGTTGGCAGAACGTCAGCTTTTCAAAAATTGAAGTGTTGGGTCAACCTTGAAATTATGAGTGAATATTCGGTTGGGCGTTTGTTTTTTTGAAACGTTGGGAAAGCATTGCCAACAATGGTGAAATAAGAGCTCTGCCAACCTTGAAATGATATTGTCAATATTCGTTTGGCCGTTTGCATTGCGAAAGTATGGCGAAGCATTGGCAAAACAATATGAAACATTTTATAATAGAAGCATCATTCACTCTTGGTATCATTGCTAGGATTTTATGCTAAAAAGCTTGAGCTTTTTTTTTATTTATTGCAAGTTTACAATCCATGCAAAACAGTCAATTCCCCTATTGCCAACTTAGCTATTTTCGGTAAAAAAAACAGTTTTTTTTTTTTATTTTAGGAGTTTCTTCCTATTTATTAATGTGCTGCTTCCTTTGGAAAGGGGATAGTAGAGATGTGAAAGGTGGGGAAAGATGAAGGACTTCAAACACTTGATGGAGAGTTGGCGATCTTGTTGAAGGTTTTTTTTTTTAATTCATAGCCCTGATTCATTAGTTTACTTCAGTGGGGTTAAGTGCTACGCGAACACCAAAGGCGGGCGCTGCGATACATATGAGGGATAGAAAACATATTATTTTTCTAAATTGATGTTGTCGTCACCGGGAATCGGACCATCTGTGCCCAACGCGCTAACCATTACAATACAACGCAACATAATTTGTATTTTTTGCTCTTATTTTGTGTTGCTTTTTGATTTCAATAATTTTTTAAGCCTTTTTAATTTTTTTACACGAGAAATAAATGTTAATTTTTAATTTTCCTTATTATTGATTACACAGTGCAACAGTGAAAAAAATGCACGGACTCGACAGTATAGGTTCGATTGTACTACCAAAGGTTAGTAAAACCCTTTACTCGGTTTGGTCAGTTTGACTACCAACTTTTTTTTATGGACCTCAAAAGATTTTGAAAATCAGTGCACCACTTAAAAAAATGCGTCCTCAGTTTTTGGCCAACAGCTAATTCAGACTTGATGAATTTGCTTAACTATATTTAGCAATAGTGTAGTAAAGAGTCTACTGAACAAATTAGTAAAGAGTCTACTGAAAATAATTTTTTTTTTTTTTGCTTTTTCAGCATAACTTACAGGGACTCATAATTTTTCACTAACAATATATGACAAAATTGTAGCCATTGTAAATCTGAACCACTTTTGTGAACATATCAATACAATCTGAATGTGTCTAGGTATCCGAAATAGCTTACAAAGACCACTTTGTACCTTATAAATAGTCGTTTTTGACTAGACTACACTTTTATTGCATTTTTGTTTACTTTTTTGTTATTGTTAGTGAAAAATTGTGAGTCCCTGTAAGTTATGCTGAAAAAAGCAAAAAAAAAAAAATAATTTTTTCCTATATTTTTACATAAAAGTGCAGAAAAAAATGATGTTATGCACATAAAATGTTTATAAAATTTGTTCAGTAGACTCTTCACTACATTATTGCCAAATATACCCAGCGAAAAAAGAGTGGAAAAAGATGTAGTAAAACCATCACACATACGGATTCAGATGTAGTGCAAATTGAAGTGAAACACACATGATTTTAACATGGGGTTGTCAAAGGACGGAGGTAATGCAAATTCCTCAAACTTCACTTTATTAAAAATACTATGTGTAAGGTTATGAAAGATTGTATTTTTGGGTGTCCTTTTTCATAGAACTTAATTTGTTATTTTTAATTAGTGGTTAAGGTGTGATGCCAAGTCACATCTTATTTACCGATTGATAATATGGATCTGTAGGAGTGCTTAAAAGGTTATAACTAAAAAAAAAAACTTTTAAACAGCTTTCCAGCTTTAAAAATAAAAACAAAGTGAAATAATAGTTTTTCGTTCAACTGAAAAGAAAGAAAACTATTGTTAAGTCTGATATTTTGTTATCATTGTTTTTCAAATTTAAATGTCAGAAAACACTAATTCAAAGCGACATCTAGATTAAAAAATAGTTGTTAAAAGACACAAACTCCCGGTTCCATTCGAGTATGTCAAATACCGAATTGTAACCGAACATTCGTGACATTTCTACTAGTTAGCCTTGTATATGATGACATTATATGCTAAGTTTAGGAACTGATCTAAAAGGCCAGCATTAGATTAGAAAAATCAGTAGTAGTAGCTACTTTGTGTGTAATGAAAATGTTGTTTCTTTTGAACTACTTCGCATTATTTTTGCTGGGTAGTTAAGGAATATCATCAAGTCTGAATTAGCTGTAGGCCAAAAACTGAGGACACCTTTTTATGAGTGGTACACTTTTGAGGGTCCATAAAAAAAATTGGTAGTCAAACTGGCCAAACCGAGTACAGGGCTTTGATAGTACCATCGAACCTATACTGTCGAGTCCGTGCATTTTTCCAAAAGTCTTCATTTGTGGCACTGTGTTACCGACAAAAAAAACCAGATGCGAGGTATTGTAAGTTTGCAAGATAAGATGTAACAGGTTTTAGTATTGCATATAAATAGAAGTCTAGCATATTTTAATTGCATGTATTTTGTTGTTCTGGTCTTGTATACTATAGCATTTATACAAGATCTGCAAGGTTTGCAAGGGTAGTTTGCTACCAAAAGTGAACAACGCTAGTGTTTTTTTTTTTTTTTTGCCAAAATAAACTGAAATTTGTATTTTTCGTTTAAATTGAGAAGTTTAGGTTTAAAAGAACTTTTTCCACCAAAATTTTATTTAAAATATGTTTTTATGTAAAAACTAATTATCAAAAGTAAGTTTTTTTTTTTAAATTGAACATATTCCAAATAAATTTTTGTTTGTTTAAAATTTATAAAATATCGATGTAAATTTCCATTTGGAAGATATGTTTCATTTAAAATTTGTCATAAACAGTAGTTAAATTAAGTCAAACAAGTAAATGGTAAAGCACTTTTCCATACGTTGGTCGAGCACTTAAAACACTGTTTTGCAAGCAGTATTTTTTCTTTTACAGTCGTAAATTTTGTGAAACCTGTGCTGGCAAAGTCATTTTAGCAGGTTGTAAATTTTGTAAAGCAGGTATACCCAAAGCACTTTTTGCAAACGTTGAAATAGTTTTTGGAACTACTTATCGTTAATTAAATTTGTTTTATTTGATTTTAAAAAATATATATAAAATGTTACAAAAATATGAAAATTTGACAATAACCACAATCAACCACAATGAATCAATATTTTAATCAATAAATATTCAAGACTTCTAGTTTTGTATTATAGAAACATATTTTCCCTTACCCTAAATTGAACTTTTGGCCAAAAAATCATTGTACTGGCCAACTGTGCAGTTCACGGTTTGGAAGCGTAAACTTTAAAAAAATAAATAATGTAAAATATATCCTCTAAAGCAGTGTTTCTCAACATGGGGCGCTCGCCCCACTGGGGGCAATTTCAACATTTTAGGGGGGTAATGGGCTAATTTTTGTAAGTTGTTTAACTTTTCATGTTTTTTTTAATATATAAAAATAAAATTCTGTAGATTAAAAAAAATAACAACTTGTTGCCAATGAGAGTTATTTTCTGTATTTTTATATATAAACCGTATTTTATTTATTTTTTGCTATCTGGCAGCCCTAACAGGCAGAATTTATTATTAAATTCTATGTTTATAACAAAAATATATGAACATACATCCATTGAATTAAACAAATTGTTGGGTGTGTTTTTTATTTAAAGTTCTCTCTGTTGTACAGAAAAAAATGAGGGGGGACATGGAAAATTTTTTAACCCAAAAGTGGGGCACGGCTCAAAAAAGGTTGAGAACCACTGCTCTAAAGGATATTGTCTTAACTTGAAAACGTACCTTTAAGTTTGATCAATATGTATTGAACTTAAAGTGCGTTTTCAATTTCGCGTTTTTAGAAAACGGAAATCGCCATATCTTAAGTAAATGCGTGTTATTTTTGGACTGTAGTTCTATCATGGTAAGAAAAATCTTTAATTTATATTGAAGTTAAGGTGCGTTTTCGCTTAATTTCCAGTTTTTCAAAAAACCGTGTTATAAAATTCATTGCAAAAAAAGGTTTGGCCGGTTTGAGGGTTATGTAAAGTTCACATTATCTTAACATAAATTTATATATATATGTATTAGGGCGGGTCGATTTGTAGGGAGTGAAAAAATTCACCAATTTCCCTATGATTTCCGTATTCCATGAAAATTTGCCGAAGGAACCATAACTCTATCGTTAAAATCGAGTCCCCTACTTTTTGTTGGTAGATTTTTTCCCAAATTGACGTTCGTATGAAATATTACCTACACGTTCACATCCATAACTCAAAAACTATCAATCGGGTTTAATCGCCAGTAGGCGCGTTGGAAAGGTGAGCTCATTTTGATCAATTTACAAAAAAAAAATCTCCAACATTGGTCCAACGGTTCAAAAGTTACGGGCATTTTTGTCCAAATTTTGGAGCATTTTTCCATTTTTTTCATGATTTTGTCCAAGAATATTACTTTCATGGCCATTTTTTTGGCTCAATCCATTATTTAATTCAATTTACAATTCAAAACGAAGAGTTTAAGCCCAAATTTATCGAATTCGGTTGATTAATTCATGCGATATTGCTAAAACAAAATAACACATAAAACCAACTTTTTGATTTTTTTTCCCTTTTTATTTTTTTTTCTACAAAAATTCAAATTAAGAGATAATAAAGTATCTATCAACCTATTATCAAAAAAAAATATTCAATTTGAGTGTAGTAAAAGGCAAAATGTGAAAAAAACATTATTTTTTCTGAAAGTCTTGTTTGCTTTCAAGTCTGGGTGTTTTCGTACGGCTTTATAATGTCGTCGCCATAGCGCCTTCTACATTCTTTCCTGCAACTCGTTTAACAGTGGCAGCCAGCAATTGGACATGTCTTTCCGTTCCTTGAATGTGTAAAGGAATTTGTGGATCATCGAACGGTGGCACTTCGTAATTTAAATATCCCTCCAAATGTTCATACGAATAACTTTGCGTAAACGGTGGTTCGAATAAAATGGTATCGTCATTTAAATCAATCATATTTGTATATTCCGTACAATTAAAGTTTATAAGAGATTTTTAATAAACTCTAAGTTCCGTTGGGTCGACAATATCTCTTCGGTAATGTAAAATCTTCTTTATAGCAATGTTTCGTTTTTCCATTCTATCATCAAACAACATAGATAGCAAGATATTTTCTGAGTGTGCAAAATATGGATTATCTTGAATTACTGTATTTACAACTCCAAGTAAATTCGGTGGTAAAAATCGTGTCCAAGTAATAAAATTAAAAAGTAATGTACTACCGTATGCGGCAGAGCTATAATACTTAACATTGAAATACATTGGCTTGTATACTTTTATTATATAGTTAGCCAGAATTTTTAAATTTTCAGTTGGATTATTAGTTGTCACATAAAACCGTAATAATCTATTGGCTTTGGTCAGCCAACGAGAATGTGCAATCGGCCCTGGTTTTATGTGAGACAAGTCCGCAGGAACCACACCATTAGAAATTGCATTGGCCATTAACATCAAGTACCTCGAATCAGTAGATAATTCTTCTGGATTTAAATCACCAGGAGGCATATTTTCCAAAGCGATTTCCTCAAAATCGGTTACCACCTGAAAAGAAAACATAAAAGCTAAAAAATAGAATGAAAAATGGTAAAGAATCAGCTATAAAAATTACATACCGGAAGATTTTCACAATCAGCAATTTTTGAGCTCAACTTTCCGGTAGTGGAAATCAGTCCAGTCGTAACGTAAGGTTCGTAAGCTTCGTAAGTCAAAAAAATTGAGCCAAAAAAATGGCCATGAAAGTAATATTCTTGGACAAAATCATGAAAAAATGGAAAAATGCTCCAAAATTTGGACAAAAATGCCCGTAACTTTTGAACCGTTGGACCAATGTTGGAGATTTTTTTTGTAAATTGATCAAAATGAGCTCACCTTTCTAACGATTAAACCCGATCGATAGTTTTTGAGTTATGGATGTGAACGTGTAGGTAATATTTCATACGAACGTCAATTTGGGAAAAAATCTACCAACAAAAAGTAGGGGACTCGATTTTAACGATAGAGGTATGGTTCCTTCGGCAAATTTTCATGGAATAACCCATAGAATACGGAAATCATAGGGAAATTGTCGAAAAATAAATCGACCCGCCCTAATATGTATATATACATATATATATATATAGAGCAATTCCATATGAAAACGATCAAAATTGGCAAATTTTTGGACGACCCCTCTCCGATTTTAAAATAAATAGTCTCAATCGATTGCCCAGCAAAAAATAATGTACCTACATATTTTTTTTTTTTTTTATAGGGACTGGTTTAGTGGTGGTGTGCACCACTGTCATGTGACAAAATTGAAGAATTCTTCATAAGGGACCTCATTGAAAGTTGTTTTAAAAAAAAGGTATTGAATCAGGCTTTAATTGAAAAATAAAATTTTCCTAATTTTTCTCAGAAATTTTAACTTTTTTCCCATGAAAATTAAATTTTCCCATGAAAATTAAATTTTCCGATTTTTCACAGAAGCTCCGACTCCTTGTTTGGACAGGAGAAGAGCATTTAAGAGACCACCTTGTTCTCATTGTTTTTATATTTTTTATAATTGAATTATTTTTAATTATTTAACAAGAAAAATTAGGAAAATTTTATTTTTCAATTAAAGCCTGATTCAATACCTTTTTTTTTAAAACAACTTTCAATGAGGTCCCTTATGAAGAATTCTTCAATAAAATCGGAGAGGGGTCGTCCAAAAGGTGATCGCTTTCATATGGAATTGCTCTATATGTCCTTTATTTATCTAAATATAAATAGAATTACATTTCTGAACACCATAAATACTTAAATAAAGTTCAGTGTGAACATAGGGCGTCAACAAATTCTCTCCATCTGATTCTATCTCTGGCAATTGTTTTTGTTTGATTCCAGGATACTCGAGCAAGTAAACATTCTTGTTTAAGGCAACGAACCCAGGTGTTACGGGGCCTACCTTGGCGGCGTTGTCCTTGGGGGTTCTAGTCGAGGGCTGTTCTTGCAATTTCTGTTTGTGGTCTTCGC
Organism: Delia radicum; assembly: GCA_021234595.1. NCBI lineage: Eukaryota > Metazoa > Arthropoda > Insecta > Diptera > Anthomyiidae > Delia > Delia radicum. Next base: position 239,939,460 of record CM037851.1, on the reverse strand, counting down.
AATATGTGGCCTATCCACGTCCACTTCCGTTTACGAATATCAATGTGTGCTGGCAAGGAGTTTGCTCTTTGGAGCAGAGCTTCATTTGAAATACGATCTGGCCAGTGGATGTTAAAGATCTGTCTTAGACATTTGTTGATGAAAGTTTGAATTTTTCTAGTGGTAGCTTGCGTTAAGCTCCATGTGGTGCAGACGTAAAGTAATACTGACTTCACACTGCAGTTAAAAAGGCGGATTTTGGTTTTCCGAGAAATATTATTTCTTCGCCAAATTTTAGATAAGGAAAAGAAGGCTACTCGAGCTTTATTAATGCGATCGGTAACGTCAGCATTTGAACCACCATCCTTAGTTATCTTGCTACCAAGATAACAAAAAGCATCCACATCTTCAATACGTTGGTCATTTATTATTAATGGAGTAACGATATCTGTACCTATGCGCATAAGTTTTGTTTTACTTATGCTAATTTTTAAACCAACTTTTTTGGCGTTTTCAGACAGACTTGTAAGTTTAGTTTCTATATCCGAGAAGCGATGGGCCATTAGACATATGTCATCGGCATAGTCTATGTCATATAGAAAATCAGACAATGTCTAACGAATACCGAAAGGTATTCGTTAGACATTGTTGGTTTGTTGGTTTGTTCCAATACGCAATCTGTTGGTTTGTTCCAATACGCAATCTGTTGGTTTGTTCCAATACGCAATCGAGCAGTAGCAAAAACAACGTTGGAGACAGGACACATAAATTTACCTAATTGAAATTGTAGATGGAAATAAAATGTCCATATGTTCTACGCAAATTAAGACCACGAAAGTATTTTTGTTTGCAGTTTACGTTTAAAAATTTAATTTGATAATTTATAAAAAGAAAATTTTACAAAAATTTTAAATTCATATAATTAAATCTCATTTTTTCTAATGTCAATTTTAGACTGGCCCCCGAAAATATAAACGTAGACGTAAGTTGAAACCTCATGAATTAGCCCGCTTAAAACGTGAAGGAAAACACAATGAAGAAGCTGATAGTGATATTGATATTTCCGATTTTGACATGGATAATGTAGATGATTTACTCGCAATGACCGACAGCAATACTGCACCCGGAAATGCAACAAACAATCATGAAACTAATGAACAAGACAAACCGGAAAAGCAAAACAAATCACATACAGAAAACAACAACAATCAAAAGAATAAATCCATAGCAAATACTAATAAAACAAAATCACAAATTATAATGGAACAAGAAGATTTTGAATTGGATGTTGGCTTAGATGACGATCATAACAAACAACGATATAATTCTACCAGCAGTGATAAAATATGGCCAACAAAACAAACCAATGAAGAGACCTATAAATCGTTGCTATCAAATTTAGAAACTACACTTCAAAGTATAGATACATTAGTGGTAGGACCTTCATCATCCACACAACCTTCCGAAACAATAGTAAATTCTCACAATCAGCGGCCTACACTGCAGACTAAACGAAAATCCAAACAAACATCATCGTTGACAGCTCAACGAACACAACAAGTACAACTTAAGCGTGAAGATAAAGAGACTGGGGTAGTTAACAACACCACAAGTAGTAACAGCAGAGGTCGTAAAAGTAAAACTGACAAAACGGCATCAAAACAATCTAAAGGTCCTCAAATGATACATACGGAAAAATATACAATTTCTTCGACTGATGTAGACGCGGAAGCAACAGGAAGAGGAAAAAGGAAATCCAAATCAATTATAACCCGTAAACATACTACAAATATTGATTTATTGCCTAAAACATCAGCTATTTTAGATGATTATGATATAATATCACCTGCTTTACAGCCACCCAAACAAATAAGTTCTAGTCCTTTACATATAAAACAAGAGCAAGATAATCATCAGCAACACCATCATCACCATCCTCAAAATCATCACTTGATGAAAAATCCTCCTCACTCTAATCATACAACATCAGCACGAACACAATCTACTACCCGCCATACAAATGCCAATGATCTCTATGATGCCCATTTGCTATTGGAAGCATCTGGATTACGTAATGATTTAGATGAAATACTCAGATCACCTATAAAATCTGATAAGTCACATGAACGACAACGTTTTACCAGTGAATCGTCTACCCAATTTTTAGCCGAACAATCGGAAGAAGAACAACATTTAATTAAAATCGAACCAACATCACCAGACTTGAGAGAAATTGTTAATGGTGCCAGTTCTTTGAATGCAACATCAGCAACACAACAGGCTATGGAATTGGCAGTAGCTACCAGCAACACACAACAGTCACGAAAAACTAACAAGTCTTCAAGATCCCAGAGAACGGCCAATTCAAATCGAAAATATTTAGAATTTACCGGTGATACTGCCATTACTACTACTACCACCAACAGTAGCAATTCTAATAAAAGATCATTTACAAATTCATCGCCTTCTGGTTCGACAAAATCTTTAAAATCTGCCCGTACTGAACCAGCTCAAACATTTAAATCTGTACAAAATTCTACATCTTACTTAGATTATACTATGGTGGATACCTTTAATACGGTAGGAAGTTCCTCATCAAATAACAATAATTCATTTGCTTCTATCTCAGCTGTGGTATCAGCTGCCGATGCTTCGGCAGCTGCACAACAAAATCCCACACCTGTTCGCAAGTTACAACGTTATTACGAATGTGAAATGTGTTCGGCTATATTTTCAGATCGTGCTCAACTATTGGATCATGTACCCATACATATATAGTCAATTTAAATGACTATTTGTCTCCTGTAACTATTTGTCGTTATTCAGGAGGGGTTCTTAGTCTTACATTCAGTTTTTGAAATAAGACAAAACAAGTGATAATTTAATAATTGGTGCTATTTCTAAAATCGTAGTATTTTTTATAGTAAATTTGCAAAAAAAAAAAAAAAAAAAAATATGTGTTTAAAAACGTTCGAAAAACCTTTCGGATAAAGGTTTTTCAAATTCCATAGAATTTGGTATATATATATTCTCCTAGTTAATGTGGAGTTTATGTATTTTTTATTTTACAAAATTTCTTATAGTTCGCGTTTAGTCGCTGCTCAAATTTGGGGGTTTTTGACAAATGTGTAAAAAATATACAATGTTTGAATTATCATAGCTTTAGAACGCGTCAACAGAAAATTAAATGTTAATATCATTTTGATGATTAAATCCCCTTTAAAAAGTGCGGCACAGAAATATTAAAATTTGTCATATGGTGCTATGTTAATATCAAAATTTGATATTAAATTTCAAAGATACTTTTGGAAATATTTCGTTTGTTTCTGAAACCCCCCTGATGCCTAACTTGAAATTTTTATATGTTGTAAGTGTAAGTTATTAACAAACTAAATTTCAGAAAAATTAATTATGATTTTTTTTTTTAATATTCACAAAGGACAGTTTAAAGAAGAGTATTTGATCTTTAAAATGACGCGTTCAAAAGTTCTGACAATTCTCTTACATTGTGTATTTCTTATACATTTGTTAAAATCACCCAACTTCGGGCATCTACTAAGCGCGAACTATAACAAATTTTGGAAAAAGCAAAAATACGTAAACACCACATTAACTAGAAGAATATTACCAGTTTTACTAGAATCTGATAATATTGAAAATGTCTTTTTTTTGTGCAAGTTATTTTTAAAATGACTCGTAGTGCATTTGCAAAGAAATTGTGTTATTATACCCTCCACACACTGCAATGATATAAGTTTGTTATTGCGTTTGTAACGCATCGAAATATAGGTCAAAGGTTCCATAAAGTATATTCTTGATTCTTATTTGATTTTAAACCGATTTAGTAATATCCGTCTGTCTTTTGAAATAGCGATCATGGCTCGAAAGCGCAGTCGGTCGTAGCAGAGTCTGGTGCATAAAATAGAATGTGAGATTTTTTTACCAAACGTCTAAATTCATCTTCATTCCTTTTTTTTTGCTTCCAAAAAAGTTTTTCACATTTAAAAAAAAATATTTTTTTACCTCTAAAAAAAGTTTTTTTCGTAATTTTTTTCTGTTACATTTGTAACATACACTAGGGTGTCTCTTAAAAATAGAATTGTTATCACACCACCCAGTTTTATTGCAAATGGTGCCAAATGAAAGAAATTATTTTTTTTTTTGGAAAACGTTAACTCGTGCCGAATTTTTGCCAAAAATGGCCCATTTAAAAAAAGTGTATTTTTAATCAAAATTCCCAAAATTCGAAATTTTAAAAAAATTATTTGTATATTTCATTTATTCCTTTAATATACTCAAAATTAGTAAGATATGGAGTTCAGAGTTCATCGGATATCATTTACCCACTTTAACCTGGAATGCAAAAATTACCTACAAATTTGATCAAAATACATAAAACGTGGTTTTTAAATTAATTTTATAGATTTTTTTATAAGCCTAATTTGTTTGTCTATTGCCAGTTACAGGAAAGTGAATGCTTTTGTTAAGTTTAGGTATAAAGAAAACGTTATTTTAACTATATTTACAGCATAGATAAATATATAGCTAAACGTAAGGAAAACATAATGATTCACAATAAGCAATGCTATCCGTTACGTTAATTAGTTACGTTAATTTACATAGTTTTACGTAAATAATTCATTGTTTACAAATTCGTTTTAAATTCAAAGTTCAAATTAAAGTTGTACAAATATAATTTTGTTGTGTATAAATTTACATGACTTATTTTTTTTCTAAAATAAATCGATTTTAGACATGCCGCACCCCTTGCACTTTTGCAACTTTAGAGCTCGGTTGGACGCAGAGCACTTGAGCAAGGGAGCGGATAGCTTCAGATATTATTTGTTTATCTGGAACATTTTGATCATTGACAGGCTTACGATGGTTGTTTTGTTGGCATTCAATTTGCCTGTTGTTGCCCTGACGGTTGTTGTTACGTTGACGGATGTTGTTACGTTGACGATTGTTTCTAATTCGTAAGTCTTTATTTCTGCCTCGACTTGGATGAAGAAGTGTATGATGGGGCAAAAGTGCAGTTTAGCACCTTACGGCAAAAAAAAAAAATATGTCCGGATTTGGGGTTAAAAAAGAAAAAAACCGAAATTAAAAGTTAGCGGCGCTCGGACCCGGGGGACCCACTGGGTCCAAAAAACCAGGGGACGTAGTAACACGTAAGTATATGTACTCAAATTAAAGGAAATTGTCTCACGATTTCAAAAAATGGTATTTGTTTTTTGATCCATGAAACATAGTCCGAACTAGAGCCATATTTCGACCAAAAAAGGGGGCCAAAAAATTTCGAAAAAAAAAATTTTTTATTTTTTTTGCAAGGTCGCCATGATTTCGGAAAATGTTTTTTTTTTCCTTAATAAAGTTTTTCTGCGTGGCGGCCTGCGGCCGATCTTTGGGGTTTTCTCCTCCATAGGACGCGGCAGGTGGCTTCGCTGAATACAGTTTTTCTGCGCGCATCTCATTATCTTCCCTAGTGTGAAAAAATCGCGCGATTTTTTCAAAAAATTTTTTATTTTTTTTTTGCAAAGTCGCCATCTTTTTTACGCGTTTACAGATCATGGTAAAATAATATTTTTTGCAATGTAGGACAAATTTTCTTTCATTTGAGTACCATTTTTGCATATCGAAATTTCATATTTTTCTGGCCCCCATTTTTTAAATACCATTTTTGAAATCGTGAGACAATTTCCTTTAATTTGAGTACCCATACTTACATGTTACTACGTCCCCCCGTTTTTTGGCCCCAGTGGGTCCCCCGGGTCCGAGCGCCGCTAACTTTTAATTTCGGTTTTTTTCTTTTTTAACCCCAAATCCGGACATATATTTTTTTTTTTTTGCCGTAAGGTGCTAAACTGCACTTCAGCCGTATGATGGTAACAGTTGCATTTTCGGCACGTGGCCAATGACTGACAATATCGATAGTGTCGGACCGCTCGATTTCTTTCCTTAATGCGAATTCTTAAAAAGCGCTGACAAAACCTCAAAGCATGAAACTGTCTGCACACCATGCATTGATGGATTTCAGGATCACGATTACGACGATTGTGGTTTCTAAAAAGTATAAAAGAAAGAAAACAAAAAACAAAACAGGAGAAAAGTAGAGAAATTGAGTTAGTGGTTTGTATAACAGTAAATGAGTTGCTGATTATTTGGGTTAAATTAATTGCTGATTATTTGGTGTGTCATTTTCTTTACATATTGGGGTTTGATTCATTCCGTAAATTTCCTAGTAGTTCTTTTTTGGACAAAACGGAAAAGATTTATCCTATATGGATCAAATTACATAAAATAATTATTTGTATCAAGTTTTTTTGTTATCAAATTGAAGGGCACTTTTCTAGTCATAATATAAATTACGTTGTATTCAAGTCTTTTTTGTTCCCAATCCACTAAGGGTTAAAGATTTTTAAAATAAAAGTAAAGATAAAAGACTATAATTATAAACATTAAGTGATATTTTTACGAAAAATATGCAAACTTTGATGACGCGTTTTTGCATTTTTATCAAATTTGTGTGTCATATTGGATTCCAGGCTGAAGTGGATTAATGATATTAGATGAAGTCAGAATTCCACATCTAAACAATTTTGAGTATATTAAAGGAATAAATGAAATATACAAATAATTTTTTTAAAATTTCGAATTTTGGGAATTTTTAATAAAAATACACTTTTTCAAAAATAGACAATTTGCGGCCGAAATTAGGCACGGGTTAAAGTTTTCCAAAAAAAATCAATTTCTTCCATTTGGAACCGTTTGCATATAACTGTTGAGGTGCAATGAGAAATTGTATTTTTTAAGGGACACCCTTAATATACACTGTGCTGTGGAGGGTATACAAAAATCGGTAAAATCGAATTTAACGCTTTCATTTTTTTTTTAGAATATTTAACTATAAATTATGTTATTTGTAGTACTCTTTCTACTCTTTTTCTAGTCTACAAAAATATTAAATTTTTACAAAAGGTACAATATTTTCAAATATTTGTTTTTGAAACAAGTTACCCTAGTATGTTTAAAAGAAAGTGTTTTATCATCTGTATGAAATACTTTTTGGATTTAGGGCCATTATTACAACTTGCCTTTAAAGTAAATGTTAGTAAAAAGTAACTTTAGCTAAAATGAGAAATAAAGTGAGCTATAATGTTTTTCGTTATTACAACTTCCCAATAAAATAAAATTAATATTTTTGATAATGTGGCAGCACCAAACTAAAAACCGATTATTGGTTTATGAATTGGTTTATAAAAATACGTAGTGGCAACGTACTTTTATTTATTTGTTTACAAACAAACAATAATTTGTGAAATTCGGTATTTTTTTTTTTTTCTTTATAGAGCAGAAAATGTGGTAACTTTAAACACATAAACCTTACGTTTAAAGTTAAAGGCAACAATGTCTTCCCTTTAGCTTATGGTACACTTTTAGCTTAAAGTATACTCATAATAACGAAAAACTAATAATCTGTCGGATCACATCCGAACTTTAGCTATTGGCAAGTTGTAATAATGGCCCTTAAAGGTGATATTTTTAAAATATTCTTTATGTGTTTTATTGCCAAAATGATACTTTGACTAAATTTGTATACATATAAAACTTTGTTTAAAAATATATATATATATTACGTACCATTTGACTGAGAACCCGCCTTCCTCCATTGACGATTATATTCTTTACACCATAGTGCCAATGTAGCTTTGTGTTCAAATTTGTATTTCTAAGTTTATTCTTTTTAACAGTATACCTACCCCCCCCCCCCCCCCCCCCTCGTTTTTGTATATGATTTAGATTTTGTAGTTTTTAAATAATCTCTTTAAAATGCTAGTAACTTTATTTTATTTTTTTCCTTTGCTTTAAAATATATTAAGTATTTAATAGATCTTCTTAAAAAAAAATCATTTAGATTGTAGTTTTTTTTTTTTTTAATCTTAGAAACCAATATTACCTTTTTATGGTATGTTTTTTCTCGTTGCGCTAGTACGAATCCCTTATTTTTATAATTTTGTTAAAGAATTATAGAAATAAATAGAATTTTGTTAAATTAATCTGTTAAACAGTTTTTAATTTCATTGTTTCTTAAGCCTGTTTTCAAATTAAGCAATAAAAAAACCAAGTACCATATTTTGTAAAATTAAAAAAAAAAATCATGTTTTATTTATTATCAATCAGTTATAGATTTTCACCCTTGTTACGGCTTTTAAATCAGAGCGAAAGTGAAAATTTTAGAATTTTTCGGTGTTCTTGCGATTAAATCAGAACGTTTTAATTCGTGTAAAAAAGCCTGGTCGAAAGTAAAACGAATGCCCTTTTTTTCTAATAAATTACAATTTAGAGTCAAAAATGGTGTTTAATATTGGGCCTGATTACGGTTGTCGTAGTCGTATTTCGAATCTAGTCGAAGTCGTTGTCGATTTTTATTTGTTGCGGTATTACGTAAATTTTTCGACTAAAAGGTTTTTGTAATAGATTGAAAACAACAGAGTGTTGACAAATTTGTTAAATTTATTAATATTATGAAGCACTCTATGACGATCTGTCAAAAACAGCTAATTGCCGTTAATAAGAAATTTTTAATTTTGTTGTTAAATTATCAAAAATATAAAAAAATGCTAAGTTTGGACTTATTTTTTTAACTACAGATGAAAAATATGAGTGCCTATGGCTGAGACGAATGATATTCGAAGAAAAGGGCTAAGTGTTGTTTAGCAAACTAACTCCGATCACGTCCAAACTTTTACCTCGCATAGTACTTTTTGAGCTGATTTTAAGAAGCAAAAAAAATGTCGCCAGAGCCCCTTGCGGCTGGACGAGGCATTAAATTCGGAAAAGTTTTTTACAATTATCTCAAAAAGTACACGTCCGATCATTACAATATACATGTCATATCAGAGCTTATTAAAATATCTATTCAATTATGTACGATATGACCCTAGAATTTAACCCATTACAGCCCAATTCAAAATTTCCTTATATTTATTTGTGGTTTTTTTTTTTTGTAAAAAGATCACCTTATTAAAAAAATCGCCTATATAAGCATATAAAAACTGTACAAAAAATTAAAGAAAATTTCACAAGCTTTTATTAAAGGTATAATGGACTACCATATCTTATAAAATAAAAAAGAGATTAAAGGTTAAAAAATCCCAAAAAATCCACGTTGTCTAAATTTAACCTTAGATATTTTTTTTGTTTCAAGAGATATGTGGTCATATTGTACCTCAAAAGAAAGCTTAAAAATCCAGCTATCCATTTCTATAAACTTGATAATTACTTACACAGGCCAATTTTTGAATAAAAAGCACATTTTATCTAAAAAACTAAAGTAAAAATAAGAAAATTTTAAACCGGCCTTTAATGGGTTAATTTATATTGACATATTGTACACCATTGAAAAGCCATTTAAAAGGCTTTCATACGACATGCATTTTGTTATAAACGGACTTGTACTTTTTGAGATACTTAAAAAAACTTTTTCAACTTTAATGCCCAGCCCAGCCGCAAGGGGGCGCCGGCGACTACAAATATTTTGTTTCTTGAAATCAACTCAAAAATTTGTTTTTGGGGTAAAAGTTTTGAAGTAATCGTAGTTATGATTCTAAACTGCACTTGTTCCAGATTTTGCCAATTATGTTTTTTACCCTAAAACGTCCTCCAATTTCGCAAACAGCTTCGGTGCTATAATTTTTATTCTAAAAGTATTTAAATTTAATTAAAATTTCATTGAAATTTGCATTTTTTAAGAATTTTTTAAATCTGTCGTGAGAAATAAAATAGACGACTGTTTTTATACATTTTGACAGTCGAAAACGACAACCGTAATACGGAAATTGTAATAGATTTTCTAGCAGTGTTGTACATTCGTAGTTTTCGACAAACGTAATGCCGTTTTTTAAAAACGACAAATTTTCACTACGACTACGACAACCGTAATCAGGCCGATTAAAAATTTAGAACTTTTTTTTTACTTATTTCTGATTTTATTGTATATTTAACTGTATTTTTTGTACTCTAAAAAACTGTTTTAAAAAACATTTTTTTTGTTTTGATATTCTAGAAAACACTCTAAACAAATTGACAACAATGTTAGAAGCATTTCTTAAAAGCATTTTACTTTCCATATGTTTTTTATTTTCCATAAAACCATATGTTTTTGCCACTTCGATATTAATTTCGAAAAAAAATTCGAGTTTTCGAAAGCTTTTAGGATTTGAGAACACCAAATTTCAATTTCGTGTGATTTCACAAATTCGTTTTAATTGCAAAACGTTCTAAAGTAGGGATATGGGCGTTTGTGTATTTTATTTAGAGATGGAAAAGCTTGTTCGCTTTTAAAAAAAATGATCGATCCAACAAAAGAAGCTCGCTTGTTTTGGGAAACAAACTAGATTGCTCGATTTTAAAAAGGAATCGAGTAGGGGGTTTCCCAGGAAATCCAGGGGTCTAATCTCTGCTTTCGATTCCAAACGAGCTATCGCATCGAACAAAAATGTTAAAGTTAGACAATGTTGATTTTTGCGGTTTTTGGTTACAGTTTATTTGTGAAGTTATAAATAAATAAGTTTGTTGCTTTCTAAAGTAAAGTTTTTCTGCGTAACCGGCCTTCCGCCGGTCCTGGGGATTTTCTCCTCGAGTATGTCCAAAGCCCGGCTTCGCTGAGGAAAGTTTTTTTGTGTAACGAGCTTTTTTCTATGTACATTTTTTGTGGATAACGAAATCTTTGCTTTGGTGTGTCCAAAGCCTGGCTTCGTTGAGGAAAGTTTTCTGTGTAACAATCTTTCCGTGGAGCCGACCTTCGGCCGGACTTAGGGGTTTTCTTCCATGTAATAGTTAGTGTAGTGGCTTCGCTGAGTAAAGCTTTTCCGTGAAGCCGGGCTTAGGGGTTTTCTCCTACGTGATAGGCAGCTTAGTGGCTAGCTGGGTTAAGATTTTCCGTGCAATAATAACACGGTGCTACAGTGAAAAAAAAAAAACTTGGAAAACAACCTAGCGTGTCCGACCGAACAGTTCGGCCAAAAAACTATATTTTGTCGGTTTTTTGGTATCTAGAGGCAATGGAGATAAATTTTGATGTTGGAAATATGTTTGTTGAGCCGATTTAATTCGATTGCGTGTCTCAAATTTAAGGAAAAGCCGAAGTTTAGTTATAAAGTTAAAAGTTCGGCCGCCGAACTATTTTCGATTTGGCCGAACTTTCGGAGGCCGAACAGTGAATTCATTGCCACACTTAAATTGTTGGCGCAAGGTGGATATCAGCATCAAATTGGCCAAGACCGCCTATTAGGATTTTCTCAAGCATCAATTTCTGCGTGTTTGTCTGAGGTTTGCGAAGTTATTGAAAGAGTTCTTTGTCCCAAACATATTGTATTTGAAATGACAGAGGATAGGAAGAGAGAAGCTAAGAGATACTTTTTTGAAAAATGTGGAATACCTGGAGTAATTGGAGCAGTAGATGGTACGCATATTCAATTAATCAGACCTATAAGGCCCACCTCCAGTCCCTGAAATACTATTTCGGTTTTCCCGGCATTTTACCTTTATGTGGTGTTTATAATCTGGCCACACCTATAAACATATGTAAATTTGAATAATACCAATTTATAAACCGACAATTGATAAATTGAAAACGTACTTTTTTAAATTTCGTAATATCATGAGTCGGAGGGCCAGCTGCATCCAAATCCAAAGACAATATTGTAAACAAATCCTTGGACTTGCTTCTAGCATTCGCTACATTTAGGTGACCTTTAGCAAAATCCACTCCTTCAAAGATTCAACATCGTGAAAAAAAAAACAATGTTTAGTGTAAAAACATAAAACATTTGATGTTTTTTATTTTTACTTATTTATTTAACACTTTTTCTTATATTTTGTATAACAATACTTACATTTTAATTTTTTTTTCTTTTTTCGACAACAAATTAGCTCTCGAATAAAATACGAATGTTTTAACGTTTGTGAAGTTCGCTTTCGTATTACATAATTGCATTTACGAAAAGGTAATTTTTGTTTTCGAAAGGGGGATAAAAAACGGCCGGTTCGAAAAAAAGTTTCCGTGCGTTCGTAAATACATTTTCGAAAATCGTACTACAAAATACAATTCATACGAATTTACACATTTTTTCTTTCGAATCGAATTACATAATAACCCCCCTGTTCTGACCTTGTTTTACCTGTATTTAACTTAAACTATTACTTGCTATCATATTTACCTTTAAACTTACCATAAACAACCTAGATTACTAAAAAAACTTAAAAAAAAAAATCCAAACAAAAGATTTCAAAACACCTAACAGTACCAGCATGTGGTGAAACACACGGTAATTTTCCGGGAAACTGCTGGTCGGAAAATGTTCTTGCATGTTTCAAAATGTTAATAATGATTAAAAAATACGTCCCTGAAAGTTTCATCAAAAAAGTCCAACATCTGGTAAGTAATGGGTTAAGGAGCTTTCATGTGATATACATATTGTCATGATTGGACGTGTTCTTTGAGAATTGAAAAAACTTCTCCAACTTTAAAGCCCTTTCCAGCCGCAAGGAGTCGTCGCCATTAAATTTTTTTTTCTTCTTGAAATCAACTAAAAAGCACTATTTGGGATAAAAGTTTTGAAGTGGTCGGAGCCATGTTTTTGAGTGTATAACTTAAAAATGCTGGATTCAGAACAGATGGCGTATCTTTACCTCATGGTGTGTGTCTTTAATAACTTATATGGCATTTTGTAGGGTAAACATCTTTCATTTATTAACACTTAAGCCTCCATTCGTCTTGCCGTTCCGTGCCGTGACGAATCAACTGTTTCGTTATTGGTTTATGTGATGTGCTTTTTTGAAAAAGGCACTATCCATAAACCAAAAACAAAACAGCTGATTCGTCACGGCACGGAACGGCAAGACTAACTGAGCCTTTAGTCATTGAACGAAATAGTGTAAACAATAAAGTTTATTTTTGCTTCGGAAATGTCAAATTTGATTGGAATAAAAACACCAATATGCGACAAATTTACAAGTTATACACCTAATACTTAAACTACAAATTTTTTTTATCACTAGCATTGAAAAATGTAAAGAATGATTGTGTTCAAATGTATGCGATATTGCATATTTATTTTGCTTTAAAATGGATATTCAAGAAAAATTGCATGAAAAAATAATAGGAATTTTTAATAAAAATTTGAATGTCTTCCAAATTGTCTATAACTCAGGCCAGTGGAGAGATATTTTGCATTGGTAAAAATGGAAATGAAGAGTACAAAATAAGTCGTCGACAAAGTTAAAAATTTTATCAGAATTGGAATAAGTCAAGCAAGATCTCTGAAAGTACCATTAATACCCTATTTGCAGTATTTCAGAAAAAAGTTAAAACTTTCATACAAAACACCTAGTTTAATTGTTATGTGCGCCCCGGTAGGCTAGTTGGTAGCGTGCTGGCTTATCAGTGCGGGGGTCGTGGGTTCGATTCCCACCAGAGGCACTGGTCTGTTTTCGCTACAACGCGCCGAAAGCCATAGTAGCTAGTGCTCGGTTAGGGTAATAGTATATAATTATATGATTATTAATTAATAAAAAAAAAAAAAAATATTAATTGTTAATAAAATATAAATTTATATAATATTCCTTTCAATAAAATGTATTTTTTATTTACATATTACATTTAGTTCAAAAGTTATTGAGATTTATTCGTTAAGTTAAATTCATTGTTGTTGCATGTTTTCGTTTCACATCGCGCAATAAATAGCATAATTTTTGCACATATTGGCAACCCTGAACACTAACATGCAATTAGTTTGCAACTATCGTTTGCTTAAGCCGGTTGTGATTTTTTGCTTTAGTTGTTTGTCCTTTTGTTTTTGTGTTATAAACGATAAATTAATTAAAATAGAATAGTTTAATATACATAAGTTGTGTTTATTTCTTAAAAAAATAATTTAAAGTGCAATGAATAAAAGTAAAGTAAAAATTAAAGAAAAGTAAAGTCAAATCCATTCCTGTTGCATTTGTTGTTTTTCAATTTCTCCAAAGTGTTTTAGCAAAGCAAATGTGAAATAAAAAAAAAAGAATGAAAGAGAGAGAGAGAGAGAAAATGTGCAAATTTGTTGTGATGTTTTCATTTAAATATTAATGTGAAAAATAAATATGTTGGCTGTAAATTTGTATTAAAAATAATTATTATTATTAATACAAAATAATAAGAAAAGAAAAAAAAAAAATAAAATAAATATAAAATAAATCGGTTGTAATATATTCAATCAAATAATAATTAAAATCAATATTAAATATTAATAAAAAAAATAAATTCAAAAAATATGTTAAAGAAGTTAAGTGTTGTAACGATTTTGTAAAAAAAAAAAACCAACCAAGGTTTTTTTCATTCTTTTGAATAATATGTGGCTGTCTGGCTTTTTATAAAAAGCATCTATGCATTTTAACAATTCAGAAAGGTAAGTGGCATACAGTGTTGCCATGTATTTTTTTCAAAAAACTAAAAAAAACTGTTTTTTAAGAAAAAAATGTTTTTTTTTTAAATAAAAAAACAGTAGAAAAAACAGTTAATATGTGCATTTTGAATTCAATTGCATTTTATTTAAACATCAAACAACAAAAAACATTTAAACACATAACATTAAGCATTTTATATACACAGAAAAAAATATTTTTTGTTGTAGACTAACTTTTACTTATACTATAAAAAAAAAATATTTTCAAATTTATGTTATTACAGATCACAAGTTGTGCTTTGTTATAAAACTACATTTTAATTAATAATTTTTTTTTTTTCATGTACTTGTTTAAAGTAAAAAAAAAATATAATATAAAAAAACATATTTATATTTATATTAATTATTTAACATATGACGCATTCTTTTTGAACTCTCCACCCTCAGAAAAAATGTTGTCTGATCTAGTTGAAACTTACAGAAAGTATTGTCCTATTAAAGATAAGAAATTCATGGAACAACTTTTTTAATTTATCGAAAAAATGGGCGAAGTGGGTGGGGTCAAACTTTCAAAAATGGGCATATTTTTGAAAAAGGTACTAATATATTGGAAATTTTTCAGCTGAACTGGATAATTTTAAAAATTTTAAATAAATAGTTATCGATAGACATTTTTATAGGCTACCGACTGGTGAAATTTTTTTTTGAAAAATTTCAGAACTTAGTCTAAATTTATCCATTTGAAACCAAAAAACACCCCCCGATTTTTATTTTTTTTTTTTATTTTTAAATTAAAGAACATGTTATTATCAATAGATGTGCAAATTTTCAGAGAGGTATATTTTTTTGTTAAAGAGATATTAAATTTTGAACTTAAGTTGCCGAATTTCCCTTTTTTATTACAAATGTTTTAACACACCTTACACACAAACATACTGCTTGTTGTTGTTAATTCAGCTTTCACGCACTGGCAGTTGTATACGCTTGTTGTTGTTAGATGAATTTTCATGTAAACATAACAGTATTTTATTCTAACTAGATCAGGGATTACCATTTCATTGCACAATTGTGCAAACGAAAATTTATCTACCTCACACACATTCTTGTACTCTTTCATTTAGTCGTCGATGAGAATGCGACAAGTGTACATGTTCAGCGGATGCCTTAACATTTTTTTTCATGTTTACACTCAAAAAATATTGTATGATCAAAAATGCTTTTGGTGACATACAATGCCTTTTATGTCATAAAACATTTAAGGAATGTAGGGAATATGTTTTTAAAAGACATTGCGATTGTTTTGATACTAATATAAATAATTTAGTTAGTAGTTTAATAGTTAGTTATTTACTTATTCATTTATTTATTTTTTTATTTAGTTGGTTAGTTATTTATTAATTTACTTATTTATTTATATATTTATTTCTTTATTTTTTATTTATTTAAAAACAAGAACAATTTTTGGTAAATATTTTTTATGGACAAGGTGTTTGCGCCATCGAAATAAAGTGAAATATGTATAAATGAAATGTAAAAATTTTATGCATTTTTTAAGACATATTTCGAAAGTTTGTTCGAATTTTTTTTGTTTGATAACTTTTTAATAATATGTTTGTGTCATTAGATATATCTAAAAAAAATTGTTTCGAAAGTTGTATGTTCTCTATAATATATTTTAGTTTCATTAGGATCTGACGGTCCGCAGAAAGATACTTTCCTTGTAATTTGTATAATTTTATTTAAGTTGATGAAATTATATATAAAAACATACATATATTTGTGTGACCTTAACCGCACAAAATAACATATAATTATATAATATCATACACTGTTATATTTAAACCATTTTAATCAAGTGTATTTGATTATCTTATTTTGTATGAATGTCAGAATGGTGTCAGTTACTAACATTTTTCTATGACTATAATTCTCTCAATTTTTTCCTCTCTCTTACTCACTAACACACTACAGAAAATTTTTTGGTAATGCCTGAACTAGATGTAAATCAGGGATTACCATTTCATTGCACAATTGTGCAAACGAAAATTTATCTACCTCACACACATTCTTGTACTCTTTCATTTAGTCGTCGATGAGAATGCGACAAGTGTACATGTTCAGCGGATGCCTTAACATTTTTTTTCATGTTTACACTCAAAATATATTGTATGATCAAAAATGCTTTTGGTGACATACAATGCCTTTTATGTCATAAAACATTTAAGGAATGTAGGGAATATGTTTTTAAAAGACATTGCGATTGTTTTGATACTAATATAAATTTAGTTAGTAGTTTAATAGTTAGTTTTTTACTTATTCATTTATTTATTTTTTTATTTAGTTGGTTAGTTATTTATTAATTTATTTATTTATTTATATATTTATTTCTTTATTTTTTATTTATTTAAAAACAAGAACAATTTTTGGTAAATATTTTTTATGGACAAGGTGTTTGCGCCATCGAAATAAAGTGAAATATGTATAAATGAAATGTAAACATTTTATGCATTTTTTAAGACATATTTCGAAAGTTTGTTCGAATTTTTTTGTTTGATATCTTTTTAATAATATGTTTGTGTCATTAGATATATCGAAAAAAAATTGTTTCGAAAGTTGTATGTTCTCTATAATATATTTTAGTTTCATTAGGATCTGACGGTCCGCAGAAAGATAGTTTCCCTTGTAATTTGTATAATTTTATTTAAGTTGATGAAATTATATATAAAAACATACATATATTTGTGTGACCTTAACCGCACAAAATAACATATAATTATATAATATCATACACTGTTATATTTAAAACCATTTTTAATCAAGTGTATTTGATTATCTTATTTTGTATGAATGTCAGAATGGTGTCAGTTACTAACATTTTTCTATGACTGTAATTCTCTCAATTTTTTCCTCTCTCTTACTCACTAACACACTAAAGAAAATTTTTTGGTAATGCCTGATGTAAATCATAGATGCCCAATGTAGTAGTATTGGTGAGAGTGACGAAATAACACTGGAAGAAAACAATTTGCTATTTATTTTATTTAGTCGTCAACGAGATTGCGACGAAAGCACATGTGTGGCGGGTGTGATATATTTCGAAATAAAAAGATTCTTCGAAGTGTTTATAAATTTTCCCTCAATTAATCATTGTTCAATTTGCAATTAAAAAGTAATGAAATCTTCTATGTTGATACTCTTATTGCAGTTACGCAATAAAAGTATATTTCTCAAACTAGAAGAATTCAGCTTATTGCGTTTTTTTGAGCAAATATAATTCAAATCTGAAAATATTTGTTCGCAAAGATACGTTGAGGGAAATAAAGATAAATACTTCAATGAAATCTTCTTTATTTCAGGATATATTGTACCATCCAGATTTTTCCAGAATTCTATATTGTTAAAATTATCCGGCAAATCTATTTCACTTCGAAGTATGATAAGTTCTGTTTGGATTGGAAATTTGTACTTTAATATATCGCATTTAAAAGGGTTTTGAAAAATATCCAGTAAATGCTGAATATTTTCAAAATCCTTAAACCTGGCATTAAAGTTATTAAAAAACGTTTCTAATATTTCCAAAAGTTCCAACTTTTTCAATATTTTCTCGTTGTCGTAAATAACAGAAGTTTTCGGAAAGTCCGAAAAGTCTTCAGAATCAATTTGAGCTGCAAGTAAAAATAGCTGAGTTTTAAAATCTGAAAGAATTTTAAACATATCCGAAATTTTATTATCTTTTCCCTGCAGCTTTAAATTTAACTCATTCAAAATGTTACAAATGTCTGTTAAAAACGCCATGTGTAAAATAAATTGATAATCTTTTAAATATTCTTTCTGCAAGTGTAGTTTGTCTCTCCCTCTCAACATGCTGATTTCCTATTGGTTGATTGAATATCAAACAAAAGAGCGTAAGTATACGTGTGAGTTGAATTTGCTGATATCAGCTACTACTGGGCATCTATGATGTAAATTGATCTCGTATTCTTATCTTTATAGACGTTTTTATTTACTGATTAAATAACACAGACTTTTCGCTCGATTTTTTTTCTTTTTGAGGATTTTTTTTTTAGTTTTAAATATTAAACCTTTTAATAGAGAATCTAAGAAATATTTAAAGTTTTTATTGAGGTTTCATAGACTTTACGATTTTACACCAAATTTAAAAAAAAAAAAAAAAAAAAAAAAAACAGACTAACAGACTAACAGACAGACAGAAGAAATATATTAAGTTTTTATTGAGGTTTCCTAGATTTTAAGATTTTACACCAAATTAAAAAAAAAAAAAAAAAAAACAGCATTAGAGACAGACTAACAGACAGAGGAGCAGCCCATTTGGACATTATAGACCATCCACCCTGATGAAATGCGGCAGGTGGTTCCTAGGGAATAGTGGAGTCTAACATCATCTTAACATTTTCGTGATACACACAAACACACACTGTATGTGTTCCAGAGCTTCCCGCTAAAACACAATGAGCAGGTCTAAGTTGGGCAAATTTAGAAAATGATATTTCAACACCAACATGTTCATTTTTAAATAAAGTATACACTTCTTTTAAATTGCAAAGTAGCAATCTCTTCTGAACATGTTGACGTTTTCCATTTTCTTGTTTTAACGAAAGAAATTGATTCATTCCTGGTATGATTCTACTAATGTCATCTTGACCAAAAAAATCTTTTACAAGACTAATGACATTTGGTGGTAATGAATTGCCTTTTTTTGGTGTTGGTGCTGTTAGTATACCAAATTTTTTTACGTTTTCGATGGTTTTTCTAGCTTGCCATTCTGACGAACCAAACTCTTTAACTATTTTCTTACGACCCCATTCTTTTGGAACTAAACTTAGAAGCATCATTTTTTCAGCTTTGCTATCTGAACTTTTGAATTTGTCCTTTATTTCGTTCAATACAACGACGCCTGCCTTGTGATCTTCATCGTTACATTTCTCCATCTTTGTGTTTTTTTTTTTAATTTTACTTTCAAAATCTGAATCTGTTTCTTTATCAGAATCATTATTCTTTGAAATAGAATTATATAAATTAAGTTTGCATGACTGGCATATCTTAGATTCATTTTTTTAATCTGGAAAATTATCCTTTAAATAGTTAGAAATCGGTACTAAATCTTTTGATACCTTGTGATTTGTCTTTTTAAGTGGATTAGCACAATAAAAAGAGAGTTTAACACGTTTCATCTTACAATATTATTATTTTTAACAATAATGCTATAAAAAAAAAATCATCAAAAAGAAAAAAATTCAAGCGAAAAGTCTGTGTTATTTAATCAGTAAATAAAAACGTCTATAAAGATAAGAATACGAGATCAATTTACATCTAGTTAGAATAAAATACTGTTATGTTTACATGAAAGTTCATCTAACAACAACAAGCGTATACAACTGTCAGTGCGTGAAAGCTGAATTAACAACAACAAGCAGTATGTTTGTGTGTAAGGTGTGTTAAAACATTTGTAATAAAAAAGGGAAATTCGGCAACTTAAGTTCAAAATTTAATATCTCTTTAACAAAAAAATATACCTCTCTGAAAATTTGCACATCTATTGATAATAACATGTTCTTTAATTTAAAAATAAAAAAAAAAAATAAAAATCGGGGGGTGTTTTGAGATATAACGATTTTTTGGTTTCAAATGGATAAATTCAGACTAAGTTCTGAAATTTTTCAAAAAAAAATTTCACCAGTCGGTAGCCCATAAAAATGTCTATCGATAACTATTTATTTAAAATTTTTAAAATTATCCAGTTCAGCTGAAAAATTTCCAATATATTAGTACCTTTTTCAAAAATATGCC
Organism: Delia radicum; assembly: GCA_021234595.1. NCBI lineage: Eukaryota > Metazoa > Arthropoda > Insecta > Diptera > Anthomyiidae > Delia > Delia radicum. The sequence goes on along the minus strand of CM037851.1, from coordinate 239,919,226 downwards.
CATTTTTGAAAGTTTGACCCCGCACACTTCGCCCATTTTTTCGATAAATTAAAAAAGTTGTTCCATGAATTTCTTATCTTTAATAGGACAATACTTTCTGTAAGTTGCAACTAGATCCGACAACATTTTTTCTGAGGGTGGAGAGTTCAAAAAGAATGCGTCATATAGCAAAAAATAGCTACAAAACCATAAAAAAACAAAATAATTCTTCACATTTAGAGATCTTACTTAATTACATAAAAATATCAGTTATACATTTTTTGATTAAATTTGATTTTCATTTCGTTTGATTGCACAAAATTTCAACACAAACATATGCTAAAAAGGGTGTCAAAACTTACTAGAGAGTTGCATTCAATGCGTAGTATTATTTTTTATTGAAACATCTTGTGCAACTTTTGTATTAAATTTATAAATTCAATTAAAAAAAGTAAATCGAGCAGGTAAACTGTTGAAAACTGGAAAAACCGGAAAAAATGCTGAAATTAAACAAAAACTGTTTTTTTTTCATGAAAAACTGGAAAACTGTTACGCATCCTAAAAAAACAGTTAAAACTGGCAATATGGTAACACTGGTGGCATATCGTATAATTTTTGGAGCCAAACTAGGGCTGCCAGATACACGGTCTGGATTTCGCTTGCTTTACAAGAATTTTCAATGCTTGTCAAGAATTAAGAAAAATATGTTTTGTCAAGAAAATGTAAAGCTTAATTTAAAAAAATCCTTAAAAAATTATTTTTTAAATTTTTTAAAAGGTTTCCCGAACCCATTTTATACCCAGCACAATCCGTCTTTGTGAGTTTTTTTGACAAAACTTGGTAGGAAGATACGTTGGTTTCCCAGTATGCATTTTCAGTAAATTTTATAGCCAAATCGCACCCTCTGGTTGTGGTATACCTAATTGAAATTTCTACGTTTTTTTCGCACTTAAGAGTTAGTTTTTTTAAAAATTTTATTTTTATGAATTAACAAGTCAAATATATATTAAAAAATTGCAAATAATTTTGATTGTTGCTTTTGCGCTATTAGGCAACTCGAATGCTCAAATTTAAATGTTTCCTTGCTGTTTCTTTATTTTTACAAAGACAGAAAAATCTTCATTCGGTTAGTAATTTTTTTCAAAATTACAATGAGAAAGTTTTCTATTTCTAAAAGTGTTGTTAAATGTTGTTATCGATACCAATAAGTCGCGTTTATTACCCGGTCTTCACTTTTTGAAAAAGTGCTTTCAAAAATAGTTTTTTTTTTCACCACGATCTGATCTGAATAAGCAATGCTTTGTGTGAAAAAGCCTTTTTTAGTATTTTAAATAATTTGTATTCCAACGATAGGAATATAATGTCATTTGATCTGATTGATGCCGAGGTATCAATAAGAATCATGGATGGTTAACCGATTCGATGCGGGTATCGGTAAGGGTAACGCTATTTTCTTTTTATTTGAATAACGGTATTTTAGGGGTATCGATATTTCAGTTATTTTGGTAACGGTTTTTTAGAGTTAACGGTATTTTACTTTCTTCGGTAACGGCATTTTAGTTATTTCGGTAACGTTATTTTAGTGATAACGTGGTTTTAGTTATTTCGGTAACGGTATTTAAGGTTAACGTTATTTTAGTTATTCAGGTAATCTCAATGCACACCGATATTTTTGGCCCCACTATGCCCGAGTTCTAATGACTGGCTAGTTTATGAACAATTTTTTGGGAAATATATCTATCCGGTAATGAAATTTTAGTCATAACGGTATTTTAGTAATTTCGGTAACAGTATTTTAGGGATATTGGTATTTCGGTTATAGCGGTAACGGTATTTTACGGATAACGGGATTTCAATTATATCGGTAAAGGTATTTTATTGATAACGAAAGGGTTTTGAATCTAAAACGGTATTTCAGCGGTATTGCCTGCCATCCATGATAGGAATAAAGGTTGATGAATATTTCAAAAGTTTTCAAAACTTTTTAACAACACAATTAGTAATTCTGTAAAAATAGTAGAAAAAGCTATTAAAAATTTGTTAAAAGTTACGTTGCATATAGGGTAGCCAGATATTGAATTGGCAAAAAAAGTACATCAAAAAAAAAAAGCAGTACAAAGTACATTTGTATTTTTATTGAAAACGTCCTTAAATTCATTAAATAACATAACAAAAAATAACATATACTTTAGTAAAGAATATAAAAATGAGATCGTAAATGTTAACTTAAAATTAGTCAGGTTTTTAATTGTGTTTAAAAACAAAGTTAATTTGAACAAGTTTATATTAATATGTTTAATACTAAATATCACTTGTTTGTTGTACATTTCGGTTTGGTTTGTTTATATAATTATTAAATAATTATATTTTATTTCTTTTTTAAATAATTCCGAAATTTTACAAATATTTATCATTCTTTTTAATGTGGTTAACAATTCCATTTTTGCGATTTTCGGTTTTTAAAAAATTTAAAAGCTCTACACATGTAAGTTCAAAATTAGTCTCTATATTTTGAATTAAAAGCTTGTTTCTTTCCTTTCTCCAAAAGGTAAACACTAAGGCCCATTATTACAACTTGCCAATAGCTAAAGTTCGGATGTTATCTGACAGATTATTAGTTTTTCGTTATTATAAGTATACTTTAAGCTAAAAGTGACCGATAAGCTAAAGGGAAGATGTTGTTGCCTCTAACTTTAAACGTAAGTTTATGTGTTTAAAGTTGCCACATTTTCTGCTCTATAAAGAAGAAGAAGAAATTACCGAATTTCACAACCAAATTTAAAAAGTTATTGTTTGTTTGTAAACAAATAAATAAAAGTACGTTGCCACTACGTATTTTTATAAACCAATTCATAAACCAATAATCGGTTTTTAGTTTGGTGCTGCCACATTATTAAAAATATTAATTTTATTTTATTGGGAAGTTGTAATCACGAAAAACATTATAGCTCACTTTATTCCTCACTTTAGCTAAAGTTACTTTTTACTAACATTTACTTTAAAGGCAAGTTGTAATAACGGCCCTAAACTGAATATTCTCTCAGTTGCCGCATATGAATGTGGTATAGAAAAAATAAACATATAAATTTCAAAAATATTTACGATTTGCTTTGATTAAGAGTTTCATCACAATGCTGGCGACTGACGACTGATCAATATAAAGAAGAAAAGTCGTCACGACTGGCGATTTTTTTGCTTCTCATATAAGTTAGTCGCCACAAATGTGTTCAGTTTGTAAAGACATTTTAACAGGGCTCTTCTAACTGTGTGAATCTTTCTGCACTGAAAAAAAAAATGTTACTAAAGATACTAAACAGGGAAAAAAGTACAAATAAAAGTACAAAAGGCAAAAAAAAAGTACTTTAGCGTACTTTTTTAGGGGTTATGCAGAAACAGTACATTGAATAAAAAAAAGTACGCGTACTGTTGAAAAAAGTACGTCTGGCTACCCTAGTTGCATATAAAACTGCTAAAATTAACAGATTTTGTTGCTAAATATTATTAAAATACGGACAGCAAACTGTTAAACGGCGAACTTTACAAAATTTTAGTTATATTGGAGTTGAATTTTAATTAATTACTTTTCTAAAATTAGCAATTAGACTAAAAACAGCAAACAAAAACTGTAGTATCAACAAAATTTTTGCTATTCAATATAAATTTAGTAGAATGCAGTATATTTCGCTAAAATCAACAACGTAATTTTTAAATGTTTGCTAAAACTACTAATTTTTAATTTTTTAATTTTTACTAATTTTTGTCTATTAGGTCATAAACCCTAAGTATAGGTGGCAAAACATGTAGCTTATTAATTTATATATAAGAGACTGAAACCATTACTTTGTACCATTATTAATTTTAGTTTGTTGTTCTTTTTTTTTTATTTATTTTTACTGAACAAATTTTATGAAATAACGAGACAAATGTTTTATAAAATTTGTTTATACTTTTTATAAAAAATATATATATTTAAAAAAAAAATAAACGAAATTAAAGTACAACTATAGTTGTACTTTAATACTAACGTATTAGTGTTTTTAGTAGCCAAGATTTTTTCAAAATCAAAATTTTTTTTGGTGTAGTCAAGCATTTTGAAAATTTGAATCTTGCAACCCTAAGCCTAACGGTTTCATTACACAATGGGATATTTTACAAAATTGGTGGAAATAATTCGGTAATTTCTAGCTTACGTACAGAGAACAAAGCCGAGCGGCTAATAGTCGGCTAACAGCCGCCGCCGACATTTTTGCGGCTAATGTCGGCTACAAAATGTTAGCTGACTAAATCAGCTAATAATGAATTTACACTTCCACGAAATCTGGTTTAAAATCGAGTTAAATTTATGCCCAGTTTTTAACTTCATATTTAAATATGCAATTAGTTAATTGCCATTTAAATTTAAGTTGTATTTAAATGCAGTTTCAGTTTTTCAGTCTTAAATGATAATTGTTATTTATTTGCGACAAAAGTATGGTAGCATCATGAAATGTCAAGAAATTAATGATCATTATTCATAAAACAGCTGTATAGAAAAAAAAAACAGAAAATTTAAAATATAGAAATAAAAAAAAATATATATATATAAATATAACTAGAAATAAAATATAATTTATAATTAAATTAATAAAATAACAATGAAGAGAAGTGAAAATTTCATCCGAAGTTGAATTTTTATTGGCTGCTGTAATTTAATTTATTTTTTATTGTTTGTTTTACCACGCGGAAAAAAACAAACTGTCAAAATCATATGTTATGTTTGTACAATTTAAATAGACTTTAAATGCCCAAGATTGGTCACTTAAATGTGATTTTAATTTGAAGTTAAAAACTGACGTTTGTATTTAAATAGAACTTAAAGTCTAAATGGCATTTAAATATGAAGTGAAAAACAGGGCATTAGTTACAAATCACCCTCGTTTACATTACAAAATTTGGCAGGCAGACTGGATTTTGTCTTGACAAAAACATTATACAAAACAAAATAAATAATATAACCTTTAACTGAAAAGTTATTAATTTACTGGCGAAAGACAAAACTTGCAGCCACTATGGAAGAAGAAGAAGCAATATTAATTTAGCTGAATAAAGTTTTTTTTTTTATTGGGGATGACTTTTTGAAAGCACGATATTTCTTTTTGATTTCTGGTCACCATATCAATATTGTTTGTACAAATTGTCTTCGCCGGAAACAAAAATAAGTAACAGGATGATAAAAAGAACTTTTCTTTCAAAAAAAATGCCATTTTATTTTATTTAACTCTCGTTTTATTTAGTTTTACTAAATTAAATAAATTTTTTTTATTTGTTCAGTTACCACAAAAAGATGCCACATTTTGCAAAATTTCTCTCCCAAAATAGGAGAAAACACAGTGTTGCATTGCTGCAACCTAATTTTGTACGTAATTTTAATCCAGACTTTCCGAATATCTAGTTATGAATTTATATAGAAAATTTAGTTTGAAATTTGTATTTATTACATCCAACTTAAAATGCGAAGAAAAAAAATCCAAAATGTACTCCAGTTATGAATTGGAGTTACAATGAAATTTTTTAATTATTATTTGCAAACTATGCCTCAGAGTTTAAAAGATGAACATAGAATTTCAAAGTTTAAAAAATTATTAAAAGATTATATTTTGCAACATATAGAAGAACTTTTAATGTAAACTATAGTAAAAAAACTTACTTCTCTTTTTATATATGAATTTATATTATTATTTCTCACTTTTTTTTTTTTTGTTAATGTATAATTAGATTTTGCCAACTCGCCTCAACAATGCCTATAAGGCGCTGAGGCACTACTATTGTAATGAATTTATTTCTGAAAATAAAATGAATAAAAAAAAAAAAAAAAAAAAAAAAAAAACTAAACGGGAATTTTTAAAACTCGAAATAATCTTCTTTATATAAATAACTCACAAAAATTACTGCAAAATTACTGTTTTGGTAGTTGTTTATTAAAATACTAAAATAAGTGGTTCAAACAACTGTCACAAAAATACAGTATTTTTCTACAGTTATTTTGTTTTATCATAGTAATTGTTTTGTGAATTAATCATAGAAAAACAACTGTAATATGCTCTGCGTATATCTTTCAATCTGGTTGTCGTAAACACTATTAATGTGCTAATCAGCACAATTTTTTTTTAGCAAAATTAATTAGTAAAACATTAGTAAAACAGTTCACAACAGTTAAGTGCTGAATAAGTATAACTAAAATTTTAGCTGAAAACATAATTTGAGCAAAAATTGTATACATGATTTACAAGACGTTTTACTAACTTTTCTACTAACTTATTTTTTGAGTGTATTTTTATTTGAATATTTAAAACAGTTTAAAAAATGAGAAAAAAAACTGCCTTAATTGTTTATAATAAAATATTTTATTTTTAAATATAGGAATAGTTTTTGAAAGAAAAAAAAAATGTGGAATTTACGATGAAACGAACGACAGAAAATTTTATTTTCGTAACTGCAATTATGTTTTGTGTAACTTCTACACCTTCTACAAAAAAGACGCCATTTTTAGTGAAAATCGAATCGCAATATATCGAAAACTGTTACTCCGATTTCAAAAATTTAAAAAAAATTACCAATATTGATAAAAAATTATGTGTCGAATGACATATTTTTATTAAAGATATTTAAGAAAAATTCTCAGATTTGAATTTTCTTAAATTTGCCCAAATAACTTTTAGACTTACAATAGTACTACAATAATCTGAACAATAAATTTAAATTTTTCAGAAAAAGTCTTTCTTTATACAAAAAAATGCCGCTCTAATGTCCCTACTTTAACTACATAGAACAGCTCTGGCAAAAGAATGGCACGCACTCTTTGTATTATGTGACCAGCTAAAAATTCTTAATAACAGAATGACCAGAGGTTTAATCATTTACTTACGCCTCAAAAAATGGTGCTTAAAATTTTAAAAATTTATAAAAATTGTCTTGAAAATTTTTTTGTTATATAATTATAGTAAATAACTAAATAATTCGTTTTTAAAGAATCAAGAGCCTCCAAGTTTCAAATGTTGGACTTACGAATGAATTTTGGAACATAACTAGTACATTTTTTTTGGCAAGTTTATGTGGTTTCTAGACTTTTACCCCTGGTTTCTACAACACGTTCGCCTCTACACGAACGGGTGACTACATGTATTTTGTTTTTGCATTGCATGTATTTTGTTACTGTTTTTAGACGAACGTGAAGCAAAACGTGTTCTAGAAACAGGGCGTTAAACTTTTCTCAAAATAACTTAAATTTAGTGCTTATCATAGTTATGAATTTCACATTCATTTGGAAATATCTGGTTATTTTTTATAAAATTTAACGGCCCTTAGAATTTCAGACTGCTGAAGTTTAAATGGTTCGATTGGAAAAAGCCCTAAAACCTGATAAATAAAAAAGTGCCAGAACATTGAACAAAATAAAAACAAGAAGTATTCATTCTTGGCAGCAAATAACCCTTGTGGATCTGGTTAATGGTGTACGTTTGATAACTTTATCAGAATTTACCAGATCCAACAACAAAATGTATTGCACTAAAATTTACCACGCTAAAGTTTGACACACAAAAAACTGTAGTAAACACGCGTGATAAACTTATCAGCAAAAAAACAGCTGACTGTTCTGCCGTAAAAATAAAATATTTTGTGTTAACTTTTTGAAAAACTTGAAAATTAATAAAAATATCGAAAACCCCAGTTTAAAAACGATAGCATTTTGCAGTAACAAATTTATGATTTTTTCTACTTCTGTAAATTTTGGCATTTTTCTTAAATTAAAATAATTGTGTGAGATTTTATTTGTTCGGTTTTAGATCATGACAAATTTTTCTCTAAATTAACAGAAAAATTATAATTTTTATATGATAATTTACTTTGACTATTAGAAAAAAACACAGAAAAAGTTATTAGACACTAGCATGAATGGAATGCATTTTCTGACCCACTACGGTCGCCACATATTTTTAATAAATATGTGGCGAACAACAAAAATCATCTGATTTATAAATTTACCATACATTAAAAAACACTCACGCTTTGTTGTAAAAAAATCGTTGTAAATATAACACGAAATAAATATAACACCACGAATGAAAACCGCTAATGTATAACAAAATTGTTTTTAAAAATACGACGTGAGAGTTTTTTTTGAAAAAAAAAGCTTTAATATGTAAAAAGTGCATTAAAAAAAAATAATATAAGTTGGCACTCGAGAAATTTTTACAAAACTTTTAAAAGGCTTGCATTCGACTTCTATATTAGGCGCTTCAACCATTGAAAAATATTTTTGTTTTTAATAAAAATGTTTTATAAATTAAGTTAACGTTTCATTATTTCATGGTCGTTGTTTGACAACATTCCAATAATAAAATTCATTGTAGTATTAATAACAAATTCATTTATACTGCGCACATAATTCTAACAGTGTATTTTAGAACTTTATGAAATTGTTTCGTAAATTCTATGAAACGTTTCAATGAAGCATTTCATAATGACTCTAATGACTTTAAAGCCGAGCACATACGGTCAATATAATTGAATTCCATTTTATTTATCTTTGTACACCACACATTTCAATGAATTGAAAAACAATAAACTAAATTAATATTGTTCAATATTTTCCATTCTATAGGAAATTTACGAAATTTCACACATTTTCATATAAAACTACGTTTATATGGTTTTTTTATTTTGCAATAATTTATGTTCTTTTTGATTTCGTTTTTCGTTTTTTTTTTTATTTTTTAACTAAAAATAATGGATTAAAAAAAAATTTCTATATTGCGCACAGACTTTTCAATTATATTAATTTGAGAAACAAAAATACAAATCATTTTGGAAATTTCAATTTAATTGACACCGGTCGACACGATTTTTGGGTTTTAAACAACCTACAATTGATCAATAATATTTAACGTCTGTACTCCACTTAATAAAGCCTGTTTCATAGATTCTATGAAAAGTTTCAATGGACGAGTTCCAGTGACAAATTTCATTATAAGTATGAAAAAATCCAATACTGTGAATATAATCTCTCAGTGTACTGTGAAAATTTTTGCTCAGAATTAGCAGAAATAAAAAAGTTACGGCTTGTTAAACAAACTCCAAAGTTTTTACAGTTTTCTTTGTTTTTTTTTGTATATATACGAGTATATGTATATATATACCATCGAGATTATTTTTTTGTTATTTTTATATATTTTTAACGATCTTTCAACCTACGTTTGTTAACAAAAATAAAGCTAATTAAATATATTAGCTAGGTTGATACATGTATTTCGATCAGACTAAATATCTCATCAGAACCCCAAAAACTAGAGACTCCAGAATAGGAGCAAGTTTTGCTCCTTTCTTTTCTTCTTGGCAATCAAACACGTGGATAGGGTCTTTTTCTTAACAAGCATCATGACGTCACTAAACTTTAAAGACCAAAAATGGTCTATTTCAAATAAAATTTTTAGTTTTACTCTGACTCAATTAATATATTTTACAGTTTTCTTTGTTGTTTGTTTTTATATACATCGAGATTATTTTTGTGTTATTTTATAACGAGCTTTCAACCTCCGTAATATACAAAAATAAAGCAAATTCAATATATTAGCTAGGTTGATACATGTATTTCCATCAGGCTACAGATTTCATCAGAACCCAAATTAATTTTTTTTTTTAAACAACACATTGGGTGCCACTGTCCACCCGTTAGACTTATTTCCAATTGGGTTTTTTTTTTAATTTGTAGAGTACTAAATAATAAAGTCCTTAATTTGGAGACATTTTAAAATTTCTACCAAGTTTTTTTTCCAAAAAATTAACCAAACAACGATTTTTTGGGCTTTTTTAAATTTTTGGGATTTTCTCGTACCCTTTTAATGCATATCAAAAAGTTAAAAATCCGGCTACGTTAGGTACTAAATAATTTATTTGTGTGTAAAAAAAATGAAGAACTCTTATTTTCAGAAGAGTACCCATTTCTCCACGGTGGCACCCAATTTTGCCTTAAATAAATGGGCCTATAATGAAATGTCCACCAGGGTTGCCATGTTAGTCCGAATTTTAAATGAAATTTTCAGAATGATATTCAGTATTGAGTCTTTCTATCGTAAACATATTTTTTTAACATGTTGAACAAAAATATTTTTATTTGTGCCCACAAAAATCAAAAAATAGTTTTTATATTTTATCATATTAAAATAATTTGTAACTATATATTTAATTTATTTAGTTTCAATTAAGAATTTATTCATATCTATTGGAAATCTAATTGAATATTGTTTTTAATTTCAAACTCGTTTTTAGTATATAAAACTATAATCAGAATTGCAAAAAATAAGCAAAAATTATGGAAAAATTGCCAAAAAAAAAAAATAAAATAAAAAATCATCAAAATTGAAAATATCGCAAAAAATTGGTGAAATAGTATATTGTGAAAAAAATCTTAAAAATCGCTAAAATTGTAAAAAACTGCCAAATTAAAAAAAAATCTTCGAAATTGACAAAACCTCCAAAAGTTAAAAAATCTCAAAAAATTGGAATATATTGATAAAAATTTTAAAAATAGCAACAAAATTTAAAAAACCCCAATGTTGAAAATTGAAAAAAATCTCATAAATAAAATTAAAATGTCCGTATCGCGATTTTGTTTTTATATTTTGGCCTTTCTTTATTTCTCATTTTCGTCGATATATATATTTTTTAATTTTAGAATTAATTTTTTTAAATTTTAGTGATTTTTTTTTGCAGTTTGTTGTCATTATGGCCCAGCCAGAAAAATACGAACGGTTAAGAATTAAGTGCTTGCCAACCCCAAAATGATAACACCGGGCAGGGCTTGGCCGTTCCTTTTTTAAAACGTTGGCAAAGCACTGGCAATGAGCGCTTTGCCAGTTACAAAACCATAATTTTAAAAAGTTGGCAAAGCATTGGTAGAACAACCAATAAAGTGCTTTTTTAATAATATAATAAGTGCTTTGCCAACTCCAAAATGATAACACCGGGCAGGGCTTGACCGTTTCTTTTTTAAAAGTTTGGCAAAGCACTGGCAATAAGCGCTTTGCCAGTATCAAAACCAAAAACGTCCTACTTAGTAATTCACTTCAGTAAAGAGTTGTATTATTTCTTATTGAATGATTTTGGTAATTTGAACAGAAATAACAATAGGCTTGCTTCAGCTAAGGTTATTACAAAATAACTGAATATTTTTTTTATCAAATTATTTTTGTGATAAGTTAGCACGATTTTGTACTACAATTTCACTAAAGAAAGAAATTTGAAAATAAATTTCTTAAGTAAAATTTTAGTACAAAAACTATACTTTGTGCTGACTATAATAGGAGACCTTAACATTCTTATCTTCAAATCATAAATTGCAATTTAGTTTTGAATTTTTTCACTCTTGTTGTGAACAAGGGATGTGCCACTGTTTTTATTAAGTTAACGGTTGTAAATTTTGTAAATAAGTACTGGCAATGCACTTTTTGCCAATGTTGGGAAAGCGTTCTAAGTCAGTACTGTGCCAGTGTTTTTTCATTTTTACGGTTGTAAATTTAGTAAACCAAGTACTGGCAAAGCACTTTTTACGAACGTTGGCAGATCGTTCTAAGCCAGAGCTGTGCCATTGCTTTTATTAGTTTTACTGTTGTAAACTTTGTTAATTAAGCACTGGCAAAGCACTTTTTACTAACGTTGAAAGAGCGTTGTAAATCAGTGCTTTGCCAGTACTTTATTTGTTGGACCATTGGCAAACAGTGCTCTGCCAGTACTTGATTTTTCAGACCATTTGCTATTTCTGGCTGGGGGGGTTATAAAAACTGGAAATTTTGATTAATTTTAATGTAAACAATTAATAAATATTATGAAACTTAATTGAAAGTGAGTTTAAATCAAACAAAAGTTTAATTGAAATTTAATGTAGTGAAATGTAGAACAATAGCCACAAATATGTCAGTTAATGACACACCAAAAAAAATTCTTGCCACCCCTTACATAGAATGAAGATGACAATCTTTTTTAAATAAAAACTAAAAATATGATTTATTTTTGTACATAGAATTCAGATTTATGTACTATGTAATGTAAAGTAACATTCCAATGATTTAAATACTCTTAGTATTAATGTAGTGCTGGATAGTTGTTCATCGTGTTCGGCTGAACGTACGGTCTATACTAGCAATAAATATGCGGAATTATATTGCAGTATATGTCAAAATGATGTTATCTCTAGTGTGGACCACTCTATTGCTTACATATTTATTGCCGTACATATATGTTGCAATAAGTTTTTGGCAATATTCGGCAACACTTATTGCCAACATATTACGTCAAAATTAGTTGTCATTTTAGTTTGACGTTTATAGAAAAGGAGAAAAGGAAATAATTATAAAATAATTTTTGGAAAAACACTTGTAACAATGTGTACACAGTTTTCTTGTAATTTAACAAACAAGATTCTTTAAAAAAAACTTAATTTTTTTCTTATTATTTATGAATACACAAAATGGCCACGCTCTTAATGTTTTGTTTTTATAACCTTTCTCTTTGAAATTTTCTAAAATATGAGTTACCATAAATACGTGTTCACCACCCTAAACATAAGCTTAGCAATAATAATTTTTTTACTGTTATTCTGCCGACGTATTTCGAATATTGTCAACATATTTATTGCTAGTATAGACCGTACGGAAGTAACATCGTTCAAGTGTACGTTCAGTGAAATCGATTTGTTTTGTAAATTTTCTTTTTGTGACTAATCGTAAACAAAGAAGAAAAAATAAATAATTAAACAATGTACGCGACTAAGGTTTTTATTTTGTTGGTTTTATCTCTGGTCATTGTCAACGCTATGCCGAATGAGGTAAGTTGTATTATTAATATTGTTTATTGTATAAAAATTTATTAATTTGATTGTATAAATTTAATGTTTTTAGGAATATCCTGTTTTGGGTGGCATTACCCCCGTTAATAATTTAGCAGAAGCTGAAAGAGAATTAAATGCTTCACTGAGTGCCCTAAAAAAAGGCGATGGTCCCAATTATGAGTAAGTTGAAACAATTTGTTTAGCTTATATGACATCTGCTTTTATCAAGCAACTTAATCGTAGGGTTTCTATAAAATGTTTCAAAAAACAAAACGGACGGTAAAAAATGTAATGCCTTTAGTGGAAAAAATCCTGGCAAAGTTTCTTAAAAAAGGAGGTGTCATACAGGCTTTAATAAAGTATGTTCAAGGAAGATCGAAATATTAAATACAGACATTTAGCCGAACAAACGATATTTCCCGAACGCAAACGATTCGGAAAAATTGTGAACATAGTCAGGATCTTAGCCAGAAAATTATTTTGGCGATTTTTTTTTTTTTTTATTATTGGCAATACAATTTGATTCATTTTAATTTAAACTCACTTTTAATTAAAATATTAATAATATCTAGTCAAAATTCCACGTTATGGGATATTCCTCAAAAAAAAAAAATATTATATTTACTATGTACATGGAATTAAAAAAAAATGTTTCTATCACCAGGGCCCCGGCCCCAAAAACCGGTATGCATGTGTGTTATGTTACTACGCGTAACGGTTTCTGGGCCCTGTGGGGTCCCAGGGGCCCGCCCTCTGGAGGGGACCTGCTTTTTTTTTTTTTTTTGAGGAGTATCCCATAAAGTGCAATTTAGCCAATATCTATTAAATGATTAATTGAAAGTTTATTTAATGCACGCAAAAAAACGGGAGGAATATTATCGAAGTGCTTAGTAATGATACAACTACACAGGTCACAAGTTCGTTTTACAAAGTTCTAGTAAAATATTTACAATTTTTTGTAAAATATTTACAAGCTTAGTAAAAAATTAAAAAAAAAAAAATTGTAAAACTAACTTGAAACTTATGTAGTTGTATAATTACTAAACAGTTCGATAATATTCCCTCAGTTTTTTTCTGCTTTTCTGCGTGACGACCAATTAAATGAAATAACAAAATTAAAAAAAAAATCTGAAAAATGGTAAAAATTAGAAAAATCGCCAAAATTTAAAAAACTTCAACATTAAAAAAAAGATCAACAAAATTAAAAAAAAATTTTGAAATTAAAAAAAATCGCTTAAGTTTCAAAAAACTACAAAATTAATCTCTAAAATTTGAAAAAAAAATAATACATATCACTAAAATTTAAAAAAGCCAAATATTTGATGATTTGCTTTTGGCGATCTGTTTTTAAATTTTTAATTTTTTTTTTTAAATTTGATTTATATTTTTTTAATTTAAATTTCGTAAATTTTTGTAAATTTTAACGATTTTTAAAATTTTGTCGTTAACTTTGTAATTTAGAAGATTTTTTTCAAATACTAGCAATTCATTTATAATTTATCTTTTGATTTTGGAGATTTTTAAGTTTTAGCGAGTTTTTTTTTCAATTTGAGAGACTTTTTTAAATTTAGACGATATTATTTTTTAAATTTTGTATTTTTTTTTAAATTTACCTATTTTTTGTTAATTTTTACGATTTTCAATTTTGTTTTGTCCAATTTTCACGATTTTTTTTCAAGTTTTAACGATTTTTTTTCAGTTTTAAATTTTTTTTTAAATTAAAAACAACATTTAGTTGATACTCGTATTACAATCTCCTTAAAAGGATCGAATTCAATTAAACTTTTATCATAATATCATATTTTTTTAAAAACTTTCTGCATCAAGAAAGTGATGCAAATTTTTTTTTGATTTATTAGGACCCGACCCGTTTAAAAACTATAAAGTTTAAGCATAATATTTTATATAATATTTAAATTTTGTTAATCTTTAAAACTCATAAATCAAAATAAATTCAATCAGAAGAAAACGGCAAAAAGGTTTTCGATATATCGCAACACATTCTAAAGTTGTTAAGCTTTAAAATTAATTTTTTTTAGTCTGTTTTTGAATCCCAATAACTTCTTAACGGCTCATCAGCTGAAAATACTTTTTTTTATAGTTTGTGTAAAGAAAAAAATTAATAAAATTGTTGACAAAATTAATAAATTTATTAACGTGTCCGCGATACATCAGTAATTTTTAGCCAAGCGGTAAAAAAGATAATTTTTTTGAATGGTAAAGTTAAATTGTTTAAAATTTTTTTTTTTAATTTCTGTGGGATAAAATGTACAGAAAGTAACATTTTTTTAAAAAAGAAAATGAAATCCGCGGAATCATCGATGTTATATAATATTCAGAACCTTAAGCATATATACAAGTTTTCAAAATTTTAAAATTTCGGTGTAAAAGAAAAATGAAAATTTTTAACTTTCTATTTCAAAATTGTGAAATCATTTTGTGGGGCGCGGACCATCGGAACAAAGTACGTTTTTTTGTATAAAATGCTGGAAAACGCTACGGAACCCGGAAGAACAAGTTTTATTTTTTTTTTTAAATATTTTTTTTTGTAAAAATAATTTATTTTGTAAAAAAATGCTTTTTTTCTCTGTATTCCATAGCGTTTCCCCTCATTCACATTTTTTCCGGATCGTTCACGTTGGCGAACGATAGTTCGTCGCTGTTAATATCCCGCTGTAGTCAATATTTGTACCTCCTGGGTTATATCTTTCTTGATTAAACTGTTGTTTTATTTCATAATCTTTTGATAAACTTAAAATGCAGATTAAATTTGCCTCCTGTTTTAATAAAGTGACCGGAATAATTCCTCTAGAGGACTGTCGGTATTTTGTTTTTAAATCAGGAGGTTCATTTTTCTTAACATGACCTAAAAACCAGTCGTTTTACATTTCTAAATTCATATTTATTAAAATTTCTATATACATTTTTTTTTTTTGTCTAGACTTGGTAAAGTATATTCCGCCACTTCCCAAGTTGTTGCCGGTACATCATACAAAATTGTAGCAGATCTCATTGATGCTGATGGTAAGACCAAAAAATGCAATGTTTCCATTTGGTCTCGTCCATGGTTGAAGGATGGTATTGAAATCACTTTTGAATTTGAAGGTGAAGAAAAAATTGTCAGAAGACACAGTGCCTAAAACAAAGAGCCTCGATTTCTTTGTTATGTGATAAGCCTCTTTTTATATTTCAAAACATACATATATTTTTTTAAATCAATAAACAAGCAATTTACAGTATAAAAACGACAATTCTTTATTTAACTGTTAGTCATACATTATTAATTTTTCTTAATACCATAAGTTCATTAAACTTAGACTTTGTTTAAATAAAAAAAAATCTCCATTACGCAAAATAGGTCATTTATTTTTAGAAAATGTATTTGATAAGTAAAAAACTCACACGATTGTTATAAAATTTGTTCTTTTTTTATGATGCACAAAAGTCATTTAAATTTAGATACAATGAGATCTTGTTCATATATCAATATTAAAAGTCTCATCTACATTTTATATTATACTAACAAGGGAGGTATCCCGACCCGCACTCACAGATTGTAATGAACTTTAGATATGTTGTAAAGGAACAACAAAAAAGAGACATGCATTTTTGTAGATGCCCAATCTCACGTTTAACGGTTAAAAATTAATTTGTTTTTGTATGATAACTTGTCATTAATTTACGAAAACTAGATTACTTGTATGCAGAGTTAAAGTACTTAATAAAACAAAAGTTTTGATACCCATATTGCCTATATAGTGCACACAGAATTGCCACATTTTTGAATTATTTGAAGTATATGGAAAAAAGGCTCTGCGGGAAAAGTCGCATAAAAACCAACAAATTTCGAATATATAAAAAAGCTCAGACACCCCTTCTATCAAATTATATAGGCATTACTATTCATTATTTTTAGCTTAAGACAACTTAAATTCCTCAATAAAACGCCAGATTTAATGTTACGGAAAACACTATTTTTCGAATAACAAAAATACTTGAAAGTCTTTAGTCATAATTTGTACACCAGTGAATATGTCTTCAAAAAAAACCTTCCATTTGATACCAAATTTGTCTATAATTACGAAATAAATCGAAAAAAAGGTAAAATGTGTACATTTTTGAACCCGCTTAGTAACGCCTAAACATGAGATTGGGAAGCTAAAAAAAAAAAAACGCGGGTCCCTTAAATTTTTTATTCTCTGTTGCATATCCAAAGTTCATTAAGATCTGCCGGTCCGGGTTGGGAAACCTCTCTTGTAAGATATTTTAGATATGCTAACAAACAAGAAAATTGATTTTTCTCGTATCAAATTTTTTTTTGGACAAATTTAAAAAAAAAATTTAAAAGAACGGAAATCTTTTCTTCTCGATGAGTTGCAAAAATATAAATTTTAGCTGAAAAATATAAAGATTTCTGTCAGATCGCATCAATTTTTTTTTTCTCATCTTCGAATATATTTTGCAATGTGCATTCGTATTCGTTTTGTAAGGCAAAAAATAATATTTAAAATATTTGCAGACTTTCCTGTTGCCTCGACTCTCAGTGACTTAAAAGTAAAATATGCCAAATTTCAAGAAGATTGGATAGCTTTTAGAGGTTGCACACTTTGACCACTTTTGCAAAAGTAGACAAAATTACAATAATTCAATGTTAGTTACAATTACTCGTATCATTAAAAGATTTATACATGGGGATTGTTTTTGTCCCTGTAATTACAAATCAAAATTTTACTGAAATCTGTAGGTGTACGAATAGATATTTTCCTTCTTTTCGGTTTGGTTGCTACATTTTTAGTCATATTTTCCTTATCAACCTGAGGCATACGTTCTCAGCTAAAAAAAAAACCATTCCAGCGTTTCTTTTAAACGGATATCAATGGTGTCTTTTAGCAACTGTGAAAGCATTTTTTGACGTCTGCATCTGAGAAAGTACGCAGCAGTTGTATCATATTCAAATCGTTCGTTGGAGCCCAATTGCCGTGTGTCATGATCACTTGATGGTAT
This sequence comes from Delia radicum, assembly GCA_021234595.1. NCBI lineage: Eukaryota > Metazoa > Arthropoda > Insecta > Diptera > Anthomyiidae > Delia > Delia radicum. The sequence goes on along the minus strand of CM037851.1, from coordinate 239,901,381 downwards.
GATGACACAGCATTAGAGGTGCCGAACTGGACTGAATTTTATAATTGTTGGGATTCCGTGATTTTTCGGGATTTTGAGACTAATTCTTTTATATTTTTTAGTTCATATAAAAAACATTTAAATAAAATAATTCATTAGAAAATTTTACTATTCACATCCTAAAATATGAAAAACAAACAAAAACTATTAGCTCATTAATGATCAAGTGTTCCGTTTTCGACCCAGTATTTTTAAACGGTTATATTTTTGAATTAATAAGTATAATTAAGCGGCTTAAAAACGTTAAACTAATTAAACATCTTCACTGCAAGCGTGAGTAAAAACTTGTGGAAAGTTGTTATTTGAAAAAATTTATTTTTTTTTTATATTTTTTGATGGGACCTTTTTTAAAAATTATTTAAAAATGTAGAAAAGCATTTTCTTTAGTGTCCCACCGAACAGTTCGGCTAGAAAATGCATTTGGTCTGTATTCGGTATTTTAAGCATTATGGACAAATTTGGCGGATGGAAAAATGTTTATTGGACTGATAAGATGCTATTTTGAGTGTCAAATTTGAAGAAAAACCTGTAGTTAAGCAATGAATTCACTGTTCGGCCTCAGAAAGTTCGGCCAAATCGAAAATAGTTCGGCGGCCGAACTTTTAACTTTATAGCTAAACTTCGGCTTTCCTCTTAAATTTATACACAAAATCGAATTAAATCGTCTCAACAACATGTTTCCAATACTAAAATTTGTCATCATTGCCTTTAGATATCAAAAAACCGACAAAATATAGTTTTTCGGTCCGAACTGTTCGGTTCGGACACTAATAATCTTACATATATTTGATTGTTATATTGATGAGACAATATGAAAATATTTTCTCCGCTAAAAATTACTTACTCAATCGAGCATAGTTTTTGATAATCTGACAGATCGGGCCATGAATTTTATTTAATTCAGAAAGTTTAAAATATTCCAAAATTTTTTCCATTTTGACTCAAAACATAAATAATGACTGGTTTTGTATTAAAATACTAAATTACTTTAAGACTTATAAAGATTATAATGTCAGGACTACCATAAGACAATTTTAAAAAAATGCCCAAAGTACACGATATTTCCCCAAAAAAAAATTAAAAATCGGTTAATTTATAAAACTACAATTCCGTTCACAAATTTATCTAAAATTAAACTTTTTTAAATATCTTACGCCGTCTATTATTTATATTGTGACAAAGTTTCAACTTTGTTTGCAAATATTTCCAATGGAAGGCACTTTAAGGCATAACAAATTACAACAAATTACACTTAATGAAGCTTTTTTTATAAATCTGCGAAGTTTGGTTGAAAAATGTCCAGCGGAGCTATGACATGTCTTAAGCAAGTTTATGATGTAAAAAATAAATTTAATAATGATCTTAAAAAAATATATATTCTTAGAACTTATCGGTGTATTGATTCAAAAGTATTTTCATTAAGTTATTTCTGAGGGTTAAAAAATATGATTACAATTTTCTTTAAAGGCAATTCATTGCATTTAAACATTTAGGTATTAATTTTATTTCAACCAATTAAATTGATTCAAATTAGATTTGTATACTTTTGTGAAATATTATAAAAGCTGAATTAAAATTTTTAAAATTTAGAAAGGTAAATAAACATTTAATGTTTTTTTTTTGTTTTCGTTGTAAAAATCAGTGAAACTTTGTGCAGGTGCTATAGACACGAAAAAAATTTCTATTTTTAACTCCTCAGGATTCTCCAGAAAGGGCGGTCGATTTTTCGGCGGTCGATAATTCACAGCAAATGAATACATTATTCTGGATTTTGTAATATTTTTTCCAAGGCGTTTTTACGTATTTTTCGCGAATGTAGACAAAAATAGATAAAATCCAGAATTGACCCAAACCAAAAATAATCTAAGTAAACAATGCTGTAAAGTAACTAATTCAATTTCCCTCTAACTTACAAAATCGAGAAAGTCACTTTCGATTTTTCGACCACTTTTTGGAGATGGGTTAATTCAGATTATGAATTTTTAAGGCAACTTATTTCTTTACGAAATATTGTAAATTGAAATTGAGGTTGGAACTACAATTCTAAAATCCCGCAGTGTAAAATTTAAAAAAAATCGAATTTTTACCAAGTTCAATCGACGATAATTTCAAGAAAAATAAGATATTTTTAAAATTCTAAAACTGAGAAAAAGGTTTAAAGTAGTGTGTAGGTGCCGTTAAAAGTATTATAAAAAATAAATTTCCAGGGAGGTGAAAAATGGGAGCATTTTGATTAGAAACGACACTTTTCCCGTTAATATCGCCTCGAATGCCTGATGTCGGAGTGATTCTAAAAAAATTTCATACATAACCTTATCTCATGTGATCGCTGATATAATTTGATCAGAAAAATGGGCCTATCTAATTTGATCAAGTTATATATAATTTGATACAATTTAATATAACTTCATAAAATCCTTTAAAATTATTTGGAAATCCGCACAAATATTTTGTTTCATATTTCAAATAATAATGAAAATTTTAATATAAATCCAAGGATTTTAAAATTAGATGTAATTTTAATTTTACTAATATGTGATGCCACATACAATTTTATGTAAAAGTAATAGAATTTTTTTCTTGTTTTTTACCATATATATTATATTTAACTATCAGAGAAGGCAAATTAACTTTTTTTCTTTTGTATGTTTTTTTCCCCTTTTTTGGATTTTCCTATTTTGAGCTTCAAAAAAGAGCTTTCTTAAGATTTTGGGATTATTAATTGTTTTTTACGATTTTCTGACTTAAAATGATTTTTATACTAATACATATTATTTAATCTATTAACTTTGAACTTTGTTTCAAGTACTTTTTACTTTTGCTTTTTTTTACAATATTTTTTGCTTTAAGTACATTGAATTTTCCTTTTTTTTTTGTCTTTTCTGCACAGACCGGAAAAACGTTTTATTTTGGTTTTTAACAAGAATAAATATGTTTGAAATTTAAAATGTTTTTTTCAACTGCACAAAAAATAAAACCTGTATTTTTATTTTCAACTATAAAAAGGTTTTATAAAAAAACGAACAAAAAATTATTTCAAATAAAAAGTTGAAAAAAGAACAAAAAAAAATACTAATCTTTTTTCAAACTTTAGTATTAAGCCCAAAAAATTTCAAATACTTATACAAATAAAATCGAAAGAAACTTGCATCATTTGTGGTATCAACAAAACCGTTAAGTTGTGGTACAAAACAAAGTATCACAAAAACGGCACAGTGTCTAGAATATAATCATTTAAAAACAGTATTTAAAAATTTGCAATATAATTTCGGTTTACCAAAAAATGCTTTATGTTGTAACAAATTAATTATTAAAGGCATCCGTGGATTACATCCTCTATATAAATAAATAAATATATTAAACGATAACTAATTTTTTTACAATATTTTTTAATTTGCTAATTTTTCATACATACGTTTGGAATTAAAATTACCGAGGTCAACACCGGGTAGTAATATTTATGGTTCAAATTTTATTCAAAATTTCTTGATTGTCAAATATTTTATATGGCATGTACGAGGGCGGATCAATAAATCCGTGACTTGGTTGAATGAAATACAGTTTTTTTTGCAAAAACAAAAAAAATTTTTTTTCAACATTAATCTCCATTTAGCTTAATACACTTAGTCCAATTTTTCTCCAATTTTTGTATCCCTACCAAAAAATAGGATTTTTCGACGTCCATAAATAGGCATTTCTTGGCCATATGTTTTTCGCCGTATATTGTTTTTCCCTTTGGAGGCAATCGATGTAGATTATCCCGCGTGCATCCCAAAAAAAAACTGTTGCTATCACCTTATTGGCCACGATTACGTTTATGGTCAATTGAGGGCAAAACGCGGCACCCATCTTGCAGACAGCTTTCTTAAACCCAACTGATCATTTAAAATCGAAACCACATTACCATATGAAATGCCTATGGCATCAACAATTTGAAAATTTTGAAAAAATTAGACATTGTTCTTATGAATCTTAATCAGGGTTGTCCCGTGAAAAATTCGTAAATTTGTTTTTTTTAAGAAGCATCCTAAAACTGGTAGTCCAAAAAATAATGATATGTCATTACCGTTTCTGCCCTGTGTAGTTTCTTACAAGTTAGGTCTCCGATTGGGTTTCTCCGATCTTAATGAAATTTGGATATGTGATAAAGAAAACAAAAATTAAGTGACACGTAATTTTTTTAGCAGCCCAATCTCATGTTTGGGGTTTACAAAGTGGGGTCAAAAAAGACCCAATTTTTCTTTTTTTCGGCTTATTTCGAATTGTTTCAGAGAAATTTTAGACAAATGGGGGTACCAAATAAAAGAGCCTTAAAGACGCAATGAAAGAGCTTTGAAGACGAATTATTTGGTATCGCGAAACATGTTCGATAACATTCAAGTATTTTTGTTATTCAAAAAAATGTGTTTTAAGTAATATTAGAACTGGCGCTTTGTTCGGCTTTTCTACGACTTTTTCCGAAGAGATTTTTAACCTATATTTTAAATATTTTAAATAAATGGCAACCCTAACTCTACATAGGCAATATTGTTATGAACATATTTGTTTTTCTCGAGCACATCAAAACTGCGTTTACAAAAATTTCAATTTCATAAGTTTAAAAATGTTTCCATTCAAAAATGTGTTAACTTTGGCCCAACCTTTAAACCCTTAAACATTAGATTGGGCCGCTAAAAAAACCTTTCCCTTAATTTTTTTTCTTTATCACATATCTAAATACCATTAATATCGAAGAGAAGCCATCGGGAGACTCTTCTTGTAAGTATATTCTACCCAACCATATACTCTCTCAACTCCAAAAACTTGTGAAATAAGAAGCATCTAAAGTCAGTTTTAACCGATTTAAAATTTTTTTTGAAATTCTTCATATAAAAAAAAAAGGTTTTTGAAAAATATGTCGGTAATTCTAACTCGGATACTTTTCATTTCTCTGAAGAATGGAAGTGGGATTACAACATTATAACTTTGACGAAATTGTTGCCCAAAGTTAGTAAATTTTATTTGAACTCGTCCCAAAAAAAAAATTTTTATCAGCTAAAACAACATTTATGGAAAGAAAGTTATAAGATTTTATTTTTTTTTTTTTGAAATGGGACGGTTGAACTAATTTTGCCTCATATGCTTAAATACAATAACCTTTTTTCTTTCCATTTAATCACCAAAAAAGAAATTCCTATAGAAATCTCTTTTAACATTTACAAAGACAACATACATACGTAATTCTTAAGTAAATATTTGTTTAAACTATTACAGTATTTAAACTTTAAGTGACATACAATTGATTTTGTGAACCAAAAATGAAAGTAAATACTATTTTTAATGATCAGTTATCTTAAATCAGTCAAAATGTCAACAATTTTGTTTGTCAAGTGAAAAAAGTAATAAAAATGTTTAAATTATTGACAATAATAATTTCAATTCTAAGTGTAAATTTCGTTACCGGTCAATATTTAAGTAATTGCGAATTGGTTTGTTAAATTCTGTGATCCAAATTGTACATTAACTAAATACTAAATTCTTTTTTAGAGTGGTTATCGTATGGATGGCAAAAAAGAACTGAATGGACCACCTTTAATGGAAGCGGAACATGAATTACGTACATTGTTAATGAAATTGGCAGGAGGGTGATGAGGGACCGTTTTATAGGTAAACCATAAAAAAAAATATTAAAATTTGATAAAAGTTTTTAATTTTGTCGACTAAAAGTAACTTACAAGGAAATTGCATAAAGGTTAATCTGCAGATTTAAATGAAACTTGAACTCAAAAAAGTTTTTACAGCGGCATCTATTGAAAATTACAGTTAACGCAACTAACAAATGTAGTAAAAACAACAAATAATGTCGTAAAAACAACTGACCATTTTAAGTACAAACATTTTGAAACAACTTTAAAAATTAGTAAACACTACTGTTTTTGGGCGACGTCAATTACATTTCAAAATCGTTCTCTTGTGAAATTTTTCTATATCATTAAAAATTTCAGACCTACGCTCACACTTGTGGGCTTAAACGCTACCCTTGGGAAATTTCCAATTTTGTCAATACCAGACATGGGACATAATTCCAATATCTGTGTATTTAATTACAGGCCAATTACTTTTTTATGTTCAATTACATGTAATTGGGTGTAATTGAGTAATTGCCCTGTAAATAAATACCCAAATGTTGTTACTAATCCCCATGTTTGGTATTAAAGATTTTACAAATTTTTCAAGGAAGCGATTAAGCTCACAAGTGTGAGTGTAGGTCTGATATTATAAATGATATAGAAAAATTTCATAAGTGAACGATTTTGAAATGTAATTGACGTCTCCCAAGTCTGGTTTTTAACTGTTATTTTTTCGGTATTTAAAAAAATGTTTTTTTAATAAAAAAAATATACACAAATCGCAATTTGATCAAGAAATAGTAGAAAAGCAACTCATATGAGTTTTTCATATCAAATTATAAGAATCTTTGAATCTGAAATTGGAAACAGTTTATTATTTCTTTAATTTCCTTTGAGACCCAATCTCACTATTGTGGACTTTGATGTTTTTTCCTAAAACTGCGAATATTTCCAATAGTAATAGATTTATTGAGAGAAAAAGTCCTATTATAGTTTAAACTAAATTGTATATCATAAAATATGTTTACCCAGCAAAAAACATTTTCGGCACGGAAAGTGAACAGCTAAGCGCTTGCAATATTGGTGATATAAGACATGATTTTTGTTTGAGATAGCTCGCGTGAAAGCACTTGTTTCGATATCCAAAAAGAGCTTATTTCACAGCTCTAAATAAAGGCATGAATTCATTGATTTTAACAACTAAATTTTTTTATCATCTTTCGTGCTTTAGCGAAGCGATAAAGTGTTGTAAACAAACCGCTATTGCCTTCTTTTGACGCACTACTGCAAGTTATTAATCTTAGGAAGCATTATAAGGAAGCAGAAAAAAGCAAAACAGAAGCGTTTACCAATTTAATCGCTTCCTAATTTCTGCTGGGTAACTATAGGAAAAGTGTAATACTTTTGAAATTCAACTTGAAAAGTCAAGAACTTTTTGCGTGTAGATTGGGTCTCAAAGGGATATAAAGCAGGCAAAAACAGAAATTTGTTGTTCTTTGTGTATTTGTGTTTTCCTCTCATATTCGTTGCATTTTCAAAGAACATTTTTTTTGTAATTATGGTCGAAAATGTTAAACGGCTAAGCATTATTTTTAGCTTAATGCAACTACAATTCCTTAATAAAACGCAAGATTTAAAGTTACTCAAAATTCATTTTGACCCCACTTTGTAACGCCATAACATGACATTGGGCAGCGAAAAACAGTTTTTTTGACTCTCTACAACACATTCGAAGCTCATGAACATATCAATTTCGTAAATTTTAGACATGTTTTTATATACAATTGAGTAATTGTTGACCTCCTCTTTAAAAACCCTAAACGTTCGCTTTCGCACCTAAAATAACGTTTCTACGCTAATAGAAAAAAATAAGTAAAAACTTTTTGTAAAACTACTAAAAATTAGTTCAAAATGACGCAAAAATTGTTAAAATTAGCAAATATTTTTTTGCTAAATATTAGTAAGATAAGAATAGTAAAAATAAATCTGTTAGATCCACATAAATTTAGTTATATTTGAGCTAAATTTTAGTTACTTAAAAGTAAAATCATAAAAAAAAAATAAAATTTTCAAAGTTCTTTTTTTGGATTTTGGATTTGCCCTTCTGAAATCAACATTTTACAATGCATTCAACTAAATTTAAGGTACATTTAAGGCTAATTTTAGTCTACAAATATTTAGAACATTTTTTTTTTTACTTTAACAGAGTAAATAGCTATTTTCAATTAAGTAAAATTCGACTCGAATATAGTAACTAAATTTGTAAATTTAACAGTTTTATTTTTGCTGATCTTCTTTTACTAAGATTTAGAAAACAAATTCTACTAATTTTAGCAGTTTTTTCTGCAACGTAATCTTTATCTAATTAGTAGTAGCTTTTTCTGCTACTTTTACAGGTTTATTTCTATGAGTGTAATAATTCTATGAGTTTCAATTAAATCTGCTGATGTACCACTGAGTAGCTTCCTTGTTGGAGTTGTATGTAATTTTTGTTCGTTTTTATTTTTTCTCCATTCTAGAGTTGGTGCCATTTTTGGTGGTTCCGAACAATTGGTGGCTGGATCTTTAAAAACTATTGCAGCCCAATTAATTGATTTCAATAACATCAAACATCAACTGTGAAGTTGATATGTGGTCTAGACCTTGGTTCACAGATGGCACTGAATTAGCCATAAGATGTGAATGTATGCGCACAGTTTTTAAACATATAGAATACTAAACTGAAATCTTGTTTTAATAATTTTATATTTAATATAAATCGAGTTTCAATTAAAATATTTGTTGATTTAATTACAAATATAATTGAATTGGAAAAGAATGGCTAAATTTGAAAAAGTCACTAAATTTTTAAAAAAATCTCCAAAATGAAAAAAAGGAATAACTACTAGATGTGTACATGTTTTCCATGTCCTTTTTTTCGTTATCCCGAAAAAAAATTATAAAATATCCCCAAAAATATCCAATTAGAAAAAAGGTTGAACAGAGTAGTAGAGTTATTGTAAAATTCGGTATTTAATTTTTTTGCCAGACTCTTTTTATAGATATAAAAAAAAAAAATTAAAAATTCCCAAATTCAACAATGTATATTTTTAGTTAAATCAGAGCTCAAATTCTTTGTTAAATACTCTCAAATTTAAGTTATAGCTAAAATTGGCAGTCGATTTATAAAAAAAAATATCACTGTAACTAATTCTGAAAATAAGAAAAATTTAGAACTATTTTTCACATCCTTTTTCTTAATCCTAAATCTTTTATAAATTTCCAAGGATACCCTTAGTTCTATTAAAAATCCCATTACATTTACAGAACTCTAAGTTTCATACAATGTGTAAAAAAAGTACCTACACTCAGGGAACTTCTGCTTTAAATATATGTATTTGTTTGGATTGTATTACAGTGTCTTTATTTTTAATGTAAATGTCAGTCATTTGTAGAACAATTTAATTTTTTGCTAACCTTGTAGTTCATTTAAAAAAAACAAACCACATCAAATGACTGTTTTATGATTTTACATTCAATTTTTACATTCTTTTTTTGCTATTTAAAAAAAAAATAATGTTTGTTTATTTTTTACTAACATATTTACTACAATGGTTAGTAATTTTTTGATCAGTAAAAACAAATGACAAATGTTAGTTGAATTAATGAAATGTTAGTTGTCCTTTCTTCAAGTGAAATTTCAGTTGTTTTTGACTACAATTGCTGTCGTCTGCTGTCGTTTCAGTGTATTTTCTGCGGAATACCATCGCAAAAACCCACCCACATCTATGCAACAGCCTCCCAGCAAAACCACACACTTACCAAATCATGGGTAAAGTAATGTATCGCTATAGGGCTTCATGCATTACTTTACACGTTACTTCACTGATGAATTATACAGGCGATGAGTCCTCAAAGTAACTCATTACCTTGTAGGGAGTAAATTAACTGGTTACTTATATGGTTACAAGGTGGGAAAAGTAATGGGTCTATAATAGATTTTCATAAAAAAATGCATAAACATTTTTTTTACAGATATTTTTTTTTTAATTAAATAATAACTTTTTTTTTATTAAATAGATAACATGGTCATGCTGGGATTCGAACCTGGGGTCTCTGGTATTTAACAATTAGTTAGGCGAGAACTCTACCGACTGAGCTATCGATACATACAATATTTTATTGCTTAAAATGTTGATGAGTTGTTGTGCTTCGTGTTTTCGTTCGTGATATCAAAAATATACACCTTACTATTAGCTTACAAAAAATCACAAAGTAATGTGTCTATATATAGATTTTGAAAAATATATATTAATAATTACTGTACGTTTATAATTCATGCACTATGTAATTGATGATCGGTAAGTCATTATTTTATGTTTTGAAGTAATGTAAAATGTAATGAGGTCTTATTACAAGGTAATCCATGAGTGTTCAATTATCAGTAACTCATTACTTCTTGTTGGAAAATAATTATACAGGTAAGGAGTACACATTACAAGGTAATGCATTACTTTTCGCACCTATTACCAAAGTTTTGCTGGGCTATTTATATTCAAAACTTTTACCACTATGTATACGGATACTAATTTTTGTAAAAACCGTATAGGAACACATAACCCAAAAAAAAAAAAAAAATTGTAAAATTAATATTGATTTTAAAAAATAAAATTAAAAAACAAATAAAAAAAGAAGTTCCAACTCAACGAGACATTTCCATTTGAAAATATGAAATTCCAAATTTGGACCGTCTCAGGTCAAATTTTTGGCGAATAGCGAGACGAAATCGGTGTCAAAAGGTAAAAACTTTAGTTTTTGTTAAAATTGAAATTTTTATTATTCAATAAAGTAAAGGGTCCGCCAAATAACTTTTTTTTTTGAACTCCTGAACCAATTGGACTTTGTATGGCGTCTTTATGCAAAATTTGTCTCAATGATGTCTCCGAAATGTTCAATTGTTGAAAACGACGGTGAATTGATGTTGATGGCGCTTCACGCACACTTTCTGGACACAGCAGCAATATTCTTGGTTTATCGATGAGGATGCCAGTTTCTTTCACTTTTGTTCACAAGATAACGAACATACGGACCATATTCGTTCAGCGGAAGGATAAACTAATTATCTGTCAAATCAGACATGAGCTAAGTGTTACCATTCACGAAATAAGCACTAGTTGAAAAAAAAAAAACGTTAGATGGCGGACCCTTTAGTTATTAATAGACATAATCTAATGATTTTTTGGTCATTCGGACATAAATGTCAACAATGTGAAATTTATGTCCGAATGATTTGTTGTTAGCAATCCAAACGAAACCAATGTTTAATTCAAATTTTATTGATAATAATATTTTCTGTGTAGGTAGAATAATTAAATTAACATAACGTGTGAAAACTATAACATTTGATACAATTGATTTTAATAATTTTTTTCCTAACATTGTACTCATTCACCCATTCACCCATTCGACTATTTTTCTGTTTTATTTTTTTCATTCGTATTGTCGTTCCTAGTGTTTAGTTTTTAATTACTCATGTGAAACTATTTTGTTTAATTTTTTTTTTTTAGAAATTTTTTTGTGATTTTATAAAATTTATATTTTTTGCATAAAATTTTCATTTGTAAAAAAAAATCCAACATTTATTGTCATTGTTGTTGATTTAACAATTTTCACTTTTAGTATTAAATTTCTATTAGTTGCGGTAACACTTTTGTGTTTGTTTTAAAATTAAAATGTTTTTATTAAAATTTATAATTATTCTTGTCATATGCAGTTTGATTTTTGCTTTATTGCCTGGTATTGTAAGTTATCATTTTCACTTTTTTTTGTAGAAGTGACGTGCTTAAATAAATCTTGATTTTGTAGACTGCTTTGTGTATTGGTACTTCACCTGCATCGTGTTTAACTGAAGTGAGTAAACAGAAATTTTTCAAATCCAGCCAGCCAGCCAGATTTGTATACTTTTTCGGGGGTATTTTAGAAAGTTCATAATTTTATTGTCAAAAATTATTAAGTTTTTGGACGAAAATATGAGCTTTTCGAAAGTAATCACAAAAGACACAAACATTTTAAGAAAATTATTTGATCCAAAAAATTGTTCAGAACTGATTCAGAAATGTAATTGAAATTGAATATTTTGTGAACAATAAAAAAAGGCTTCAAAAAAGGATTGATTTTTGAGACTACAAACTTTCTTTATCATTTGATCCAAAAAAATTTTCAGAACTGACTCAGAAATGTAATTGAAATTGAATAATTTGTGAACAGTAAAAAAGGCTTCAAAAAAGGATTGATTTTTGAGACTACAAATTTTCTTTAGATATTTTTCTGAGTAATTTTGAATTTTAATTATATATTTTGAGCCAATTTCTGACTCATTTTGGAGCGTGCTTGCTGTCAGAAAGGTAAATTTAATATTTTTAAGACCTTATAACTTATTTCAATTTATCCTCTGGTAATAAATAGCCATTAACCATTGTTAAAAATATTTTTCCACTAACTTATCAAAATTTAAACAAAGTTTTTCTTCTAACCATTGATCATATTTAACCATACCAATTTCAAGTTCATTAAATTCATGCAGGGAATTTTTTCAGTGTATTATCCGACCTAATCGACAGATTTGACGATTTTTAAGAAATTTATCGGAAAATTGACGATTTATTTGCCAAAGTCATCTGACAGCCCTGTCCATATCCTACAAATTTTGAGAGATAGAGAAACACGGACAAGTTTTTTAGTCTATTAGATTTTTAACACACTTCGATAACCAAATTGGGCCAGGTAAGATAGGAATGTCGAGTCGAATCCTAGATTATTATTCTGTGATAAGCTGTGAAGTCAAAAGAATGTCACTTCGCTGCTTAAAAACTGATGAATGGAATGTCTAAATTTTACATAACTCGATGAAAAGAGTTCCGATATAGGTATATATAATTATATATACTATAATTCATTATTACATCATACCATAGCTGATCCGAAAACTGTCATAGATTAACCTTATCTCATAAGATCCCATGCGATCTCATCTGATATAATTTGTTCCGAAAAGTGGGTCTATCTTATTTGATCAAATTATATATAAGTTGATAAAATTTGATATAACTTCCTAAAATTCTTTGGAAATTCGCAATTTCACATTCCAAATAATAATGAAAATTTAAATATAAATCAATGGCCTAGAAAATTAGACGTGATTTCAATTTGACTAATATGTGATGCCATATGCAAAATATATGTATAAGTGATAGAAATTTTCTTATTTCTACCATATATGTTTATATATAATAATCAAAGAAGGCAAAATTTGCAATTTAATATTTTTTTGTTTTATTTGCATTTGGTCGGTATTCGGTATTTTAAAATATTGTGGACAAATTTGGCGAATGGCAAAATGTTTATTGGGCTGATTATATGCGATTTTGAGTGTCAAATTTAAATAAAAGTCCGTATTTAAGCAATGAATTCACTGTTCGGCCTCTGATAGTTTGGCAAATCGAAAATAATTAGGCGGCCGAACTTTTAACTTCATAGCTAAACTTTTAAACGAATTGAATCGGCTCAACAAACGTGTTTACAATACCAGAATTTATCCTCATTTCCTCTAGTTACCAAAAAACCGATCAAATATAGTTATTTGGCCAAACTGTTCGTTCGGAAACTAAAAATTATTTTTATTACGATCATCTTTCTTATATTTTCAAATATTTTTTTGAAAAAGTCCTTTAAAAGAAAATCAAAAATATTCTTTTTTTTTTCAAATCCATTATGTGGGTGCCATGAAATTACAAGTTTTATAATTGTTTAAGCTACGTTTGTAGCCAGATTTCAAACTTTAATATGCTTTTATTACGTGATTAAATCCCCTTCCTATTAAAAGTTATAGCTCCTTAAATTTCGACGTGTCCTTAAAAACACGTTGGTAAATAATGAGTTAATAGAAATGTTATGCCCTAAATGACAACTCCTCAGAAATTTTATGTTGTCATCACGAATCTGAAGTTTAGTTAAAATAAAAAGGCTTGAATTCAGTTTTATTTCAATATTTTTTCAATAAATAAAAATTACATAAAATGTTTTTGAATTGTGAAGTTTTTTTTGCCTTGCTTAAGGACATCGTCTGACCATGACATTTTTATTCAAACTCTAAAAAAATCCTCTGGTGTAAGTTTTAACAATACCCGCTTCGCCAGCACACTTAAATGTTACTTGTATTTCACTTTTTAAACCAGGCTTACCTAATATTTCAATATCACACGTTTTCCTGTTCTTGTCATTATCAAGTAAATTTGCATTTATTTCGTATTTCATTCCTACAACGACTTGTTGAGTGCCAGATATGATTTTATCAATTCTAAAAATTTTTATAATTAAAAATATTATAAATTCTAATTAATAACATCGGTATTGCATTTTGTAATATTTACTTATAATAAGGACCATCTAATTTGGACAAAGCGTTTAAGGAATCGTTTAAAATTGCTTCTGCTTCCTTAAGGTCCATAGGCGTTTTACATCCAGGACACAACTCAACGCCATTGACGACAACCAATGTGCTTATTACAAAAATAAAAATTTTGAAATGATACATTTCCTTTGCTCTATAAATAAATCGAAACTTCTTTAATCAAGATTTCGCAAACGATTAATGTGATATTAACTGATGATTGATTTAATTTATAGTTCTGATGAAATCTAGAATTGCTCTTGTTTTCAGATAAAGAAAAAATTCCCTTTGATTACAGAAACATGTCTGTTTATAACTGATTAAATAATCGACAATATCATAACTTTTCAGATAAACCCAGCAAAACTTTCTATTACCCGGAAATAGGTTTGGTTACTTTTATATTACATATTTTATCAAGGGCATGTCCATTCTGGTAACAAATTACAAAATACATATTCCTCCAGTATGAATCTATTAAGTTTTTTTATTGAAATTTTTTTAAAATTTTTGGAAGTTTTAAAGAATTTTTTTTTTTTTTTGAAAGGGTAAGGGAACTTTGAGATTTATTTTTATTCGAAAAATTAGGTTATGAAACATAAACGTTTTTTATTTTTTCTTGTGTCATATTTTCGCAAAACCTTATAATTCACTACTCAAGAGTTCCAGGCCACTAAAAAAAAACTACTCGTGGATCAAATTATTACACTAAGGATATTATGTAGGTAAAGACGACAGCAATTCTAGTCAAAAACAAATGAAATTTCACTTGAAGAAAGGACGACTAACATTTCATTAAATTCAACTAACATTTGTCATTTTTTTTTAGTGTTCAAAAAATTACTAACAATTGTAATAAAAATTAACCACATATGTTAGTAAAAAAAAACAAACATTTACCATTTTTATTTTTTAGAATGACAAAAAACGACTGTAAAAAATTAATGTAAAATCATTAAACTGTCATCTAATGTGGTTGTTTTTTTAAACGAACTACAAGGTTAGTAAAAACTTAAATTTGTTCTACAAATGACTGACATTTACATTAAAAATAAAAAAAAACTGTATTACAACCCAAACAACGACAAATTTTTAAAGCAGAAGTTCCCTGATCTTATATTTTAAAACTTAGTATTTTCCAAATTAAAACTTCTTTAAATTCAGTAAAAGTATGGGTGTGAACTTCGAAATTTTTGCATTTAAGGAGGGGGGACATTACATTCGCGGCAGAGAAAACAGACCTTTTTTTAAAAAATCATAACTCAGTCAAAAACATACATTTTTCCAAAATTTTTTTATTATTGTAGAGAATTGAACAAATTACAAGAAAAAAAATTCAAAATAATATATTTTTCACTCCAACATGGTTTTATAGAGCTCTAAACTGGCGGCAGAGAGAAAAAAAAACGGGGCCTCGTGGTTGCAGCGCTGGGAGTCGCAAAAATTGTCCGATCTGGAAAAAAAAATTACTTTTTTAAAATCTTAACAAAATTGGTTATCGTATGACACGAGCTTTTTTAAATTTTTTTTCAATTTTTGGTGATGTTCCAAATTTAAAAGTGTGTTTTTTCGAAAAAAATATTGACTTTAAAAATTATAAAAAATCGAAAAAAATAAAAAAAGCTCGTGTCATACGATAGCGAATCAAGTTTAAAAAAATACAAAAAAAAAAAAAAATTTCGTCAAAAAATGAACCCGCTAGTGCCGCAACCAGTACGAAAAATATGGTTTCGAGATAAACGCGTTCAAAGTTTGTGAACAAAGAAAAAAATGCGCTCTCACTAATCCGGCTGCAACTTTTGAACCCGTAGGAATTTTTCCATGAAATTTTTTTTACATTTTTTTTCACATTTTCTGGAGTTTATTGCTTTTTTCCACCGAAACATTTAAACTTCTATAAATCTAAAATTCCTGGAAGTTTATTACGGATTTTTGTTACATAAAATTTCCCCTGTTTCAGCGCAACCAGAAATATGTTGTTTCATGTTATTTTCTGTGCGTCGTATTAAAAAATGAATGAGATATTTATCAATGAAAATTATTCAAGTTCGAGGCCATACTCTATATTTCTCTATTAGGATACTGTCCTAACAAATAATCTATAGAGTTCCCTTTCAGGAAGGGTCAAAGAATAAATTTGAAAACAAAAACTCTATAGATTATTTGTTAGGACAATATCCTAATAAGGAAATGTAGAGTGTGGCCTCGAACTTGAATAATTTTCATTTTCATTGCACAATTAAAGGTCGAAAAAAAATAATTTTTATTTTTAATAATAATTATATCAAACTTGAGATATTTATCTTTATCTTTTTTTTGCGTTTTTTGGTAAAAAATATTTTTGGGAATATTAGTACTTATTGGGAATATAGTTATTTTTGAGAATGTTAGTACTTTTAGAACAAAACCATATTTTATAGCATATTTTAAGCGACTTTCTTTTATTTAGCTGTTAGTTATAGAACAATTTTATGTTTCAATAAAAAATATTTTTTTGGGTTACAACACTGATTTCGAAAGTTTAAGCTATTTTTACAAATTAAAATTTCTTGTTTGAAGACTGTACCGGTTTAGCTATATTCAATCTTTTATCTCCTCTTTTTTATTGGCAATTAAAATAAATTTCTCAAAATTACTCCAACTATACAGAAAAATAAGTTTTTAAAATACGAATTCTTAAAGAAAATGTTTGTTTTTAGATCATATTTTCCGTTTTTAGTGCTATTTTATGAGCTAAAAATTTATTTTTTTGAGAATATTACATATTATGAGATGTAATTTCGACATTTTTATGATACAAATTTAAAAAAAAAAATAAACTTTTTATGCTTCCTGAAATTCTTGTGGTATATCATTTTGAGTCTAACAAAGATTTAGTAAGAGTTTTTGCTAATTTTACAGAGTAAAATGCTATTTTAAATTAACTTATGGCGTTTTCTTTTCTGACAAAAATTATGCATTTTTTTTTGCCCTTCGCCCTTAAATTAAATTTTTTGTTCTTTACTAAAATAATGTTAGCACTTTGAGAGGGTACCGTGTTTCTTTCTAAAAGTGTTGCCTTATAAAAGGCAAAAATACAACATTTTCTGCCCTCAAAAAATTTACAGGGTTGGATGTTGCCCTGTTTTTTTGGTTTATCAATCTCATGTGTATATATTGCAAAGTTTTTGGTGAGAAAACTCTCACCTTGGTAGCAGAGTGGTAGTGTGCTGGCTTCTGACACAGAAGATCCCGAGTTCGAACCCATATTGTTATCACATTTTTTTATATTTTTTTTTTTTGTTAAATTTAATTTACGATTTTTTTTAATTTTTTTTGTTATTTTTTTTTTAATTTTTTCTTTTTGTAAGTATTTAATAATTTTTTTAATCTGAAATTCGCTTACAAACAAAATTATAAAAAAAAAATTTAATTGAAAAAAATATATGGAGCTAAATCCAAATTTTTTAAATAATTAAAAAAACAAAAATTAATTATTAAAAAAAACATTAAATTTTTTTTAAAGTTTGCTGGGATTCGAACCCGAACCTTAACAACACTAAAAAACAGATTTGTTTAAATAAATGTAATATGTGATGAAATTGTGTTTTATTGTGATTGTAAAAATGCTTTATTTTAATGGGGCGAGGGCAGAATTTGAAAAATGTTGCACGTTAAGAAGGCAACACTTTTTTCCAGAAAAGAAAACACCATTAAATTCACATCTAGTAAATTTTGTAAAGTTAACAGATTTGTTTTTGCTGTTCTTATTTTATTAACATTTAGCAAACAAATCTGCTAAGTTTAGCAGTTTTTCTGCAAGATAATTGTTAACTAGTTTTTAGTTGCTTTTTCTGCCATTTTAACAGGTTTATTTCTATGAGTGTAGCTCTAAAGAAAATTTTCGTTAAATTTATGAAGAGATAATTTATGAAATTGAATGAACTTTTTTTATGAAACTATGAAATTTTATGGAAACATGTTTATGAAAAATTTCGTAATATTAATAAAAATTTCTTGGATATAATGAAATTCTTCATTGAATCTAGGATAAAAATTCTTTAAAGTTGTTTCATTTATATCATGAAGGATAATTCTATCAGTGTATTATTTTAACAACAGCATGTCCATCGAGGTAAGTACTTACTTCGGTAACATGTTACTCCTCACTTGCACGTAAAGAGTTGTCAAATTTTTCTTATTTAAATCTTTAATTTTTAAATCGAATATTATTTTAAAATTGTCACATTTGCGATAAAAATTAAATTTTTTATTTTAAATTTTGTATATAAATAAAGCATTTTATTTTTAATCTTCAAAGCTTAGTAACGTCATGATGATTGTTAGGAAAAGACACTAGCCACGTGTTCGCTTACTAAGAAGACAAGAATGGAGCAAAATTGATGATTAATAGGTTGTTTGTTAAAGCTCTGCCTATTCTGGAGGCTCTAGATTTTCTAAAACTTTGGGTTCAGATGAGATCTTTAGCCAAATCGAAATACTATCATCAACCTAGCTAATATGTTTGATTAAATTTATTTTTGTAAATATACGGAGGTTGAAAGCTCGTTATAAATTAAAATTTAAATAATTTAATATTTTATAGAAACAAAGTAGTTATAAAGGGTCCGCCAAATAACTTTTTTTTTTTGAAAATGCTTTAAAAAAAACTACTGAATATTTTCTTAAATTTCTTTTTTTATTTGAAAGTACAATCGTTCCGGTTACTAATGGAAAAATAATTTCATTCAAATGGCTGCCTCGGCTGGGCATGCAGTAGCCTACACGATCGGTCCAATTTTTAGCACATTATCGATTGTGTGCAGCTGTATTTCACCAATGGCTTCACGAATATTGAATGAGCGTAAATTGTCTCTGGTTTGTTGGCGTAACACTTATCTTTGACGGCACCCCAAAAATAATAGTCCAAAGGTGTCAAATCGCAGCTCCGAGGTGGCCAAACGACATCAGCTCTGCGGCTGATAATGCTATCTTCTAAAAACAGAGCGCAAAATATCGAGTGTAGCTTCGGCTGTGTGGCACGTAGCGCCGTCCTGTTGAAACCAAATGTTGCCAATATTCCTCCTCTTCAATTTTTGTGAGCTGACGGTGACGGAGCTGACGGTGCTTCTCATCTTCCAAAATCCGTACGCAATTTTCGCACACATTCTGCAACATTACCATGATTTTCAAAGTAATGTCGCAATATTTCCCAGCGTTGTTCAAGCGTATACACAACCATATTCGGAAGGATACAACTAATTATCTGTCAAATCAGACATGAGCTAAGTGTTACCATTCACGAAATAAGCACTAGTTGAAAAAAAAAACGTTAGATGGCGGACCCTTTACAATAAAAACATTTAAACATGTGAATTTGATATTACTAATGGGCAGTCAGTATTACCAAACGTTGCGAAGTAATGCAAGGGTTAGGAGTTTAACTGATTACCAGGTTACATGTTCCGTAATACCAGCCTATTACCGATGTTTTGCTGGGAAGTTATTTGTTAAGTTGTTGATGAACAAATTTACAGAAATTATTTATAATCTCTTGTGTCTTTTTTATATTCTTGTGAATAAATAATTCATTGGTCATTATCCAAATAATAAATGTATTTTATGAAATTTGTTATCAGTTTAAGAAATTTCCATTGAAGTCAAATATGCAGCAAGAGATAACACACTGGGAGCATTAAATTCATTATATCAATTAATTGTTTTATAAAATGTACTTCAAAGAGGAAAAATTATGTATCAGGAATAGGGGTTTTAACCTGGGAATTCCCGGGACTAAAATCACGCGAATTTTGGCGATTTTTCACTTACCAATTCCCGGGAATTTTTGTCGGAGTTCCCGAGAATTATTAAAAACACTAAAATAATCAGGTTTGCTTAACTAAAAACGCAAAAAAAAAAATCGTGTAGTCCTAAAAATTTGTTAACAAATAACTATTTTTGTCCAATTTTGTTTAAATTCTGTAATCGATTGTTTATGGAATTGAAATTTTAAATTCTTTTATTAAAAAAACAAACAAGAAATTGAGTGAAAAAGCCTAAGAAAATTTTAAGTTTTCTGACGAAACAATAGGTTTTTGGTGCAAAAAGCTAGATATTAATATTTTTTGTTTAAAAATTATTATTTTATCAATACAGCACTTTTTTTTGTTAAAAACGTAAGGAGACTGTCTGAAACACAAATTCAAACTTCTTTAACAAATTTAACATTCTTTGTAAACGGGAGAATACCTGCTGTCCGAAATAGAGCTTAACGTACAGAGTTGTATCATGGTTTAAAATTTAGGTGAGTATCTCTACCTTCAAAAGACGATTGGTGCAATATGATGGTTTAGACAATATGGAGGCGCGAGTTGATTTACAAATTTCAGAGACGCTTTAAAACATATTAAGAAGTGACGGAATCGCGGGGTATAGGGTATAGGGTCTGGCATCAGATGTTAAGAATTCAAAATGGCAGATACACTATGGAGGTTGGGTTCAATAAGTTCCAAAATGTGATTTAAAAATTGTCACTTAATATTTTTTGGAATCGAAGAATAGGAATCTGACATTAGATTTTCAAAATGGAAGATGATTTTTTAAAAGTGATCGGTTTTTGTTGAGGCGGATCCAATATGGCGGATAATTTTTTTAACAGTTCATCTAATTTGTATCAAATATTTTGTAGGAAATTTTAGGAGTAGCTGAATACAACTTCGAAAACGGATTTTAAAAATTTTAAATGGCGGAGCCAAATTGGAGCATTTTCTCGGAAAGTATTGTGGGTCGCTGATAACAAATCTGATATTAGATTCTAAATATCAACAATGGCGGATAATTTTTTTGAAAAATTTTTGGTTTTGCTGTAAATAATTTAACGGAATGTTTTGATGGTTGCTAAATACGAATCTGATATTTCAAAACAAATGTGGTGAATCTAATTGCAAGTTTTAAAAGAATCTGATTAAATAAAATAAATTCATCTAAAAATTAAATATCAGATTTGTATTAGCGACCCTCAAAACATTCCGATAAATAATTTTTAACGAAAACCGATCACTTTAAAAAAAATATCCGCCATATTGGATCCTCCATTTTGAATTGTTAAATCAATTTTCAGATTTGTGTTCAGCGACAGCCTAAAATTTTCCAACAAAATATTTGATACAAATCCGATTACCTTTTCAATCAAATCATCCATCATATTGAATCCTCCATTATTTAAGCCATTCTCTCAGATTATTTTTAGCTACCGCCAAAACTTTACTATTAATAATATGCAACAAAACCGATTATTTTTTAAAAAAATCAAACGCCGTATTGGAACCGACATTTCGAATGTTGGAAATCTAGTTTGGAAAATCTAATCTATTTAGCGATTCCAAAAACTCTTTAGTAACAATTTTAAAGTAAATCAAGAAACTTTTTTAATCATCCGCCATGTTTTATTTTAAAAATATGATGCCAGATTCGAGTTCAGCGACGCAAAAAACCCGAGAGCCGCTTCCGTCACTCCTTAACTTATTTTAAGCGTCTCCGACAGTAGTATCTCAACTCGCGACTCCATATTGGCTAAATCTTCATATTGCTAAAGTCGACTTTTGAAAGTAGAGATATTTTACATTTTAATCCATGACATAACTTTTATACGTCAATTTTGGATAGCAGGGAGTCCCATCTTCACAACAAATGCAACATATCGCACACCTAGTACAAAAGTGACTCAACTCAAAAAAGACATTTGCAACTTTATACCAATTGAAACATAAAGAAAGACATACATAACTGTTTTTTAGCAACAGTTAACAACAGTTAACAACAACAAATGCACTGATATTTTTTTAATAGATAAACAAGTATATTGTGCATAGTTTAAGCATATAAAACCGAAAAATTAAAATTTTGAGTTGAGTCACTTTTGAACTGGGTGTGCGATATATAAGATATAATTTTATTTTTTTAAAGTTTCATACACTCAACGAAGAAGTTTAATTAAAAAACTTGTTTCACTAAAACCTTTGAAGCTTTTCATTCATTTTAAAAAATTTTTCGTTTGCTTTGTGAAAAAAAAGTTTTGTTAGCTTACTGAAAATTTTCATTATTTTTCATCCACTAAAATTCTCTCTGTGAAAAATTAATGGTTACGGTGTTTTCGATTAATTTTTAAAGCTGTGTTATTTTTAATTATTATTTGACCCATAGTTTTGTCATAATATATAAAATACAATTCTTGATAGAATAATGAAATGGTAAGATTCAACGAAGTCTGTTTATTATCATTTGATGAAAACATTGCGACCTTCATTCTTAATCTATTTTATATTAATAACTTACACTGTGCCACAAACTTGGGGTCACCGATTGCATCCTAAATGAGACCAATGACTGAAAACATATAAAATCAACTACTCGATTTCCTTCACTTCTTTGATTTTAATTAAACTTGGTACGAGTATATTATAAGATGCACATCGTCCAAACGTAGGACAGTTAATACCAGCGGATCGTGAAATATCGCGTTTCAAAATAGAAAAATTTTTTAACGGCATAAGCTACGAGAGTCATTGATACCCCTTAAAGCTACTTAAATTATGGTTTTACTAGTACACACAAATTATTCACTTCTCCACGAAAAAATGTATTGTTTTCAAAAGCCGCGGTTCAAAAAGCTGTATTCCAAAAAAAAAAAACAGTTTTTTTAATTAAAAAAAAAAATATATGTTAATTCTAAATTCCTTCCCTATGCCGTGTCCAAATCCCTATGTGGAGCTCATAAGGTATCCTGAGTTATGAAGAAAAATGTGAAAAAATTAAACTAAAAATCCTACAACTCAGATACATGCAGGAGTACTTGCCACATAGGGATCTGGTAACGCTATAGAAGAAAAATTTATATTTAACACATATTTTTTAAAAAATTTTTGAAACCCAGTTTTTTGAAATACAGCGGTTTGAACACCGGATTTTGATAAAAATGTATGTTACCATCCAGAAGGGAATTATTTTTGTGAACCAGTAAACCCACGATTTAAGTACCCTTTAAAATGAGGTATCAATGACTCTTTTGTCTTATATGTATATTTGATCCTGTTGTTCCTAAAGGGTGTCCCAAGAAGAACGCAATTTTTAAATCTGGCAACATTCGAAGTGTCATTGTTTGACATTTGAACAATTGTTATTGTTTGCTAGTAGAAGGTACGAGGTTAGTAAAAATGGAGCCAGCTGGCCATGGACAGCGAAGGGAGTTCGTTAATTGGGTATTGGAGAGACAACATGAAAATGCTGATTTTGCCGATAAAATCATCTTCAGTGACGAGGCCCATTTTCATCTTGATGGCTTCGTCAATAGGCAGAATTGTCGCATTTGGGGTGAGGAAAATCCTCGAGTGATTCACGAGAAGCAAATGCATCCTCAACGTGTCACTGTGTGGTGTGGTTTTTGGGCTGGAGGAATCATTGGACCTTTTTTTTATGAAAATGAGGCAGGTCAAGCGCAAACAGTCAATGGTGTTCGGTATCGTGAAATGATAACCAGTTTTTTCTTGCCTAGAATTGAAGAAATGAATGTGGAGGGCATGTGGTTCCAACAAGACGGCGCCACATGTCATACAGCCAGAGAAACAATTCAATTGCTACATCAGTCATTTGCCCGGTCGTGTTATATTCGCGTTTTGGAGATCAGAATTGGCCGCCTAGATCGTGCGATTTAACACCACTAGATTTTTTTCTTTGGGGTTTTTTGAAGTCGATGGTTTACGCGAATAAGCCGACGACGACTCAAGCCTTAAAAGAGGAAATTGGACGCTGCATTAATGAAATACCGCAGCATTCATGCAAAACGGTCATTGAAAATTTCATTAAAAGATCGCGTGCATGCCAGCAAAGCCGCGGCGGCCATCTGCACGATATATTGTTCCATACATAACCTCATTCTGTCTACTTTACGATATAATAAAGTTTCACGATTTTTTTTTAAATATCTGTGTTTTATTTAAAATTTAAAAATTGCGCTCTTCTTGGGACACCCTTTATGAGGAGCATATGGCCGTAACCAGTTGTTCCATTCGGATATCGGCAGAGATTGTTTTAATCTCTTTCCAGCTACTACGAACTCTCATAATATCCACTTGGAGTTATCGCTTCCTTGTATGAGCAGGTCGACCTCTACGCCTGCTTCCTTGTGGGTTCCATTCAATAGCCTGCTTGGCAATATTATTTTCATCTTTACGAAGTGTGTGACCCATCCACTTCCATTTACGCTTGCATATCTAGTTCCGTATTAGGGTTTGCTGTAGTATTTCCCAAAGCCGCAAATTGGAAATTGTATTTGGGCCGAACACTTGTAAAGTATGAACATCATAGCTCGCAGCATTCCATGTTTCTATCCAAAAAGAAGTACTGACTTTACGTTTGAGTTGAAGACTTTCAACTTCGTTCTTTAAGAAATAGTTGACGATTTACAAACTTTGTTCAACATTGAAAATTCTTGTCTCGCACTAGAGCTTCTATCGATTATGCTTCCAAGGTAGTAAAATTAATCTACCTCTTCGAGTTCTCTTGTAGCTTAAACCGTTAAAAAGATATGGGCAATTGTGTGAAACTACTTTTGCAAAGATAAAATTTGGATATTTTTTGATCGTTTTATATGAAATAAGTCTAATGGGAAATGAGAAAATGCTATCAGCACACTTTGAATACTATGTAGGTAAAGACCACTGCAAATGTAGTTAAAAATAAAAGAAATTTCAAAAAAACTACTGTATAAAATTAATGTAAAATCATAATACAGTAATTTAATGTGGTTTGTTTTTTTAAATGAATTACAATTGTAGTCAAAAATTGAACTTCTTCTACAAATGATTGTTTTTTCACTTAAAAATAAAGATACAGTATTACAACTCAAACAATTACAAATATTTACAGCAGAAGTTCCCTGAGTGTCTGAGATCAAAAACCTCTTGACAACTAAGTACGGATTTCATTTTAACGGTCTTCTGGAGTTGGAATTTTTTCATGCCAATTTTTCTATTTTTTTGGTGTATTTTAATGAAATGAACTATGTGACATATATGACTATATATGGGTGTGTATTTTTGTGTGCGTTAAATAATCTTAAAAATTTTTAATTTTCACCCAAAATTGTAAAAAATAGTCAAACTTCAAAAGGCTATACAAATTAAATTCAAGCTAGGTTTTTAACACTCTTTCTGGGGTTTGATCTACTGGTTGCCTACTTTTATTTCCAGTTGGTTTCGTTAGGGATACAATTTCTTGTTGCACAGTGCTTTTTGTCATCCCGGGTAAAAATAGTCTAGTCAATGAAATGAACACAATTTTCAAAAATCTTGAAAACATATTTAGGTTGACTAGAAAATTTTGATACTTAACACAAAGTCTTACTTAAAGTCCTAAGCTTAAGCTTTTCAAAAAGGCTCTAATTTTGGTGCAAGAACATACAGGATTCCAATAGCATACCTGTAAAGGACATCGTCTTAACTTGAAAACGTATAGATGGATTTTGATGAAATTTGGCAGGAAGATTAAATTTAGTAGTGTTGGTAAAGTCTTTAAGTTTTATCAATATATGTTAAAGTTTAGGTTCGTTTTCGCTCAATTTCGCGTTTTTCGAAAACCGCTATATCTTAAGTAAAACCATAAAAAGGATAATTTTTGGACTGTAGTTTTATCTTGGTAAGAGGAACAATTTGCGCCTAAACTTATTAATTTTTATGGATTAGTTTTTGAGATTCGTGTTTTACCTATTTTGGCCCATATCGCGTCAAATAGGCAACGAACGAAATTCTGGTAGAAGATATTGTTTATTTTTCGTGCCGAACAAGTGGTATAAATTTAATTACCTATTCCAAATCTGGTATTTTTTTTTTTCTCATTTTCTGTTTTTGGAATATTGCTGTTTTATATTTACACCATTTTTTTATTATATTTTGCATAATTTTTTACAAAATCATGAAATTTTTTTTAGGGAAAAATTAGTATAATCCTGTCGGTGTTTGTGTCAGGATACTGGTATTGCAAGGAAGTTAAAATTTTTTTTTTTTGGGTTTTATCATTATAAATTTTATGGATATAAAAAAAAAATTTTATAATTTTATAATTTTACATAAACTTGACATTCCAATTAAAAAATATTTTTGTATTAAACTCGCTAATCCATTGAAAATGTCCTGAAATATTTGAAAAAGAGCTTAGAATTTTAAGTAATTTTCACATGCCTTAAACACCAAATAAAAAAAAGTATTTATAGGAATTAAATGTGCTAAAGTCCCAAAACTTATTTAACAAATTGTGAAAAGCAATCTGATGTAGGCGTGTCCCTATCCGGATTTCATTCCTGCCTAAGGAAATCTTCAGGGGACTTTGTTATTAGAATTTCTAGAGATATTTGTTATGTTAAATCACAAACTCAATGAGAATTTCTTGTCCTCGTCTAGGAGCGAGATTCAAAATTTAAAATATCAAAGAAAAAACAAAAACAACAACAAAAAATTGTCACAATTGGCTTTGTCATCTTCCAAATACTACTCTGTTTTTTTGACAGACCTAGCAATGTAGTGACGTTTATTCAAGTAAATCAACAATAGAAAATCATATGTTTTCTATTAGTGTCAGTTACATTTAAATTTGCACAAGCACCTGCATATTTGTTATTTAAATTTATTTTCATCGGGATAAACATTAATTGCATTTATAGTAATTAAATGTGCTAAAGTCCCAAAACTTATTTAACAAATTGTGAAAAGCAATCTGATGTAGGCGTGTCCCTATCCGGATTTCATTCCTGCCCAA
This sequence comes from Delia radicum, assembly GCA_021234595.1. Taxonomy (NCBI): domain Eukaryota; kingdom Metazoa; phylum Arthropoda; class Insecta; order Diptera; family Anthomyiidae; genus Delia; species Delia radicum. The sequence continues at coordinate 239,874,519 of CM037851.1, read as the reverse complement.
GGAAATCTTCAGGGGACTTTGTTATTAGAATTTCTAGAGATATTTGTTATGTTAAATCACAAACTCAATGAGAATTTCTTGTCCTCGTCTAGGAGCGAGATTCAAAATTTAAAATATCAAAGAAAAAACAAAAGTATTCATATAAAAATATATTATTAACATTACTACTGAATGATTTGCAACTTTTTCCCCGTCCCCGTAAGAATATCCAAAACTCCCCTTTAAACGGATGGCCAAGCGGTGACGTTTCTCTTTCATGCCCCTGCCTTTCATGCCCTCCCTTTCATGCCCTTCTAGTTAATTCCGTTTCAAGGCCGACTAGGTCAAAATTGTCCCCCTTTTTGCCCCTCTCCGTAGGATTTTTTAAAAGCCCTGCTAAGTGGATGTCTACGTGGGATTCTAAACCAATATACCAAATTCCAAATTTCTTATACAGGTTTCTACAGGCCCCTCTCCGAAAGAATTTCCAAAAATCTTGACAGATCGGAAGTCTACATACAACCATATTGATTTTATAACGAAAGTGATTTCTTTTATATAAATTATATAATAAAAAATGTACACATTTTATAACAAAAACCACATAAATATATATTTTTAAAACACAACATTTTTTCTTGATAATTTTAAAACATTTCGTTATGTTTTATTTAAAAAATGTGGTCCTTTAAAATCATTGATTTCTAGAAATTATAGTTTTCAACTTGAATACTTTTAAGCATAACGTCAAGTCACAAAAAGCATACCTACTATCGGCTAAAATTATATGAAATCAGATATATTTTTATCCAATTACGTATAATTTAATGTCCCACGTATGGACAAATCTCGAATAAAATTGTATTAGATTATATCTAATTTGATATAATTAGATACGTGTACAAATGCATGTGTGTACAAATGGGAACTTATCAAATTAGATATAATTATATTAGCCTCCATATTAAAATTTTTACCCGGGATAACTCATCTTTTAAAGAGTTGATCCGTTACTTTTACATTTCTCATAAAATATAAATAAGTTTAATATAAATTTTATATTAATCGTTTTTAAACTCTTCATTGATTAAGTATCAATTTATTTAATAGTTCCTATAAAAATGTTGCAACTAAAAATTTTAACTGTTCTTATAATGGCAACAATGGCCACATTGACCATTGGCATTGGTATGGATCATAAGGAAGCAGAGGAAGTTTTAAACGATACTTTAAACGATTTGGCTGCATTAGATGGTCCTTATTACAAGTGCGTTAATCCTTTTTGAAGCATAAAATTAGCATTAAAAGTATAATTTTTGTATTCCTAGAATTGATAAAATTAACCATGCCACTGAGCAAATTGTTGAAGGTTTTTCCTATAAAATCAATGCTGATCTATTGGATACTGAGGAAAATTATAAAAAAACCTGTGATATTGAAATCTGTGCTAGAGCTTCAATAGAAAATGGCATGCAAGTTACATTTAAATGTCCCGGTGAACCAATTGTTGTCAAAAGATACATTGAACATTGGCAGTAAATTAGAATTTATAAAATAAAAAAAAAAAATATTTCTTAAGTAGTACGTTTTAATGATCATGAAAGGAAATTAATAATATATGTTATTAATTTTTTTTTATAAACTTTATGAAACTTAAAAAATCGATTGCTTTTGATAAATAAGCCTGGCCGACCTTAGTTGGACCCTAGCGCCTAAACTGAATATTACTTCAGAATTGTTCTATCACAACATGCTTTCGACACTCAGGGAAAAAGGTTTCATCATATTTATAAAATAGTTTCATGGGACAAAAATCTATGTAGTAATGTCATATTTATGAAGTTTTCATAATTATGATGAAACTTTTAATAAATATTTATAAAACATGCTTCATAACTTCTTCATAATTTCATAGAAAATGTCATAAATTTTTTTTGTTTGGATCATATCTCGATAATCGAAAGAGATAGCGCAAAACTGACAAACGTTTTGGTTTAGTAAAGGAGGAGTTCCGAAACACATCACTTTAAAAAAAGTTTTTATGACACAAGAAATATTTATGAAACAGTATCATTAGATGAAACACAATGAAGTTTTTTTTCTTAATTATGAAGGTTTTCATAAATATGATGAATCATAAACGTTGAGCGCAGGAATATTAACTTGAAAGAGAAAAACAGACTTTTTTGTTTTTTTAACTTTACACAGAAAGTATTTTTTGACGAAAAATAAAACAAAAAAAAAACAAAATACTAATAAAACTGTACAAAATATTACTTGAGCCAGAGTAAAAACTAAACATTTTTTATATAAATAGAACAATTTTTGGTCTTCAAAAGTTAGTAAGGTCATGCTGATTGTTAGGAAAAGATCATAACTTAGGAAAATACACTAACTACGTGTTTGATTACTAAAAAGATAAGAATGGAGCTAAATTGATGGAGGCTCTAGCTTTTCCAAAACTTCGGGTTCTGATGAGATCTTTAGCCAGATCGAAATAATAGTATCAACCTAGCTGACATGTTTGATTTGCTTTTTTTTGTAAATATACGGAGGTTGTGGGCGCTGTGGTGTAATGGTTAGTGGACTGTTACACAGATGGTCCCGGGTTCTCTTCCCGGTGACCACAACATCAATTTAGAAAAATAATATGTATGAATTTTCTATCACTTATACATATGTATCGCTGCGCCCACCTTCGGTGTTCCCATAGCACTTAACCCCACCGAAGTAAAATAATAAATCAGGGCTATGACACAAAAAGCTTCAATAAATTCGCCAACTCTACATCAGGTGGCGAGCAACAACTGTTCTAAGATTTATCATCTCGCGCAATTACAGTGTTGCGATGTTTGAAGCCCTTCATCTTTCACCACCTTTTATCTCTCCACTATCCCCTTTCCAAAGAAAGTAACGCATAAATAAATAGGAAGAATTTTCTGAGTGTTGCTTCTCTTTAAAAAAAAAAAAAAAATAATACGGAGGTTGAAAGCTAAATTGAAAATAACATAAAAATAATCTCGATATTATAAAAACAAAAAACTAATAAAACTGTAAAAAAATAATGACATTTTTCAATAATTTAATGGAAGTTTTCATTACAAAGTTAAGGAAAAATTTATTAAAATTAATAAATTACTTTTAATGATACCAGTTTTTTAACGAAACTTTTCATTAATTGAATGAATCTTTTAATAAATAAAATTATATTTTTATGAAAACTAGCATTAAGTTAGTGAAAAGTTTCATTGAAAGAGTTCCAGCACAATTTCATGGGTTTTATGCAAAAGATCATTTATGTTCTATACCGTCAATACGCTATTTTTCACAAATCTAGTTTCTGCAACGGATTGTATCACACTTTCTCTTCAAAATGAGTTCTGATTTTTACCAATATTTTTTAATATTTTCTCGATCACATCGTTTACTAAAACAAAGTTTTCTGAAATTTTGACAACAACTTTTGTAAAATAATAAAAATACGAGATTTGCAGGCATGATATGTTTATTTTGTCATTTGATCACTTAAGCTCATGTACACAAAGTTTTGCCACTCACAATTTACAGAAGGTTAAAAATGTTTTTAATACATTTAGCAAGTGATTAAATTGTATTTCAATCACGACCACAAATGATTTACTCACGCTCACGAATTTATGCCCACGCACTAAATTTTCGTAATCAAAATCTATGGAAACCATTTAATTGATCCATGTATTTTATGTTATATTAGTTTTATTTTATATTAATTTAACCAAATGAACATTTTTAATATTAAACTTACACACCTTTATTAATTTATTCTCGTCTCTGCGATAACGCTTAATTTGTGAAAATAATGTGTCACTCGAGTGTGTCTATTCCTTATTTTTTAGGATGTTGGTTTTGCATTGCTTCGATATTATTTGTTGTTTAAAATGTCAAGTGTTTTTAAAGTTTTTAACATGTTTTGCGTCAAATTAGGTATTTGTTATTTGGTATCGAGGGAATGGAATGAAACTTTCGAATTCGTTTAAAGGAATCAAACCTTTTTTGGGAACAAGCGCCAAAACAATTTTTAGTTCTCGCCGAGAACTTTACAATTTTATGAGAAATGTCGAAGTAAATGAATGGATAGGCAAAATTAATATTCTTAAAACGAAAGTTATTAAACGTATTAAACCTTCTAATATGAAAGATTTTGGCCATTAAATTAAGAATTTCGTTATAGACTTTAAGTCTCGATATAATAAAAGTCATAAAAACATGAACTCTTTTTGAACTTAAATAAGAAATGGTTAGATGCTTCTATCTCATTCGTTCCAACACGAAGGAGACAAAATTATGTATACAAAAAGAGTTTCGAGAAAGAACTGGTTTGATTGTTGATCAGCCAAAACCCGGCTTTAGTAATTCTAATGACGGGAATACCAATAGACTTTTTTTTTAGAACGCGGAAATTTCTGCCCATATTACAAAAGTGGTCTTAACTATGAAATTCACTTGAAAAGTTTTCGTAGATTTGCTCACAACACAGCTAAATATTTCGTCGAAAAATATCCGTGGTTTTGCATGCCTCCCACTTGTTATTCACGGGCCGGGCCAATTTTACCAATTGGAACACTAACTGAAGTAGCTCAAGCTGGTCAAAATTTTTGACCAGCGCTAATAGTTATCTTTTATGTAAATTATGTTCAACTAATTATTATTTTCGTACTTCCACCGCGAATATCTTTGAATCGCTAGCAGTTTAAAGTTTACTGAGACCAAATTCGCAACAAGCATAATATAAATAGAACCACGAAACTATAAATCAAAAAACACATTTGTATCATTTAGTAATTATAAAATCAAAATAAATACTGAAAATAGTTCATTTCCATTCAAAAATAAACATTGTTGTATATATTTTAATCTAATTTTGCTAAACACCAGTGTTAGAATGATCTTTTAAATTTAAAATGAATACCTCATTTTCTAAATCATTTTCCCTTAGACCAGAGATTGGTATGCTAAAAAAAGCTGCCACTTTTTTTCGCTTCTCTAAAACACATTCAAAGTTCATTAAAATCTGTGGGTCCGGTTGGAAGTCTTTGCAAGTGTTAGAGACAAAAAAACTCCCAAAAAAATTCTAAATATTCAAAGTTTTATTTTTTTTTATAGATTTTGATGCGAAAAAAATTTGCCCTTCTGAAATCAACAGTCTACAATTTTTTTTAGCAAATATTTCTGTTGATTTTAGCAAAATATACTGTTCTTTGCATTGAACTAAATTAAAGGTGAATATAGCAAAAATTTTGTTAATATTAAAGTTTTTGCAATGAAAATGAAAATTATTCAAGTTCGAGGCCATACTCTATATTTCTTCATTAGGATATTGTCCTAACAAATAATGTATAGAGTTTTTTGTTTTCAAATTTATTATTTGACCCTTTCAGGAATGTGTTGATAGATCTATTTCGGGAATTTTCTAGGTTCCCATCATCAGAACACGTTTTGAAAGCGGTAATAATCCCATGCCAAACATCAACCATACATATGAACTAGTTTACTCACTACATGAGAACTAATATACATATGAGTTTGAAGTTAAAGATTATAACCATTGATCAAAAAATAAATTGAAAACTTGTTTGATGTGCAAGATCCACCTCTGGTGGATATTCAATACACGTTTTTTTGTTTCTCTCCTCTTTTTATATTTTGTTTAGTTTGTAAACAAACCAGGGGAAGTAAACTTGGCGGTACTCTGCCTTTTATACAAGTTTGTTATAATTTTTATTAAAAATAAAAATTATGTTTTTTTCGACCTTTAATTGTGCAATGAAAATGAAAATTATTCAAGTTCGAGGCCATACTCTATATTTCTTCATTAGGATATTGTCCTAACAAATAATGTATAGAGTTTTTTGTTTTCAAATTTATTATTTGACCCTTTCAGGAATGTGTTGAGGTGGATCTTGCACATCAGAGGTGGATCTTGCACATCAAACAAGTTTTCAATTTATTTTTTGATCAATGGTTATAATCTTTAACTTCAAACTCATATGTATATTAGTTCTCATGTAGTGAGTAAACTAGTTCATATGTATGGTTGATGTTTGGCATGGGATTATTACCGCTTTCAAAACGTGTTCTGATGATGGGAACCTAGAAAATTCCCGAAATAGATCTATCAACACATTCCTGAAAGGGTCAAATAATAAATTTGAAAACAAAAAACTCTATACATTATTTGTTAGGACAATATCCTAATGAAGAAATATAGAGTATGGCCTCGAACTTGAATAATTTTCATTTTCATTGCACAATTAAAGGTCGAAAAAAACATAATTTTTATTTTTAATAAAAATTATAACAAACTTGTATTAAAGTTTTTGTTTTCTGTTATTTGTGTACAACTATTTAGTAACAGTTTTTTGCGACAGTCTATATGACGTTGAAAAAATCATTGTACTCAAATACATTAAAAATTTGCCCCGTGGCAATTGTCTAACGAAAACACAAGGTTCCATCTCCTGTACGTAAAAACAATACGTCAATCTGGTAACATTGTAAAAATAGAGACGGAGGAAAGAAAAAATAGAATAAACATAAAAAATCGAATGAGTTGTAATATTTGGGAGGTCATTGTTGGCACTCCCGAAATAAGAATTACAACAACAGATGGAAAGAGGGAATAAAACTGTAAAGGGGCCCAAACACGACACCAGCATGCATGCGCAATCAAGTGATTGTGCATGCCGATTGACCGTGTGTGGGGTTGTGGTGCGATTGCTCATGCCGATTGAGCATAATCAAAAACAGTTTGATATTTTTATGATTGTACCAGCATGCATGTATCGTGTGTGGTGAAATTAGCTCAGTTTTTAAAAGTTTTCAAGCAGTAAACAGGACCATGAATGCAAAGGAAAAACTTATTTTGGGGAGAATTCCTCGATTTATATTTGGAGAGTTCCTCGATTTATACAAGTCAGTGCAGTGTTTCTGGAAAATTAAAAGTTCTGAATATTGCAATCGTGATTTAAAAAGCCAATGTTATAATAAAATGGTTGAGAAACTAAAAGAATTTGATCCAGATTCCAACAGAGACAAAGTAGTATCCATGACGACCGTTTCTACACACTTTTTGTAAAGAAATGAAAACTGTACCAGCATGATGGTGTGGTGTATGCTCAAAAACTCAATCACACAATCACTTGATTGTGCATGCATGCTTTTGTAGTGTATTGGCCCCTTAAGTTAGTTACATTGCAATCGAGGCCATACTTAGCTGTGATCGTTAAGCGGTTGCTACTTGGTATGTTACGATTGTAATGTGTAAAATAACGCTGGTTCGATTCCCCACAGCCTCAAAGTTGAAAAATTATTCATACAGCGACATCTTGACAATTATAAACATTTCAAATAATAATACAATTTAATAATGGAAAATCACTGAAGAAGCCTGTCCATTTAAAAATAATAATGGCAAAAACTGGTCTGATTTCAAATTAATAGTGTTGACAATTTTTAGAGGAAAATGTTTATTCTTCTTCTTCTCTTCACCTCAACATTTCTAAAAAAAAAGTTTTTGCTGATTTTAGCTATTTTCAATTAACTAAAATTCAACTCGAATATAACTAAAAAGCTGCTTATTTTAAATATTTTTTCTGCAACTAATTTTTAATAGGTTTGCTTTTTCTACAGGTTTATTTCTATGAGTATAGGTTTATTTCAACGAGTATTTCCATTAAGACCCTAATTGATAAGTTGTTTTCTCATACACTCATAAAAATAAACCTGCAAAAATAGCAAAAAAAAAGCTACTAAAAATTAGTTAAAAATTACGTTGCAGAAACAGCAGCTTAAATTTAAAGATTTATTATTGCTTGATTTTAGTAAATTAAGAACAACAAACGTAAATCTGTTAAATAAACAAAAATATATTTAGTTAAATAAAGAAAAATTTATTTTCTTTTAGGTAAAATCAGCAAAAAAAAAAACTTGGGGAAACAAATGAAGACAAAATCCTTAAAAAAGCTATCATAACAACATTTTAATTATAAGTATAATTTGGTTAAATGCAAATAGTAGTCATCCTGCTATAATTCACAGAAATATTTGCTAAAAAGTATGTGACTCCAGATTTCAGAAGGGTAAATATTGCATTCGCATTAAAAAAAATAGAAAAAACTTTGAAAATTTCACATATTTTGTGTACTAATGTTTAGACCATTTTTTGCTATGCTTAGCAGATTTATTTTAACTTACTAATATTTATCTGACTAATATTTAACAAAGAAAAATTTTGCTAGTTTCAGCAGTTTATCAGCAAACGTCATGCTTAACTAATGTTTAGTAGCTGTTTTTCTCTTAAGTTTACAGGTTTCTTTCTATGAGTGACAATCTTAATATAGTTTTTTATAGTAAATATAAGGTATTGTTTAAATATTCAAGCCTTCTTACCGGTTTTTAGTTTCAAATATATTTATATCGACTTCTCTTCGAACTCTTTCTTTAAATATAAAGTGTCGACCAAAACTAATAAAAAAAATAGGTTTTACTTTGTTTCATCTACACTAGGGCGTTTCGGCATTTCCACTTTTTTGGATTTTTGCAAAGCGGAATATGAATACTTATGGCCGAAAAGATTTTTAAGAATTTTTTCAGATTTTTTTAAGGTGGTTATGGGGTACAAGCTATGAAACAAATTCTGTTAGGAGCAATATTGGTATCAAATGAACATACAGAGAAATAAAGTGCCAACCGAATTTAAAAGTGTATATTAATTTTAACAACTTATAAATTCAGTTATTACAATGATATTTGCATTAGAGTACTAAATATTTTGGGAGCTGTAACTAAAATTAAGCTGAATTAGCCAAACTTTGTTGTGAAAACTAATGCTACGTTGTGCCAACCCTCTAAAATTTGTAATAACTCAATTGTAGGCGTAATAACTGAATTTCAGTTGGCAAATGGCAACATTTTTCTCTGTGTGAAGGTATTTGAAAGGCCTTTCCAACAAATTTATGGTGTTTTCTTTTCTGGAAAAAAGTGTTGCTTTCTTAATGTGCAACATTTTTAAAATTTTGCCCTCGCCCCATTAAAATGAAGCATTTTTACAATCAGAATAGAACACAATTTCATCACATATTACATTTATTAAAACAAATCAGTTTTTAGTGTTGTTAAGGTTCGGGTTCGAATCCCAGCAAACTTTAAAAAAATGTTATGTATTTTTTAATAATTAATTTTTTTTTTTTATTATTTAAAAAATTTGGATTTAGCTCCATACATTTTTTTGAATTAAATTTTTTTTTATAATTTTGTTTGTAAGCAAATTTCAGATTAACAAAAAGAAAAAATTAAAAAAATAGCAAAAACAAATTAAAAAAATCGTAAATTAAAAAAAAAAAAAAAAATATAAAAAATGTGATACCAATATGGGTTCGAACTCGGGATCTTCTGTGTCAGAAGCCAACACACTACCACTCTGCTACCAAGGTGAGAATTTTCTTGCCAAATACTTTGCAATATATACACATGAGATTGATAAACCAAAAAAACAGGGCAACATCCAACCCTGTAAATTTTTTGAGGGCAGAAAATGTTGCATTTTTTGCCTTTTATAAGGCAACATTTTCAGAAAGAAACACGGCACCCTCTCAGAGTGATACATTATTTTAGAAAAGAACACAAAAAGGTAATTTGAGGGCAAAGTGCAAAAAAATGTGAAATTTTTGTCAGAAAAGAAAACGCCATTAGTTTCACCACAATACGATGTCTAGTTCTGAAGTTTGAATTTAGTAAATTTTGAATTTTTTACATTTGAGGTCATCAGAGTGACCCTTAAACTAATAATTTTTACCCCGTATATTTTTTTAATAGGCTTGAGTAGTGATTTATATGGTTTTCTGAAAACAAAGCACAAGAGAAGAAAAATTAAAAAAAATATAGTTTAATAAACTCTTTTTTGCACATAACCACTACAAAAAATCATAACCACTTCAAAAAATCTGGAAAAATTCTCACAATCTTTTGGCCCATAAGTATTTATATTTATATTTTGAACTCTCAAATAAAAGAGTTTGTAAAAGTTACAGAAAAATCTATAATTTTACAGAAAAATTTTAGCAATTTATAAGTAAAGTAGAAGTAGTAGAACAAATCAGTGAACGTTACTAAAATTTTAGTAAATCCAATTTATTTCTACTAAAAAGTAGTATTTATTTTAAATTAAAATTTGTTTTTATTATTCTTTGGCAGTTCTTTATATTTTAGAAAATGTTTAACTTGAAAAAAGTTTTGCTTTCAACTGTAAAAAAAAAAAAAAAAATAGAAAATATTTTTGATAATTTTACCAATTCGAGTTTAAAAAATTGGTAACATATTTTGCTACAATCAGCAACGAAATTTAGTAAAAAATTGTATATCGAAAAGGAAAAAAACAACATATATTTTCTTCTTAAAGCACTGTACAACAATTTGAAACTTTTTCCAAATTTACAGGGTTCTGACAATGTATTTTGGTAAAGGAGCCCAACAAAAAATATACGTGTGTCGGCGTTTTGAAAGATCACATCGGAATTTAATTTTAAGGGGGGTGTTCAAGTTTGCCTCTTTTGTCCTCTCCGTGATGCATATCGGTATAAGAAACTATGTGGTCTTTATATCTGAAGTGTAGGGTATGTTTAGCAACTTTGTAGAAAATATTAAGGCAAATATTTTTTTGGAACATATTAATCCTCTAGCTCCCCCACATAACGGTAATTTTTGGATCTATTCTAACAATCGTAGAAAACAACCCTAAAAAAGGGGACGGTGGAAATGAAATGATGAACAAAAAAGTTGTCCATAAAATTTTACTACATATGTCAAAACACAACAAAGCCCAAAACTTAACACAAACACCAAAAACCAGTCAAATTCAATATTACCCCTTCTCTGACGAGAAGATTTGAAACTCAACTACGGAATACTTTTGTATCTATGTCACTCTCCTATGGGGAATGGGACCGGTTCTGCGTGTGCCACAGGATCGGTCCCTTCGTGCCAGAGACCGGTCCTCTGCTAAACCCTACCCTATGTAAACAACTGGCAACTTTAACATTGGCTTGTCATAGGAGGGGGTCATTTGTCCTGCTTTAAACCACATAGTGGCATGCCACAGGACTAACCAAAGATGGGCATACTACAAGACTGTCGCAAAAGGGCCATGTCGTATACAATAAATGAAAACTAAACAGCTTCCAATGGGTAAAATTCTAGCCAAGTGGCTTTTTCTTGTTAATAAGCATTTTGGTTAAGTGGTATGCCCTCCCTTTACCATTCACAGGAATGGTAATTTTAGGACAATTGACACTGCTTAACCCACTTCAGTATTAAACTATACCAGTCCTGTGATAAGTCCTTCTTTAACCAGTCACTTTTAGATCAATTGACTCCTCATTCCGCATAGGGTATGACTTCAGTTTTGTTGCTTATGTTCTTCTTAATTCTTCATTATTCGGCCTATTTCGGATTTGATCGGGGTTTTCTCGAAAGTCGATTTTTGGTCCTTTTTAGATATAGGTACACTCTTAATAATCCATTCTTAACAATACGAAATCATTGTCAAACTACAAAAAATTTGGTAAAATGTACAAATTTTCGTTTATTTTAAAAAAAATTTGGTTATTTTGACTTTTTTTTTTCTTAATTTTACGCATTGATTATTATCAGTGTATGTACGAAACATACGCAATATTCATATCAAACTTCATAGTTTTTTTAAACTAATATACATATTAGATTTTTTTTATATATTTAACCAAAAACACGCGTCAAATTAAATTTAATAAGGATTGATACATATATGTGAATTTGGACGTCGTACCGGTACACATCTCCATATAAAGTGCATATATATTACAACATTTGTTTTGGAACAACAAGAATAATCAAAAATTTTTCAAAAAAGTGCTCCGGGGAATGCTCCTCTGAAATACTTACGGCATGTACTCTTCGGGGTAGTTTCCTTGTACGATTTTTATTTAAGTTTCAAAACTAAAGGTCTTATTTATGAACATTATTATTTTTATTAACATATTTTTATGTAGATATGTTAAAAAAAATAATAATGTTGACACCATTGCATTCTTTTACTATGTTTTGGTCGACACTGTATGTTTAATGTTTACGACTTCTAAATTTAAACTTGTCTATATTCTTATTCAAATTAGTGAGAACAGAGTTTCCTAAACCCATAATTGCTTTTGTAAATTTGAATAATTTACAATTATACTACGTTTATATTGAACTACAAAATATGTATTTTCTAGTTTTCGACTGTCAAATTTCGTACAAATTTTAAATCGAAAACTTGAAAAAAACGAAACTAAAGGGTGTCCCAAGAAGAGCGCAATTTTTAAATTTTAAATAAAACACAGATATTTAAAAAAAATCGTGAAACTTTATTATATCGTAAAGTAGACAGAATGAGGTTATGTATGGAACAATATATCGTGCAGATGGCCGCCGCGGCTTTGCTGGCATGCACGCGATCTTTTAATGAAATTTTCAATGACCGTTTTGCATGAATGCTGCGGTATTTCATTAATGCAGCGTCCAATTTCCTCTTTTAAGGCTTGAGTCGTAGTCGGCTTATTCGCGTAAACCATCGACTTCAAAAAACCCCAAAGAAAAAAATCTAATGGTGTTAAATCGCACGATCTAAGCGGCCAATTCTGATCTCCAAAACGCGAAATAACACGACCGGGAAATGACTGACGCAGCAATTGAATTGTTTCTCAGGCTGTATGACATGTGGCGCCGTCTTGTTGGAACCACATGCCCTCCACATTCATTTCTTCAATTCTAGGCAAGAAAAAACTGGTTATCATTTCACGATACCGAACACCATTGACTGTTTGCGCTTGACCTGCCTCATTTTCATAAAAAAAGGTCCAATGATTCCTCCAGCCCAAAAACCACACCACACAGTGACACGTTGAGGATGCATTTGCTTCTCGTGAATCACTCGAGGATTTTCCTCACCCCAAATGCGACAATTCTGCCTATTGACGAAGCCATCAAGATGAAAATGGGCCTCGTCACTGAAGATGATTTTATCGGCAAAATCAGCATTTTCATGTTGTCATGTTGGTAAAACAATTTCACAATGAGAATGCGTTGTTCATTCGTGTAGCGCTCCATTTTTACTAACCTCGTACCTTCTACTAGCAAACAATAACAATTGTTCAAATGTCAAACAATGACACTTCGAATGTTGCCAGATTTAAAAATTGCGTTCTTCTTGGGACACCCTTTACGTATTTTGGGGTTAAATATGAACATAGTATTAGTAGTTTCATATAAGAGTTCTAAAACAAGATTATTGAGTTTTTTTTTTTGTTTTCACAACCCAAAAATTAAATAATTACATTTCAATAAATCATATCGTAGCTTGTTCACAATCACGAATTTAACCTGATGTCGTTAATGAAAACTATTTTGAAATCTTAATAGAACATTTGACGTTTAAAATTTTTCAAAAATAACGACATTAATTAAATTCTCAAAAAACACCAACTTTTGAAACACATTGATCAAATTTTTAATTCAAATAAATATTTATTTCAGGAAATTAAAGAAAATAATAAAAATGTTTCAATTTCTGTGTTTGTTGTTTATCATTCATACACCCAATAAACAGTCTCAGTTGTGACCACTGAATTTGTTGCCAATCGAATTCTGGCGGTTACGACAACTATCGCAATGTTAAATTATATTTTTAGTCGTGAAAGCTAATATTCAATTGCCTAACCCAATATCACATTCCAAATAAATATTATTACGTTGTATGTGAGTTGTTGTTTAGTTCGGTTAAAGATCATGAATATTTTTCATATTAACAGAAAAATTATAATTTTATTTGTGATAATTTACTTTAATTAACAGAAAAAAACAATTAGAAAAAAAGTTATTTGACACCTGCATGAATGGAGTTAACTTTCTAGCCCGCAACGGCCTTCATCAACATTCTTCGTGCCTTAAAGTGTTAAATTGTAAACATCATCTATTTAACTCAACTAGTTAGGTTAAAAATGTGCCGTAACTTAGTTTTGAGTATGACGAAATTTTTAGTGAAATTAAAAAACTTTTTGAGTTTTCTGGTATTGAACCGTGGCATACATATTAATAGTCCTCTGTCCAACTGATTGCACCACAGTTACACTCATAAAAAAAAGTTTGTAAAGTCAGCAAAAAATTTTGCTGAGTCAGCAAAATTTTAGTCAGGAGGATGCTAGCAAAAAAGTTGCTAATGTCAGCAAAATCTTTTGCTGAAAATCAGCGAGCTGATTTTTAGCAACAAAATTTGTAGATTCAGCAAAAGTTTTGCTAACACTTAGTAGATTAGAAATAAAAAAGCGTTGGTAAAAATTAATAAATTTTTTGCTGAATTTTAGTAGACTGAAAAAAACGCAAAAAATTTGTAGAAAAAATGTAATTTAGTTAATTTATTTGCTGAAAATCATAAAACATATTTTTGTGATTCTTTTAAAAATAATTTACTATAATAACGAAATATAACAATTTTAATTTTCCCACATTGACGACATGAATTAATTTAATATCTGAAAATATATAGAAATAAATATATATAACATAACAAAAATTTTCTTTCAACTACTTACATTAATGGTTGTCTTAATGATGCTATGACGAAACTGCCTAAGATAATTCTAGAAACGAAACGAAAAAATAAACAAAACAAACGAAACGAAAAAAAACAACCCTTTTTTTGCAATAAGAAAAAGAAACCATACAAATCTACCTAAGATGTGTGTTTTTGTCTTTCTCTTTACTCTGTCTACATGTCTGTATATGTTTTTTCATGGTTGATTTTTTTACTTGTCTTGTTAGAGTTGTACTTTTTAATATCATTTTCCTCTTCTCTACTACATCTTGACATGCCGCGACATCTGCTTATCAGCACAATTTTTTTTAGCAAAATTAATTAGTAAAACATTAGTATATTAGTAAAGCATTAGTATAAAACAGTTAAGTGCTGAATAAGTATAACAAAAATTTTAGCTGAAAACACGATTTTAGCAAAAATATTTGCTAAAAAATAGTATACCTGATTTACAAGACGTTTTACTAACTTTTCTACTAACTTATTTTTTTGAGTGTACTTTTAATTTTCATTACCTTATTTGCTATTTAAACATTTGAATATTTTATTTTAACTCAAAGAAACTTTTTGTGTTTTACTTTTCCCAGATTTGAACTCGGAAGTTCGGAGTACAGGGCAAACTCTACCCACTACACCACAAACACATATATTTCCTAGCTTCTGTATCAACATTTTAAAGAAAAATTTTGTATATTTACGTTCATAAAATAACCCTGTAAAAATAGCTGATAAAGCTACCAAAAACTCCTTAAAAATTACCTTGCAGAAATTTAGCATATTTTTAAAATTTAGCAGATTTTTTTTTGCTAAATATTAATAAAATAAGAGCAGCTAAAATAAATCTCTCTACTTTATAAAATTTTAGTTATATTAGATGCGAATTTTAGTTAACTAAAAATAGCATTGTACTCTGTAAAGTTAGCTAAAACTTTTACTAAATATTTGTGAACTCAAAATAGCAAACAAAAACTGTAATATTAACAAAAGTTTTGCTATATTCACCCCAAATTTAGTAAAATGCAAATAACAGTTTATTTTGCTAAAATCAACAGAAATTTTTGCTAATAAATTTTGGATTGCTGATTTCATAAGGGCAGATTTTAATTCGCAATAAAAAAAAAAAATGAAAAAGAAATGAAAAATTTCACATTTTCTAATGATTTTTTGTCTACTAATATTTAGTAAATTTTTTTGCTGATTTTAGCAGATTATTTTGCTACTTTCCATTAACTAAAACTTAGCTCAAATATAACTCAATATTTGTAAATTCAACAGATTTATTTTTGCTATTATTTAGTAAAAAAAATCGGCTAATTTTAGCAGTTTTTTTTTCTGCAAGGCCATTTTGAACTAATTTTTAGTAGCTTTTTTTGTTATTTTTCAAGGTTTATTTCTATGAGTGTATGTACCTTATATTACTTTTTTCGTAATTTTTGTATGAATTTTGAAAATAAAACTTAATAAAAAAAAGTAATGATGCAGTTTAAAATATTGATAAATTCTAAATAATTTTGTCAAAAAAAATTTTGAATTTTCTCTCACTGTTCCAGAGTTATACCCTTTTAATTATAATTTTATAATGTATTCTATAATATTGTTTCGCTGACCAATCATTTTTGATATTTGTAATTTAGAGTGAAAAAAATAAAAACTAAACGCGATAAATCTCATAATTATGAGATTTATCGCATTTCGGCACATATGCCACCCCCCGAATTTTGCTGTACTGAAAAGAGTTTCCCTAATTTGTGCAGTTGTTCATCATCTTTCATGCCATCAAATTTTACATTTCTACATCACACGTGGTCGAATATAGACATATTTTTGTGTTCCAAAAAAAAAATAATATAGAGTCAGTATATTTCGGATAACTTTGTCATTTCGTGTGTTAAAACAAAATACCCTTTAAGATGCTGAAGTGTTGATATTAATTTATTATATTAAGCACTTAATAAGGCGTATAATAATATCAATTCGTTACATGGTTATATGTGTTGCACGTGTGAGACTTAGTTTTTGTTTAACAATTTCGAGGAAAATAAACTTTTTTAATTTTTTTTTGCTGAAATTACTGCTATTTATATCCATTTTTATGATATTTAAATTTAAAATATAAGTTTTCCACCAGAAGCGTTATATTTACAGCTGACAAGTATGCAACTTCAATTTAGTGAATGTCCCCCATGGGACAGTTTAGCCAATTTGAGTTACTTTGGAAATCTGAAAAAAAGAAATATAAGGAATGAAGATAATTTATGTTTTATACATACAAATTAAAGTTAAGAAGTGTAAAATTTTGGTTAAAAAAGAATTTTTCAAAAAAAATTGTTGGTTGAGTAGCGACAGCGCTTAAAAAAAAAGTGGTTAATGCTCCCCCTTCTACCCTACTCGAAAAGTCTCATAATTCGTAGTAGAAATGGGTACTTGAGTGAATTTCTACTCTCACTAACTCACGTTCACGAGAGACAAATTCCACTCACATACACGTGGGCAAATTCAGATTTTTTTTGCTAAAATTCTACTCACACACTCTCAATCACGCAGAAATTTGAAAATCAAGTCGAAAAATCTCATAGTTCAAAGGAATAATGGGTAATTGAGTGAATTTCTACTCTCACTTACTCACGTTCACGAGAGAAAAATTCCACATTGACTCACGCACACTCACTCACGAAGAATTTTTTTTACTCACATTCACTCACGTGAGTAAAATTGGGTTTCGCTCACAGTCACGCGTGCTTCATGTGAATCAAGCTAAATTCTGATCACGTGCCCATCTCTAATTCAAAGTTTAAAGCATATCCGATGCAAAACTGTCAATTAGCTTATAAAATTCTTAGTTTTATACAATGGGTACTAAGCTTTAAATAGGTATAACTCTGGAACAGAAATTAAAATATTTTTTACAAAATTATTTAGAATTAATCTAATTTTTAAACTGCTTCATTCGTTTTTTTAACTTTAGTAGACATTTTAAAAGTTATAAAGCGTTATTTACGAAATTTATTCAAAAATCACGAAAAAAAAAATTAAATATTTGGTACGCAAATGTACAAAATCATTGCCGAAACTTATTTATAGTTTATGCACAAAAAAATAAAATTTGAATATTTTTCTTTAAAAATATTGACTTCGAAGCTAAGAAAATTTGGTTTATTGGCCAAGTTATAAAAAAAATTCAAAAAACGTCCAAAAAACCCAATTTTTTGCAAAAAAAACTCGATTTGCGCGACCTTCTAAACCTCTTCCGAAAAATCTGAAAAAAACTTAAAAATAATTTACCCCATAAGTACTCAAATTAAGCTTGAGCACCCATGAAAATAGAAAAACAAAAAAATTTTGGGGCACATTAATGTAGAGTGGACGTATATATACGTCTTACGCAACACAATAGAGTTTTGATAAAACGTACATATACGTCTTACGCAGCAGAGAGATTAATATACTGCAGAGATATCTCTCAGTGTATAAGTATTTGTAATGTTTGATTAAAATTTTAGTTTCTGTGAAAATTTTGAATAATTTTAAAGCAGCGTCAATGTAAAAAAAATATTTCAGTGACGATTGGCAACACTGATTGAATTTACATGCCAAACTGAGATTGTTAATAATCAATATTTTGTTTAAACAAAACAAAACAACTTTAAAGTAAACAGATAATAAATGTATATTTTTTTTTCACTCTGTGTGAGAGAGAACAAGTTCAAAAAAAGTCTATAAAAAGAATGAATCACCTCCGGATCAATTGTCAGTTTGAATTTGTATTTTCAACATCAAACATCGTTTCAATTTAGTGTTCAAATTATGAAATTCATCTTAATTGTGTGTTTAGCTTCAATAGCTATTGTCAATGCATTCCCAGGTTGTCCCGGTTGTCCATCCGAAGTGGAGGGCGATAAGCTTAATGAAGTCGCCGACATTGTAAAATCATCGTTTCAAAAATTGAAGGCTGGTAGTGAAGGACCATATCTCGAGTAATTATAATTTTTTTAAGGAAAATAAGAACTTTGTTGGATTTGAATTTTATTATTATCTTTTGTTTTTTTTTATCAATTTTAAGACTTGTTCGTATTAATTCTGCCACTAGTCAAGTTGTATCTGGTAGCAAACATGTCATAAATGCTGATGTTAAGGATAAGGATGGTAAAATCAAAACTTGTAATATTGAAATTTGGTCTCAACCATGGCTAAAGACTGATGATGCTATTGAAGTTACATTCGATTGTCCCGGGGAAGATAAATTAGTGCGAAAACATGCTGCTTAGGGTGCGGTTGTGTGTATGATCTTTTAATTATGATGTGTTTTTTATAATTTTTAATAAAAAATATGTAAAACATAATACGAATGTATTGCCATAACATGTTTAACTCGTTGTCAGTCAGAATAGTGAAACAGTCTCTTGATTTTTTGTCACTTTTGAGCATCTCTAACCAATCAAAAAATACATTTTTGATAAGAAAGTGTCTTTTGTTATCTCTAAAGCATAAAAGACTTCCAGTTCAACTTTTGAAAAAAGTATATTGAACGATTCTATTGATATAATAAATCATTTGTCTACCTGTGTGTGTGTGTTTACTAGAGTGGTCCGAAATTAATAAAACAGTTTTGAATCGGAGAGTGTAATGCAAAGGTCCAATTCACGAGTCTGGAAGCCGGCTCAGAGCCGCCTCCAATTTTTTTGTTTTGAGTTTAAGCAGCGTTTTTTTATGTGGATATAAACATTTCGGTTTTTACAGTATAATCTGGAAAGCAATACAATTTAAAATTGACATAATACACGGATATGGCAGCATTAAAACAATAGATCTTTATCACGGTGATTTTGCACTAGAAAACTAGAGTTGAAAGTAGACAAATTAACAACACAAAATGAATCAAACAAATATTAAAAATATATTTTTCAAAAGCTTGGAGGAAAGAGCGCAATAAGCATTTTAGCTGAAATTCAAGTATAAATTAAATAAAATTCCACTCACATTTTAATGTTCCAAGCCTTGATTTATACTTTATTTACACTGTAATTCAACAACATATTCCAGAAAAATGAATACTTGATTTCAAGTCGAACATAACAGCGTAAAGATACACTCAGAATATTCTTATAGTAAATACATGTAGGTCATTCATGTAGTAAACAGTAGTACACTGATAATAACACATGCATAAAAATACAAAAAAATGTCAAAATAACAAAAAATTTTCGTAAAATACACAAGCATTTGTTAATTTTAAAAAATATTTCATTGTTTTGACATTTTATTTTTGTATTTTTAGCATGTATTATTATGAGTGTAGTTGTTTTAACTCTTATTATTGTAATTTTTCTATGAGAAAATGAAAAACGACTAGACAGTCATTTCAAAACAGTTGTTTTGAGTAGTTATTTTAGTATTTTAATAAACAACTACCAAAACAGTAATTTCGCAGTAAACAGTTAATTTTTGTTAGTAATTTTGTGTGTTTTTAAAAATTCTCGTTTAGTTTATATTTGTTATTATTGATATGTTCATAGCTTGAAAATAATATTAAGAAAATATTGTATCTCCAATGCATAAAAACGTCATAACTGGAATACCGTTTGGAATTTTGACTTTGCATTTAAAAATAGGATGTAGGAAATACAAATTTGTATTAAAAGAAAAAAAATTTTTTTTTTAAAACCTAAAAACTTTAACAGTTATGTTAAAAGCAGTAGTTTTTACAACTTATGCAGTTGTTTTATGTTCATGGTTTTATTGTTGGCGCAGCTATAATATGGCTGTAGCTAGAGAGAGAAATATTATAAAAAATACTATATTATGATTGTAGACAAAGGAATAATATGATAACCGAAAAAAAGAGAGATTGTTATTATAGCATGATTTACAATTTACAAAAATCAGCTCACTGATTTTGGGCAAAACACTTTTTCAGATATTAGCAATTTTTCTGCAATAATGGTTAGGTTAGGTTAGGAAGGGTTATGTGCCCAAGGTCACATCTCCACTCGGAGACCAATACGGTCCATTGTGAATCCCTTCAGTGAAAAAGTAAGAAAGAATAGAAATAGACAGATAGATAGATTGAAAGATAGATATAAAGAAAGATAGAAAGGATATATACTCCCCAGAACCAGCTCCTATCGTCCCCTTACTAGAAACAGCCGTCCTATT
Source organism: Delia radicum (assembly GCA_021234595.1). Taxonomy (NCBI): domain Eukaryota; kingdom Metazoa; phylum Arthropoda; class Insecta; order Diptera; family Anthomyiidae; genus Delia; species Delia radicum. The sequence continues at coordinate 239,853,746 of CM037851.1, read as the reverse complement.
TCCCTAACAAATCTCAGCAAATCTACTGGATTGCATCCAGCGACACATCCAAGTTCGTCGTGAAATCTATTTCCTAGCCGTTTCTGTCTGAGACCCTGCAACCTATTGGCACATTATATGCTCAACTGCAAAAGTCCCTGTCCCATCTGCTTGTGAAAGCCCTGACAGAACAATGACCGGTCAGGAACCGCGTAAGGGTCCTGAGACCATCCCTGTCCAGCCCCAAAAGATCCTTGGTTGTCATTGCGTCCAATGCTGACCATAACGCCCTAGACACCCTGCAATCCATTCTATCCCTCCATGACTGGATAACGGTTTCGCGGAATCCCTTCCGTATCACCTCAAATTAGTAACATAGGGGGGGCTTTACCCCCCGTCCCTTACCACCAAGTCCAGATTCGAACCCTCCCTCGCAGTGCTCTGAGCGCTGCCTGACTGTCGACATAAATTGCCACCCTAGATCCCCCAACGATGTGACCCAGTATCACTTCCGTCGCCCTCCAGATCGCTAGGATCTCAGCTTGGAAGACACTGCACTCATCTGGGAGTCTGTAAGATCTTTTCACGTCAGGGTCAGCAATATAAACACCGGCACCCGTGCCCGTGTACATTTTGGACCCGTCCGTGAATACTGCCCACCCCTCGAACAGCACCTTGGATCCACGCCAGACTTTCCTATTCGGGGAGTCCACCGGAGGTGTTCCACCGATCCAAGATCATATGATCCGATATTCCCTCGAGAATACTACCGTGATCAAGCAGTCCTACTTCGTACAAAATTTTTGTGTGATCATCCCTCCTAGGCCTTACCAACGCAGATCGTAGAGCCTAAATAAGTTCCTAGCAGCCACACTCCTCACATAATGTTCAATTGGGGACAGATGCAGTATGATATCCAACGCTGCCTGTGGAGTGCTTCTCCTCGCACCTGTAATACCAAGAGATGCACTCCTTTGGGCCTTGTTGAGCATCTTCCTACAGCTATCCACTCTCAAGGATCCTTCAAGCAAAAATTTTGCTCACTCAACCAACTTTTGATAAATTTACGTATGTTTTTTTGAGTGTATTACTATAGTCAAAATAGTCCAATTACTCAAAAATTCAAAAAAATATTTTTTTTAATCCGTTTTTTCGGTTTTATGAGACTTAATTAACGTTGACCACAAGAATGACCTACATGTTGTTAATATAAAACTATTCTGAGTGTATATGAAATGTTTTTAAATATATTGGAAATTTCCAATCATCTAAATGTGTTTTCATTGAAAATCGTCATTTCGTTATTTAAGGGACACCACAATTAACACACACGCTGGAGTGATTTAAAAGTATTATAAATATCAACAAGTACCACAAATAATCAACAGTTTAGTGTGAAATTTTGAGAAGAAGAGTACGGAAAACATTTAAAAAAAAAAAAAAAAAAAAAATGTATAAAATTCTAGTTTGTGTATTCTTAGCCATAGTTTTCATTACGGCCAACGCAATGCCAGCAGATGAGGTAAAAATTTTGAATCTAATTTTAATAAAAATATATAAAAATTAAATTTTATTTTAGGAATTTAAAGGCCCTATTAAAATAAAAGGAGGTATACGGAACTTAGAGGGTGATGATTTAAAAGATGCTGAAGATACTTTGAACTTTTCTTTAAACAAACTTTACAATGCAGATGGACCGCATTATAAGTAAGTTACGTATATAACTTGTTTAAAATATATGCAATAGGTGGTCCCAAAGAATGAATTTTTTTGTTGCACATTTTAAGAAATAAGAAATTTCTAAGAAAAATTCTTTTAAATACTTCAGATTACCAAAGATTCTTTGCTGGCTAAAAAGCCTCTAATATTTCAGTCAAAATAATAAGTCTAAAATTTAATACAAATATTATTCATTTTTGGTCCAACGTAGTTAAATTTTTTTTTTTTTGCAATTAAGTGATTTTAATTTTTTTAGTAAACAACTATTTTATAAAATTAAGTTTTAACTAAGAATTAGATTAAAAAAATTTTGAGTGTACATTAGGGTTATAACTTATTTTATTTGCAAAATTTTTACGTATCACCATGTGATGGCGGGGAACACTATATCAATAATAAAAATCGCTTTTTATGTGTGATTTTGGAACAAAAACCTCCCGCATGGAGTGCATCTTCTAAAAGTGAACTTTTTTTTCACGTTTTTACTACTAAAGTGGCATGGAACAAAATTAATACACATAATTTTTAAAAATACTTTTTACGTAGTGTGCTCGTTGTTCTGCTTATTTAGATGGCCATATCTCGAAATAATGTTGTTACCTATTTTCTCGAAATATGCAAAAACCGTTAAACTTAAACTCTTTTGTGTCCTTTAAGATTGATGCGATCGTTAGAGTCTTGTTTCTTTAAAGTTTTGGCAAAATATTGATTTTTATTTTAGTTTAATAAACAATATGTTCGAACATTCAAACAGTTTCATGAGGGAACTATTTTGAAAACCATGAAAAACTAATATAATGATCAGAGAAGACAAATGTGCATTTTTTTGCTTCTTTTTTTTTGCCATTTTTACTCATATTTACTTTTTTTTTGCCATTTATTGATGTCTAAAAACTACTTTTTTTAAACACAGTTTCTCCATTTTTTTTTTTAATTTTTTCTTTTAAAAACTATTTTTTTTTATCTTTTTTGTAGTTTTGCTATTTTTGCTTTTTTTTACCATAATTTTTTGTTGTCACCTTGGATTTTGCCATTTTTTTCTTCGCTGTAGTGCGATTCCGTAACTTATTAACGATATAATTTGGTCGTCACAATGCCACAATTCGGTAATTAACAACAAAATTCGTAAAGAGTTGTTCTTTAATTTTTTCTTGCGATACTTGTTGTTAAAAAAAATCGTTAACTTGTCAACAAAATTTTTTTTTTAATTCAAGTTAACGATTTTTATCGTTACTTCATAAAATTTGGAAAAAAAATAAAATTCAAAGTAACAACTTTTGTCGGTATCTTTTGTCATATATTAAAAACTTACAGAATAACATTTTCGGTAATTCAACCGACACTTATCGTTAGTTAACAAAATCGATAAAATCGTTAAGAAAATTAGAAAATCGCACTACTGATTATACGTAAATGTTGATATTTGGAAAAAAAAGTCACAAGTTATAACCCTAGTGTAGATTTTAAAAATTAAGTTCTTAATTTATTCATAATCGTTTTTCTATTTTATTATTCAAATTTTATTTTTAATGGGACATCCTAATGTACAATTTATCATTGTATAATTATTATAATTTTTGTCTAATCATTTAATTAACAAAATACTTGTCGTTATCGTTTTTTTTATAGATTAAGCAAAATCCATTCAGCTACTAAACAAGTAGTTTCTGGTTCTAAATACAAGATCGATGCTGATCTCATCGATAAAAATGAAAAAACTAAAAAGTGCAATGTAACAATCTGGTCACAGCCCTGGTTAGATAATGGTATCGAAGTAACATTTGAATGTGAAGGTGAAGAGGCAATTGTTAAAAAACATAGTGCATAATTTTATGCAAAAAGATGTTGCTCTTAATTGTATTTGTAATAAAGTTGTTAATAATAAATTGAGTTTGTTAAAATATAAACGTCTTTCAATTTTATAGAAATCTTTAAGGAAAGCTTTAATCTCAATTTCTAATACATGGGCCTAATTAATTGATGGTTTTATTAAGATTGCTTTGATATCAATTGATATAAATTCTCGTAATGATTTTAAGTGTCTGCTTTTATGAAGCAATGACAATGGCTTTATTAATTAATAATTTAATAATTGAAGAATTGAGGAAATGTTCTCTTATATGAATTTGGTTTGATGCTATGGACTCAGAAAAAAAATTACACTTGAAGCAAAGGTTAAGGTTTCTACAAAAATTTCTACATCCTACTTAAAATGTAACATACACGCAGAGAAAAAATATGATTGCAGACACAACATTATCATATTATGATCCTTATTTTCATACATATGATTACGATAACGCAAGACAATTTCATCGTCGTTTACAATCATAATATCATGGCTACGATCATACTATGATTGTGAGACATATTAATCATAACATAATGCTCTTAAACACCATAATATTATGCTCTTTTCTCTGAGTGTATCATCACTTGAAAAGGCTTTCCAATGATACCAGTTTTACCTCGATCCGATAAATCCATTTTAAGATAATCGCTAAAAACCTGTCCATTGGTCATAAGAGGTCAAGGAATTTCACTAGCCCAAAATCGATTTTGAGGAAAGACTTTTTCGAATCAGAGAAATTGCAACAAAATGGCATCGATTTGTTGTTGCATATTTTTACACATTTTGGTATAATTACACAGTGCAACAGTGAAAAAAATGCACGGACTTGACAGTATAGGTTCGATTGTACATCCAAAGGTTAGTAAAACCATGTACTCGGTTTGGCCAGTTTGACTACCAATTTTTTTTTATGGACCTCAAAAGATTTTGAAAATCAGTGCACCACTCAAAAAAAGGCGTCCTCAGTTTTTGGCCAACAGCTTATTCAGACTTGATGATATTGCTTAACTATATTTAGCAATAATGTAGTAAAGAGTCTACTAAACAAATTTTATAAACTTTTTATGTGCATAAATCATTTTTTCATGCATTTTTTTTGAAAAATATAGGAGAAAATTATTTTTTTTTCTGCTTTTTTCAGCATAACTTACAGGGACTAATAATTCTTTACTAACAATATATGACAAAATTGTAGCAATTGTAAATCTGAACAACTTTTGTGAACATATCAATGCAATCTGAATATGTCTAGGCACCCAAAATAGCTTACAAAACCACTTTGTACCTCATAAATAGTCGTTTTTGACTAGACTACACTTTTATTGCATTTTTGTTAACTTTTTTTGTTATTGAAGAAAGTAAACAAAAATGCAATAAAAGTGTAGTCTAGTCAAAAACGACTAAGGTAGAAAGTGGTTTTTGTAAGCTATTTCGGATGCCTAGACACATTCAGATTGTATTGATATGTTCACAAAAGTGGTTCAGATTTTCAATTGCTACAATTTTGTCATATATTGTTAGTAAAGAATTATGAGTCCCTGTAAGTTATGCTGAAAAAAGCAAAAAAAAACAAATAATTTTCTCTTATATTTTTCAAAAAAGTGCAGGAAAAAATGATTTTTTGCACATAAAATGTTTATAAAATTTGTTTAGTAGACTCTTCACTATATTATTGCCAAATATAGTTAAATAATATCATCAAGTCTGAATTAGCTGTAGGCTTTTGAGGTCCATAAAAAAAATTGGTAGTCAAACTGGCCAAACCAAGTAAAGGGTTTTACTAACCTTTGTTAGTACAATCGAACCTATACTGTCGAGTCCGTGCATTTTTTCAAAAGTCTTCATTTGTTGCACTGTGTTATAAATTTTAATGTATATTTTGGCATTTTTCAAATTAATTGCATTATTTTGCATATTTTGTAAAAATTTTTTATATGTATATTTTTATTTTTTATTAATTAATAATCATATAATTACAAATTATATACTATTACCCTAACCGAGCACTAGTTACTATGGCCTTCGGTGCGTTGTAGCGAAAACAGACCAATGCCTCTGGTGGGAATCGAACCCACGACCCCGCACTGATAAGCCAGCACGCTACTAACTAGCCTACCGGGGCGCACGTTTTTTCTTGTAAAAATAAAAATTTAGTTTCAATTAAAAATAAACAGAAGAAAACATTTGTAACCCTGAATATAGTATCTAGTTTTCATTTGTTAGACGTTTAAATTGGATTTAATTTTTAAACCAACAGGCTGGAGTAATAAATCTATTTTTCAAAATTTAAAAATTGTAGGGGAATGTGGTGTATCTTTGCAGAAAAGACATGTTTAAAGTGAGATACGAGTATACTTGTCTTTAAGCATATTTAAATATTCTGCATTAAAATGTTGAAGAAATTTGAGAACTTCAAAATAATTGCAAATTTTCACATTTTTGAAATTTTGTTTGAAGGTACACTTTTGGGAGTATCTTGAAACAGTTAGAGTGTACCTTAAAACGGTAATTTTTATAGTGAAAATATGGTGTTTTTAGACCACGGTTAGCAGTTTTTATTCAATTCAACTATACTTTAGTTGAGAATAAATAGACAAAAGGTCAGTAATAAACAAATAAGACTTGCAATTTATAGGACTAAAGTTAATTTATCTGGACGAAAAGCCTATTTATCAATATATTTTATTGATACGGTTCATTTAAAATGGAATAAATAAAAAGGAGTTTCAGTCCTATTATATTTACTAGAATACGGTCCTTAATAAAGGTCTATTTGAAATGCCAGTATGAGAAACAACTTTTTTTATATATTGAAAATTCTATAAAAAACAATTCTTCGAGTTTTTTTTTAGACTCATACATGGAACTTTCCTACGTTTACCGCTTATTTGGTAAAAAATTATCAATTATTGCAGCATTGAAATAAATAATTATCTAAAAAAATATTTGTTTCAACACGCAAAAAATAAACTAATGTTAGAATATCAAAGTCAACTTTGTAATTTTTTTTTTTCATAAAGTTGATAAAAATTATATAAGTCAAGAATACATCACCGCAGTCCAAGTATAAATTTTATATATCATTTGTTTTGTATAATTACAAAGTTCCCTTTGTTAATGATAAGTACTATTGGACTTTAAAATATTTCACTTTGTTCGTTCTCCAATTTACACAATTTTGTACCTTACCTAAGTTTTTTTTCTTAACCTTCTAAAGTAAAATATTAAAACTATCAAAGCATCAGATGAACAAGATACCAAATGGGTTACTTGACAGACATACAAAAGAAAACTATAAAACTTGAATGTGAACTACTTACCAACATCAAAAAAGTCAAACGGAAAACATAATAGGGGTTGTTTTTTTCATACGTCATAAAGTCTACATTTTAGAAATAAAAAAATATTACAATTAAGAATTAAAATTTTTCATTAAATTATACTATTAAAAGGTGTGGGAGCTATTTGAAGGTGTGGTATGTATTTGAGTTAAAAAAAAATCCGCCGTTGATTTCATTTGATTTTAATTTAATTGGTTTTCCCTTTAGTGTTTTCTTGAAGACGTCGTCCGGAACTGTCAGTCACCAGTAGCATTATGACTTCTGCTCTATTCCTACACTCACAATATTTTTTCCGTAAAGAAATACACATTAAATTAACTGAAAATCAGTTAAAAACAGGACTACTTACTTTTCGGTTAAAACAATTGTATTTTTTAGTATATTTTCACCTATTGAAAAACTAATTGACAAAATCGATAAAAACAATAGATTTTTTTTTTGTTTATTTCAATACTCAATATAATATAACAACTTTTTGTTTTAAATATGAAAAATCGGCAATTAACACAAATTTTTTTCATTTTATTTTAATATAATTAAACTCTACTGCGTAAGACGTATATATACGTTTTATCAAAACTCTGTTCTGTTGCGTAAGACATATGTACGAGGACGGATCTTTTCGAACTTCCCTCGTAGTTATTTGAAATGCAACACTGCTCCCATCAAGTACAACCTGTGAATAGACTACTGTTAAATTTTGAACAAGTTCCGTCATTTACTTTGCGTTTAAGAGCTGTTCAAAACATACAACATCGTGGATTTTTTTTTTAAAAATGGAAAAAAGTGAATTTCGAGTGCTCATAAAACATTATTTTTTGCGAAAAAAAACCGTCGATCAAACTAAGGAAAAGCTTGATAAATACTATGGAGATTCTGCACAATCGATTTCAATGGTAAAAAAGTGGTTTACTGACTTTCGTTTTCAATACACCCGAAAATGTTGAAAAAATGCCGATCGAAGTGTAAAAGTGCGTGAGATTGTTGATGCCATATGCATTTCATATGGCAGTGTGGTTTCGATTTTAAATGATCAGTTCGGTTTAAGAAAGCTGTCTGCAAGATGGGTGCCGCGTTTGCTCTCAATTGACCAAGGCCAAGGTAAGTTTATCGGTCAATAAGGTGATGGCAACAGTTTTTGAGATGCACGCGGGATAATCCACATCGATTACCTTCAAAAGGGAAAAACAATAAACGGCGAATATTATTCCAACCTATTGGACCGATTTAACGAGGATTAAAAACAAAAACTACCCCATATGGCCAAAAAAAAAAGTTCTTTTTCATCAAGATAATGCGGGTGCACACGTGTGCAGTCTTAATGGCAAAATTCCATGAATTGGGCTACGAATTGGTACTTCATCCGCCACATTCTCCAGATTTAGCCCCCAGTGACTTTTTCCTATTTCCAAACCTAAAGAAATGGCTCGGTGGAAAGAGATTTAGCTCCAACAATGAAATTATTGATCAAACAAATGCATATTTCATGGACCTCGAAAAGTCCTATTTTTTGGAAGGGATACCAAAAATTGGAGAAACGTTGGACTAAGTGTATTGAGCTAAAAGGAGATTATGTTGAAAAATTTTTTTTTTTTTTTGCAAAAAAAAAACTGTGTTTCATTCAAAAAGTCACGGACTTATTGATCCGCCCTCGTTTATATACGTCCACTCAGCATGTGTTTTTTCATTTCGACGGAACCAGCGAAGGACACTAAACCAGCAAAAAGCCACTAAACCCATTTACAAAACACGTAAAAGCAATCTGAAGCATTTGTATGTGTTAAAATACATACTTATAGCTATAAAATATAAAAAAATGTTAAGTGATATCGAATTTAAATCTACTATAGAAGTTAACTTAAGTACCAAAATCCTGACTTTATTAAAGAACTTTCATTTGGCTAACGGTATTTCGAGGATGATAAATACATGTAAACAATAACAGTGTTGCAATTAGAAATACATACCTGGCTTACAATTCTATTACAAATATATCAGCCGTTACTAAAACAGATTTGAATTTTAACTATAACAGGTGTTTCCCCTTAATCGACAATAAAAACCTTAACTTTGAACTACAATAATTCATAAAAAAAATTTAAAAAAAAATAAAAAATTCCTACATCGACTTCAACCATTTTTGGGGAAACTCGAGACAGTGTGCATTATTAAGACACCTTAATTACAAAAAAAACATCCTGAGCATTTTTAATTTCCAAATTTATATTGTTAATTTTTTCTAATAAAACTTTAATTTATAAATAATGCCTTAGAAAAAATTCTTTGCTAGATTTAAAGCCATAAAAATGGGAAAAAATTTAAGTTAAGCAACTAGGAAATCACCAACAGCGATGCCAATTTGTCGGTTTTTGCTCTAGATTTAGTGTTTTTGTACTCCACGAAACTCGTATTATTTTCTGTTAGCGCTTTTTCATTCTGATTAAATTTGTCATCTAGCTCTTTGTAGAACTTTTAATGGGCCTGCCTACGCTTTTTGCTTTAAGAAAGTTTGCATCAACTTCATTTATTCATAACGCGCAGTCAGGCCAAATAAGAAATTTTCTATCATTAGAGTATCCCCACTTGTAAAGAGTGTTTTTTTTTTAGATTGTCACAACTTTGAGTTGACATCACTGCTTTATTTGACCATCCATTTAACAGCTGATAGTTTATTTTTGTTTAGTTTGCTTTGAAATTTCATTATGAATCGACTAACACCCGAGAAACGCGTGCAAATTGTTTAAATTTTTAATCAAAATAATTGTTCTATTCGTGAAACTCATCGTGCACTTCTTCCATTTTATGGCGTACATAATCGTCCTTCAGAGCGGTTAATTCGAAGAACAATAGAACAATAGCACAAATTGATATTGATTTTGAATATCCATTCAAAATTTTATTTTCCGGTGATTTAACCCCATTGGATTATTTTCTTTGGGGTTATGTTAAGACACATGTCTACGTCGATAAACCACCAACAATTGTACACGTGGAAATCAACATTCGAAAAGTTATCGGCGAAATACGGCCGCAAATGCTGCGAAAAGTTGTTGAAAATTGGTGTTCCAGATTGCGCCTTCTAAACTTGTGTCACTCTTTAAAAAACAACCGATATGTAACTACGCGTACCGGTTTTTGTCCCCTGGGCCCCCTTAACCGAAAATAGAAAAAAAAATTTCTTTTTTAATTCTGGGCCGCTCACGTTTTTTTTTTTTTGAAGAAGTGCATTTAGCCAAAATTTTTGCTAAATGCACTAAAAATTATTTGTTTGTAAGGTATTTTCTTTGGGCTAATTTGGTCAATTATCTGATAATTAAATTAAAATAAAAAACAATTTTAGATTTAGAAATGTTGAGTTTAAGAAGAAGAATAAACGTTTTTTCTCTAAAAATTATAAACACTACTAATTTTTAAATCAGACTAGACTAGTTTCTGCCTCTTTTGTGGACAGGCGTCATCAGTGATATTCAATTTAAATTGTATTATTATTTGTGTATTTATAATTGTCCGATTGTCTCTATATGATAAAATTTTTAACAACCTGCGGCTGTAAGAATCAAACCTGCGCTCTTCTTACATTACAAACGTAACAATACCAAGTTATGACCGTTTAGCGATCACACCCTCTAATGTAATGCAGCTAAATTGCAGTTTTCTTTACTATTAGCTTTTCTGTTATTGTATATTATACTCAAAAGTGGCAACACTAACAACACAAATATTCTATTTTTAGATTTTTGTTTCCTTTTCTAATCTTATTTAATTTTTTACTCGACGTTTCTTTGGCTTATTTCCAATTTCTTCAGGAGTTACTTATTATTAAATTGATTTTATTTTACAGTGTCAGAAATATTATTAAATTAAAAATTAAAACCGGCGACAAAAAATTAATAATTATAAAAATAAATATTTACGACAAAACAATTATAGCACACTCAAAAAAATAAGTTAGTAGAAAAGTTAGTAAAACGTCTTGTAAATCAGGTATACTATTTTTTAGCAAATTTTTTTTGCTAAAATCGTGTTTTCAGCTAAAATTTTTGTTATACTTATTTAGCACTTAACTGTTTTATACTAATGCTTTACTAATATACTAATGTTTTACTAATTTATTTTGCTAAAAAAATTGTGCTGATAAGCACATTAATAGTGTGGACGACAACCAGATTGAAAGAAGCAGATGTCGCGGCATGTCAAGATGTAGTAGAGAAGAGGAATTGAGGATTAAAACAACTTAAATTTTGCGTTGTCACCGGCTTGTGAAAATAATTGTATATTAATAAAATAAAAGACAAAAGAAAATATTTAAATTTAATATGTATTTCTATAATAAATGTTAATAGATTAATAATCTAGTGTGGTCAAATTGCAAACAAACAAACAAACATATACAGACGTGTAGACAGAGTAAAGCGAAAGACAAAGACACACATCTTAGGTAGATTTTTATGGTTCATTTTTCTTATTGCAAAAAAAAGGGTTGTTTTTTTCGTTTCGTTTGTTTTTGTTTATTTTTTCGTTTCGTTTCTATAATTATCTTCGGTAGTTGCGTGCTTTGAAAGAAAGCATCATTTAGATAACCATTGATGTAAGTAGTTGAAAGAAAATTTTTGTTATGTTATATATATTTATTTCTATATATTTTCAGATATTGAATTATTCATGTCGTCAATGTGGGAAAATGAAAATTTTTATATTTCGTAATTATTGTAAATTATTTTTGAAAGAATCACAAAAATATGTTTTATGATTTCCAGCAAATATATTAACTAAATTACAATTTTTTTACATTTTTTTTGCGTTTTTTTCAGTCTACTAAAATTCAGCAAAAAATTTATTAATTTTTACCAACGCTTTTTTATTTCTAATCTACTAAGTGTTAGCAAAACTTTTGCTGAATCTACTAATTTTGTTGCTAAAAATCAGCTCGCTGATTTTCAGCAAAACATTTTGCTGACATTAGCAATTTTTTTGCTAGCACCCTCCAGACTAAAATTTTGCTGACTTTACAAACTTTTTTTTTTGAGTGCACATTATAAACTATATCATTGGAATCACAGAGCTTTTAGTTCAAAATGACGTTGCGAGAAAAACTGTTAAAATTACAATTATTTTTTGGTAAATATTAGTAAGATAAGAATAGCAAAAATAAATTTTTGAATCTACAAAACTTTAGTTATATTTGCTAAATTTTAGCCAATTGAAAGTAACAAATAAAACCGCTAAAATAAAAAAATTCCTTAACCCTTTCACTACCGACTTTTTGTTTGTGGATATATTTCTAATTGAACTTCAGATTATTACTAGGGAGCCTTAAATGGGTCCGAAAATCTAATTTTCGAAACTTCTCCGCCCATTTTCACAACTTAAACATTTGAATATACTTAAATGCTTTGTTGGATTTTTTTCTGATCATAAGCAGAAATTACATGCCAAATTTCGAGATTATAGCTTTGATAGTTTATTAGATACACCAAACGCCCATTTATTTATTTTAGATAAAGTCTGATTAAAAAAATTGGACGTTGTTAACAAATATCACAAATTTACTTCCCTAATGCACATGCATGACTTTATTTCATTGACCCATATCCTAATGAACATACAAGGTGGCGCAAAAATAACCTTCCGATGTTTTTTGGCTGTAATTTAAAAAAAAAATTAAAAACTTTGATTCTTCTTCTGGATTATTTTTATTTGGTATTTTATTTTTTTTTTACATTAAGTCGAGAATATGATGTCATGTAAATGGCCGCCGCCACAGTTGATTGTCATTTGAGCCCTTTTTATGGCATTTTCCATCACTTTGGCCAAAACTTCCGGCGATAGGTCCTCACATTCTTGACAGATATTGTCTTTAAGAGCTGCAAGAGCCTGAGGCTTGTTGACATAAACCCGCGACTTCAAAAAGCCCCACAAAAAGAAGTCTGGAGCGGTCAAATCAGGCGATCTTGCTGGCCAGTGAAAATCGCCAAAACGGGAGATTAGGCGCCCGGGAAATGCATCCTTCAGCATATCGGTTGTGGCACGTGCAGTGTGTGCCGTTGCACCGTCCTGTTGGAACCACATGTTTTCCAATCCCAATTCATCAAGTTGCGGCAAAAAGAACTCGTTGATCATTGCTCTGTAGCGCTCACCATTCACAGTAACCGTTTGGCCCGCGACGTCTTCAAAGAAAAAAGGTCCGATGACTCCTCCAGCGAAAACAGCACACCATACAGTGACTTTGAGCGGGTGTAATGGCTCTTCGTGGGTTACACGCGGATTTTCAGTGCCCCAGAAGCGTAAATTTTGCTTATTTACGTACCCGCTAAGATGGAAATGGGCCTCATCACTCATGATTATTTTTGATGAAAAATCATCTTCCTCTTGGTGGTGATTAAGGATGGCTTGAGCGTATGTTACACGCGATTGGCGGTCAGCAGCGAACAGCTGATGCACCGTCTGGACTTTGTACGGAAACATCTTCAAATCTTGTACCAAAATTCGCTGTAAAGACCGTCGACTGATACCCATTTGCGTGGCACGTCGTCTGGTCGATGTCGACGGAGCTTCCAAGACATCCTCGGCTACAGCAGCAATATATTCTGCAGAACGGCTACTCCGGGGTCTGCCACGCCTGGCAGCATCTCGTGTTGTGCCAGTCTCTTCGAGGCGAGCGGCTTAACGTCGCAGTGTTTCACCAGTAGGCGTTGGACGGCCAGGAAATCTGCGACGAAATTCACGTTGTGCCAAAGTCACCGACCGATTATTGGTCAAATAAATAGTCACCAATATTCCGCGTTCTGGAGCAGTGTAGCGTAACATTGTTTATTAACGTGTATTTCGCATGTGTTTACTACACAAATGTCAAAACAGAACTGACATTAGGGGCCAATCGCAAAATTTATAGCATTTTCTGATAGGAGGATTACTTTTGCGCCACCTTGTATTTAAACAGAAGTATAAAGTCTGATTGCATTTTAAAACTTTTTATGTTGTTTTAAAAATGTGTACTCTGTGTGTACAAGGGTGGTAAAAGGGTTAAAATTGATAGGCAAAAAAAAAATAAATTACAAAAAATGTTATATTTTCAAGGTTTTTTTTTGTGCAAATAAATATTTTCAAATATTTCTAAATTAATGGTAAATATAGCAAACTTTTTTTTATATTTTGGATGTCCTTATCCTACTAATATTTAGCAAAATAATCTGCTAATTTTAGCAGTTTATTTGTGCAATGTCATTTTTAAGTAATTTTTAGTAGATTTATAAAATATTTTTACAGGATTATTTCTACGAATGTAATGAAAAATTCTGAAGTATGCTATAAATAGTTCTTTAATACTTTTAGTTATCCGACGAGGAAGCAAATGAAACTTTAAAATATGTTGTCAGCAAATATGAAGAAATTGAAATGAAAATCATTGGAGAACCCATAACGTAAGTTCAACATTTTTTAACTGCCGTTCTAGTTAATTGAATGGACCAATTAATTGACGATTTAATTGTCATTGGTTGATGTCAATGGTAATTAAATTTGTTTGGCATTACAATTGCTTAAAACAATGAAAATGAAATTTTGTGTTAATTGGTATTGATTAATACAAATGCCTTTAACACATTATTATAATTGATTGTTATAACTGTTATACAATTTTATTTAAAAACTTGGAAAAAATCCTTTATTTGCTAATTTTATAAATATTCGGTATTTAATAAAGTATATATTATTAAAAGCTGATCCATCATGACTAATCCGTTATCGAACATGAATAAATAGGTTGTACGTGGTAAAACTTGCATAAAATAGGGAATAATTTTAAAGTTTTAAATTTTTATGGATGTGTGAGATTTTATTTGTTCGGTTTTAGATCATGACAAATTTTTCTCTAAATTAACAGAAAAATTATAATTTTTTTATATGATAATTTACTTTGACTATTAGAAAAAAACACAGAAAATGTGGGATTTAACGTTACCCAATTTCTTTAACGTGTGAGTTAAATAGATGATATTTACGATTAACACTAAATGGCACGAAGAATGTTGATGAAGACCGTAGTGGGTCAGAAAATGCATTCCATTCATGCTAGTGTCTAAAAACTTTTTCTGTGTTTTTTTCTAATAGTCAAAGTAAATTATCATATAAAAAATTATAATTTTTCTGTTTTTATGGATTTTTACAAAACAAAACACTTTTTATAAAAAAATATTTATTCGTCAATTACAATAGGTTGTTTTAAGCATTGGAGCCATTTCATTACCATTGGTCTAATCAATGCAATTATATAATTGATAATTGGCATTATCATTGGCCACAAGTAATGCCAATTCAATTTCGCTACCAATGAAAAATTCCCAAGTATGGTTATATAGAAAATTTTTTATTTTTTTAATTCAAATCAAATCAAAATTTTGAATAATTAATTCAGCACTTAAGGATATCTCTTATAAATTATACTAACAAAAAAAGTTCTATTAAGTTTGAATTAGAAAATTACACGCGTAATAATCCATGCATAAAAATACGCAAATAATTTTAAAACAACAAAAACTTTCATAAAATAAAAAAAATTTCGTTTGTTTAATGAAAGTTTTTGTTATTTTGAAATTTTTAAGTGCAATTGAATTAACTCATTAAGGACACACCATAAAGTCTCTGGACATTTTTCAAAAAAAAAAAAAAAAAAAAATGCAGCTTTTTTGCCTTAAAGCTCCCTCTAGTAGAAATATATTTACAAACACAGTTGAAACTTTGACATATTAAGAATTATACACGATTGAAGATACATATTTAAATAATGTAAATTTTGTTACATATAATGGACAAATAAATCTTAATTCAATTCAATATATGGAATTAAAATTTTTTAAGTTAACATTTTTTTTTTGGAAAACATAGTGGTTTTTAAGCAATTTTTTTTAAATTGTCATATGGCAACCCTGACATTTTAATTTTTATCCGTGTACTAGTATTTCAATAAAAGAAGTCATTATTTCACTTAGAATACTATGTAGGTAAAGACCACTGCAAATGTAGTTAAAAACAAATTAAATTTCACTGAAAGAAATGACGACTTACATTTCAGTAAATTCAACTAACATTGTCATTTGTTTTTTAATGTTCAAAAAATGACTAACAATTGTAGTAAAAATCAAATAATATGTTAGTAAAAAATTAATGTAAAATCTTAAAACAGTCATTTGATGTGGTTTGTTTTTTTAAATGAACTACAAGGTTCGTGAAAAATTTAATTTGTTCTACAAATGACTGACATTTACATTAAAAATAAAGAAAGGGTATTACAACACAAACAACCACATATGTTTTAAGCAGAAGTTCCCAGAGTGTAGATCTAAGGATATATGTAATATCATGAAGAGGCTCACCGGGAAAAAATTTTCAAATGCAAGACCGCTTAAAAATGCTATCCTCTACAACTTCAAACTACCCAAATACAAGATATATCCATAGAATGCCCAGCCATAGCAGAAGCTATTGTTGCAATGAACTCCTTCGAATCAAACAAGGCCCCTGGAACCGACAATATAGTTTCCGAAATGATAAAAGCCGACTATCACAGCCAGCATATTGCTTTCCCTTATCCAGAATTTCTGGCGCTCACACGAACTTTACTCGAAGTTTAAAGAAGGTCTTATAGTGAACATACCCAAAAAATTTGACCTGACAAACTGTAAGAACTGGAGAGGCATCAATCATCATCCTTAGTGCAGTAAATAAAGTACTAGTTCAGATAATAAACAAGAGAGTTTCCCACACTGTACTTAGGGACCTTAGACCCGAACAAGCTGGCCGGCCAATAGTATACGGATAATTGTAGAACAATCTACAGAACTTTGCTCCCCGCTTAACATGATATTTATCGACTTTAAGAAAGTTTTCGATACAATAGATCAAAACGCTATATGGGGCGCTCTTGCTTGTAAAGGGTTTCCTCCCAAAATCATAAGCCTTACCCGGTGTTTATACCGTAATGTCAAATGTCGTGTTGTCTACAATAATGCTCTGAGCGGCAGTTTTGATGTCGTAATGCCGTCCGCCAGGGTTGTGTATTGTCACCCTTGCTCTTTAACATCGTTCTAGATGTTATAGTTTGCAATGCGAATAGAGCAAATATGCAAAATGTATCAGCTGGGGTCTCTACCAACAACTTGAGAGCCTAGAGTACTCAGACGATATCTGCCTCCTTTCCCACAGCTATGAAAATATGAAATCGAAACTAAAATGCCTCGAAACAGAAGCAGCAAAAGCTGGCTTGAAACTAAACTTACAAGGAAACTACACATTGGTGAATCCTCAGAATTGAATGAAACTAATTTTCGACACATATTTTTTTTATGTGTGCAATTTCAAGTTTAGGGGTTTAAAAGTTTAGTTAAAAATTACCCATTTTGACGTTTTTTTAAATATATTTCTTAATATATATACACGATCTATATTATTTATCCATCTATCGAAAAAAAACAACCAATCAGAATATTTTATTTTTAAATACTTCGTTCTGATTGGTTGAATTAAAAATAATTATCAATAATATTGATCGTGTGCACCCCACTTTACATAAGTTGTTAACCTATATTTGGCAAAAACTACCTTTTCATTAATTCCGATATGAAAGTTTTAAAACTACGATTCCAATAGTCGCATCTGTCTTCTGATATCACAGGGCTTATTTCAAAATTCTCCCCATTAAGTTTTGTTTAATCAACAAAATAACGTTACAAATCGTAGTTTCGGTATTTTAGCGTTGTTTTGACTTTAGCTGAAGATATTTCAAAATCAATCATGTAAAATAGGTAAACAAAAGCGCTTATATAAGAAAAAGCATATCTTTGGTGGAATCTCTTTTTTTACAATTTTCATTTCGGTCTTAGTGCTACTATGGGAGCCAACGACGCTTATTATGAAAAGATTCTGAGTGCCAACCCTGTATTAAACTATAGGCAAAGGTATTGAAGGTATTGAAGACGCATCCACTCATAGGTTGAAAAATACGATTGTGAAAGCGTTTTAAAAGCACTCCCGTTCACAAAGAATGCAACGTTTGCAAAGTACTTTTTGCAAACGTTACAAAAACGCTTTAAAGCAATATTTTTAAAGTGCTATGAAAATGAAAATTATTCAAGTTCGAGGCCATGCTCTATATTTCTTTATTAGGATAGTGTCCTAACAAATAATCTATAGAGTTTTTTTTGTTTTCAAATTTATTATTTGACCCTTTCAGGAATGTGTTGATAGATCTATTTCGTTAATTTTCTAGGTTCCCATCATCAGAACACGTTTTTGAAAGAGGTAACCATCCCATGCCAAACATCAAACATTCATATAAACTAGTTTATTCACTACATGAGAACTAATATATGAGCTTGAAGTTAAGGCATATCACCATTGATCAGAAAATAAATTGAAAACTTGTTTGTTATGTGCAAGGTACACCTCTGGTGGATATTCAATTCAAATTTTTTGTTTTTCTTCCATTTTATTTTTTGTTTCGTTTATAAACAAAAGCAGGGGAAGTAAACTAGACTGAATTTTGTCTTTTATACAAGTTTGATATAATTTTTATCAAAAAATAAAAATTATGTTTTTTTTCGACCTTTAAATGTGCAATGAAAATTAAAATTATTCAATTTCTCGAAACGTGTATTGAATAACCAGAGGTGGACCTTGTACATAACAAACAAGTTTTCAATTTATTTTTTGTTCAATGGTGATAATCTTTAACTTCAAGCGTATATATTAGTTCTCATGTAGTGAGCAAACTAGTTTATATGAATGTTTGATGTTTTGCATGGGATTGTTACCTCTTTCAAAACGTGTTCTGATGATGGGAAACTAGAAAATTTCCGAAATAGATCTATCAACACATTCCTGAAAAGGTCAAATAAAAAATTTGAAAACAAAAAACTCTACAGATTTTTTGTTATGACAATATCCTAATAAAGAAACATAGAGTATGGCCTCGAACTTGAATAATTTTCATTGCACAATTAAAGGTCGAAAAAAACATAATTTTTATTTTTAATAAAAATTATATCAAACTTTTTTAAAGCGCTTTTATTTCATAAACAATTGCAAATTTTGTATGTAAATGCTTTTTTTTTCATACCATTTGCAACTAACGCCCTCAAAATGCTTCTATTTTTGTACTATCGAAAACAAACGCTTTCAAAGCGCTTTGGTTTTGTATCGTCTCTAATTGCTACCTGGGCTGGTATATACAACGTGTCGGTGCATGTCCGAACATTGTTTTTATTTAAAAAAAAACTTTTTTTTTTGAATACCACATTTGTACGGGAAGTTGTTGGTGGTTTGAGCTCAAACTAACATATAATAATGCTTATTTGTTAATCGATGTCTCCGAATAATCCTAACAGTTTTCTGCAGAACTTTGGAGACAAACAAACCAACGGCCAATTCATATTGAAATATTCAATTGCAAATGGCGTTGGATTGGTCGCACGCTTTGCAGGCCTCCAGATGAATCGTCAGTGACTGGAATCCACAGGGTATTACAAGAAGCGTAGGCAGACCGTGCCACACCTGGTGTCGTCAACTAAACATTAAAGTCAGACGTAGTGATCTAAGCTTGTCGGTCAGATTTTCAAATATTATATACAATCGATAAACTAATTATTAGCAGGCAAATACATTTTCGTATTTTCTCATCAATATAACAATCAAAAATATAAAACTTTAGGCTGTTCTATTTTTTTTAAAG
Source organism: Delia radicum (assembly GCA_021234595.1). Classification (NCBI taxonomy): domain Eukaryota; kingdom Metazoa; phylum Arthropoda; class Insecta; order Diptera; family Anthomyiidae; genus Delia; species Delia radicum. The sequence goes on along the minus strand of CM037851.1, from coordinate 239,834,131 downwards.
GATTTTTGAGGTCGAGTCGAAAAAGGGAAAACAAATACTTTTCAAATAATTGTTTGGCAACTTTGGATAACATTTTTTTTTTACTATTTTGTTAAATTATTTTATGGTTTTGAAACAACTAAATTATCTTTATCCAGTACAATAATTTGAAAGTTTTGAGTTGGTCCATAATGAGTTAATAAAAATATGTTTAATTTCGAAGTGTGAAATTGTAGCGTTAATTATAAATTTAATTGCCCGGTTAACATATCTGCATCCATTTATCAACACGTATGAACTCATTCATGCTCATATATGAAGTCATTCGAGGTTATACATGCAGATATACAACCATATGGGATTCATATATGCTCATAAGAGTTCATATGTGATCATACATGTAAATATGACCTCAATTTAATTTAATTTTATGTATGGAAATGTATGGACACGTAAGATTATATATGTAAATATTACCTCAATTTTCGTTAATACACACACACACATGAACATATACGATCCCTCATATGAGCATGTACACATCATTAATAAAAACTTATGAATCATGTATGAATGCATATGGACATGTATGAAGTATGTGTGGTCATGTATGTATCCATATATGTAAATTTTTAACAGTTATTCCACGAAATTTTAATCAAATTAACATATTTTTTTTTTCATAAAAATTAAATATAAAATAAACTTTTTTCTTTCTCTGTATCTCTCCAAATCAGCATCTATGGCTTACGTTTATCTTACGGTGATGCTGAAGAAGAATTGAATATTCATTTCAAATATATTGACAATACACAACATGATATTATACAGAATTGTGTTTTTGTTCTATATCATCGTCAAAATGAATGCGAATTGATTAAAACTATTTGTAATACATTTCTACCCATAACACCGCGTCCTCTATTGCAACGCAATGATTTGCGTATTTGCAATGATGGCAGCGATGTTCAACTGGTTGAGAAGGAAGATTTTGAAAATGATGAGCAGGAAACAACAATGATGACAACAACAGATACCGAACAGGTTGCTGTTGACAGCAATGCTGATGCTGATAATGATGGTGAGCAGGAACAGAAACAACAGTCAGGACAACAACGTAGTGTGGAAGCGGAAAATGAATAGGTGTAACAATAGATTTTTATTAACTTTAAGGATGAATTACACAATTTGTTTGTGTTAGTGTAGAAGTAGTATTTTGTAATATAAAATTATAAATATTTTGTAATAAAACATACATTATTATGGAGCTTTTAAAAACTTTCGACACACCTTTCAGATAATGGTCTTTTAAATTTCATTGAACTTGGTATTTATATTCTCCTAGTAAATAATGGCGTTTACATATTTTTTCTTTTTTCCAAAATTCGTTATAATTCGCTTTTATTCACTGCTCAAAGTTGGGGATTTTAAACAAATGCTAAAATCGACTTTCAATTAAAATATTTGTTGATTCAATTAAAAATTTAATTGACTTCGGTCCTATTAAGGAAGGTGTAGTATCAATTAAAATAATTTGTAACTATTTAATTGATTTTATTTTCCATGAAGGTTTTAATTATATCTGTTAAAAATTTTATTGAATATTGTTTTCAATTCCAAACTATTTTTTTTACAGGTACTATTAAGTCTTTAATTAAAACTTGCAAAAAAAATTTAAAAAAAATTAGGGAAAAATCGACAAAAATTAAAAGTTTAAAAATATCATGAAATTGTAAAAAAGTCGCCAAAAATTAAAAAAAAAAACACCAAAATATAAAAAAAAAAAATCATCAAAATTGAAAAAAAGAACAAAGCTGGAAAAAATCTCTAAAAGTAGGAAAACAAATTTTTTCCAAAATTAAAACAAACTGGAAAATAAAAAATCGCTAATATTTAATTAAAATTTACAGAAAAAAAATATAAAAAATCGCTGAAATTGGAATGTCTTACCAAAAATTAAAAAATTTACAAAATTTATTTTTAATTTATAACGAGAAAGTAAATCAAACATATCAGCTAGGTTGATACTAGTATTTCGATCTGGCTAAAGATCTCATCAGAACCCAAAGTTTTAGAAAAGCTAAAGCCTCCAGATTAGTCAAAGCTTTAACAAAAAACCTACTAATCATCAACTTTGCTGCATTCTTGTCTTCTTAGTAATCAAACACGTGGCTACGGTCTTTTCTTAACAAACATCATGACGTTACTAAACTTTGAAGAACAAAATTGTTCTATATATATAAAAAAAAATTAGTTTTTACTCTGACTCAAGTAATATTTTTTACAGTTTTATTAGTTTTTTGTTTTTACAAACATTAATACTACAAAATTTAAAAATATCACCAAAATTGTAAAAAAAAACGCCAAAAATTTAAAAAAAAGTCACAATAAAGGGCCAAAATTTAAAAAAAATCATCAAAATTGAAAAAAGCACATGTTGAAATAAAATTGCTAAAAATTGAATTTGTTGTCAAAAACTAAAACAAATTGTCACAAATAAAAAACCGCTAATATTAAAAAAAATCGCAAAATTTAAAAAAAACCGCCAAATTTGCATAAAATATCCGAAGTTAAAAAAAAATTAAAATGAAAATTATTCAAGTTCGAGGCCATACTCTCTATTTTTTCATTAGGATATTGTCCTAACAAATAATCTATAGAGTTTTTTGTTTTCAAATTTATTATTTGACCCTTTCAGGAATGTGTTGATAGATCTATTTCGGAAATTTTCTAGGTTCCCATCATCAGAACTCGTTTTGAAAGAAGTGACAATCCCATGCAAAACATCAAACATTCATATAAACTAGTTTATTCACTACATGAGAACTAATATATGAGTTTGAAGTTAAAGATTATAACCATTGATCAAAAAATAAATTGAAAACTTGTTTGATGTGCAAGGTCCACCTCTGGTGGATATTCAATACACGTTTTTTGTTTTTCTCTCCTTTTTATATTTTGTTTAGTTTGTAAACAAAACAGGGGAAGTAAACTAGGCGGTTCTTTGCCTTTTATACAAGTTTGTTATAATTTTTATTAAAAATAAAAATTATGTTTTTTTCGACCTTTAATTGTGCAATGTAAATGAAAATTATTCAAGTTCGAGGCCATACTCTATATTTCTTCATTAGGATATTGTCCTAACAAATAATCTATAGAGTTTTTTGTTTTCAAATTTATTATTTGACCCTTTCAGGAATGTGTTGTTTGATCAATGGTTATAATCTTTAACTTCAAACTCATATGTATATTAGTTCTCATTTAGTGGGAAAACTAGGTTATATGAATGTTTGAGGTTTGGCATGGGATTGTCACTTCTTTCAAAACGTGTTCTGATGATGGGAACCTAGAAAATTTCCGAAATAGATCTATCAACACATTCCTGAAAGGGTCAAATAATAAATTTGAAAACAAAAAACTCTATAGATTATTTGTTAGGACAATATCCTAATGAAGAAATATAGAGTATGGCCTCGAACTTGAATAATTTTCATTTTCATTGCACAATTAAAGGTCGAAAAAAATATAATTTTTATTTTTAATAAAAATTATAACAAATTTAAAAAAAATTCTTAAAATTACCGAAATTAAGAAAACAATTTACAAAATTAAGAAAAAAAAACAAAATTGGAAAACAATTGTCAAAACTGAAAAAAAATATCTAAAATTGAAAAAAACACGCAAATTGGAAAAAATCGCCAAAATTTAAAATTCACTAGTAACTGAAACAATCGCAAAAATTTGAAAAACTCCTAAAATTGAAAAAATCAGAAAAATTAAAAAACAGAGCCAAATTTGAAAAAAACCACCTAAATAAAATTTAAAACGTCCATATTTCGAAAACATTTTTAAATTTTGAAATTTTTTGTTGAGTTCGGCGATTCTTTTAATTTTGGTGATTCTTGAAATTTTTGGTGATTTTTTTTTTTTAATTGTAACGATTTCGATTTCAATTTGGAGATTTTTGTTGTGAATCTAGGCTTTTCGCTTTCAATTTAAGCATTTTTTCATTTAAGAGACTTTTTAAATTTAAGCTATTTTTTCAATTTGAAGTATTTTTCTCAAATTTAAATATTAGCGAATTTTGTAATTTAATTCATTTTTTTTTAATTTTGATGATTATTTTTTTTTTGTTGTCATTATGGGTGATAAAAACCGGAAATTTTTTCATTTCAACATAAACATAAAATTAAAAATTTGGTGCCATTTTAAAGATCAAATCCTCTGCTTTACACAGTGTTGCAGTAAATTATTTTTTTTTTCGCGAAAAAGATAACGAAATTGAAAAAATTTCCTTAATTCCCCAATATCTCAAAAAATCCATATTTATTTTTTATGAAATTTAAATTGATATTATTTTAATATTTCTTGCCAGGTATGGGAAAATCGATATGCGTGTTAAACGTGGTCTCCTGTTTAACATGCCTATGTTTTATGTCTTTTCAAAAAATCATTAAAAGTTAAATTTTTAAACAAATTATTTAAATATTTGTACTTATTAACTGATGCCAATATGGTTATCAGATGAAATATAATAATCTGTGCTATTCCGCAAAAATAACTAGTCGTGATATTCCAGGACCAACATTTTTAAAAATGTCCTTTTAAAAATTTGATCCCTTAATATCCTTGATTGGTTTTAATAAGTTCTTCAATAGAACAAATCCATGTTAAAGAAATTTCAGCCTTCTAGCTTTATTAGCAATATCCATGTTTTTTTTTTTGCTTAAAATCAGTGAGCTAATTTTTTTTGCTGACATTAGCAATTTTGTTGCAAGCACCCTCCTGACTAAAATTTTGCTGACTCAGCAAACTTTTTTGCTGACTCAGCAATTTTTTTTTGCTGACTTTACTAACTATTTGTTTTTGAGTGTACGAACCCAGTTCCAGTTAATTGCGTTTTCTTAAAAAATAACAATTTTAAATGATGCATGTTCAAAAATGTATTCGTTATTTTTCCCATAGTAAATACTTACAAAGTTAATTTTTAAGAAATTTTAATAATTTTAAACTTCAAATTGAATTTTTGGAAAATTTTGATGTCGATGGTTCTTTCGCTGAAATTAATTAAGTGGATTATAAATTCCAGGGACCGTAAATAATGATTATTGCTCGTTTTTTTGAATCAAAAAATCAATCACTTAGAAGAGACATAAAAAAAAATTTATTGCACAATTATTATTATTTTTTGACAATCTTTGCATATCCGTCATGATTTTTAAATTTTTGATTTTTAAAGTTTTCTTCAACGGTAATGATTATTTTTGAGTAATAATAAAAAAAATCAGCCATAATCATTATTTTTGAGCAAAAAAAAATAAAACTCAAAAATAATCATTATTTATGATTTTTATTTTTTTCGCTCAAAATAAAACTCACTTTCAATGTGTGGGATGGACATATCTCAGGAAGTAGGAGGAGCTTATCGAAGATTATGGTATCAATCTCTTCTTTGAAAGATTCTCTAGCAGATTAATGCATCAATCATATTTGTGGGTGAGGTTTAAGGGATTAATTTTTAATTTCAAAATAGGGTTTTTTTTTTGCCGTATTTTGTGAAAGTAACAATGTGTGAGATGGACATATCTCAGGAAGGAGGAGGAGTTTATCCAAGATTATGGTATCAATCTCTTCTTTGGAAGATTATCTAGCACATTAATGCATCAATCATATTTGTGGGTTGGGTTTAAGGGGTTAATTATTAATTTCAAAATAGGGCTTTTTTGCCGTAAAGTCAAAATTTGGAAGCTCGATTTTACCGTAGACGTATGTTCTAGTGGACTTTTTTGCTCAGTACAATCCCAAGAATCAGAAACGCGAAGCGCCCATTAAGATTTTTTTCCTTCCATACTAATCGCCCCACCCTAATATGTATATATATTTACACCTACATGAAAGTGAGTTTTATTTTGAGCGAAAAAAATAAAAATCATAAATAATGATTATTTTTGAGTTTTATTTTTTTTGCTCAAAAATAATGATTATTGCTGATTTTTTTTATTATTACTCAAAAATAATCATTACCATTGAAGAAAATCATTAAAACTCATAACATAATCATTATTGTGTAATTTTTATTATACAACTCATAATGATTACGGTCCCTGATAAATTCACATCATCTGATATATATTAACATTTTGCAAATTCGATTAAACTATTTTATAATATTTACAAACAAGAAAAATAAGTGAAGTTTTCACTTTAATTGCAAGGATATCCTACATCCTTCACACAATCGCAATTAATTGATATGGTTTTAAATGCTCAAAGTCCATACTTTAAAACCATATTAAAGGTTATTCATAATCTATAGATTTATATGAATTAATAAGAAATTTTCAACAAAAAAACTAGATTTTTGGTAAAAGTCAAATTCGCGAATATTTCGAAAAGTAGAGCTAATATTAAAATGTTGTGTTCACATTCAATTCACAATTCATAAGTAGCTTCTCCGATGCATTTTTAGTGTTTGCAAAACATCTGCTAATTTTATAATTTTTTTTTCTGTTGTTTTTAACTAATTTTGAGTAGCTTCTGCTTCTGCTATTTAGTGATGACTTTAATACTGGACCTTAGAGATTAAAGCGCCACTGCAAACATACGTATGATCAATTTTTTTTACTTAATCGATATTACTTATACGCCAGTTATTGTTAAAGAAGTAATTTTAAATTTTCTTGCATTAACGTGCTATTAAAAGTTTATAATTTCTATTTTAAAATCAATATTGTTGAACACATATCACATGTATGATGTCTCTAATTGAATGTAACGTATTTTTGGTTATTATTAAATACATTTGAGTCACTCTGTAATATTAAGTATTCATTCACCAACACAATTCATTTTTGTTATGTCATTTTTTATTCGTTTTCGTTTAGGGTGACCATATGCATTAAAAAAAACTAATTTTAAAAATAGTTTTTTTTTATTGTTTCGAAAAACTTTTTATTGTGTGTTTTTATATGATTAACTACTTTAAATACTGTATTCATTTTTTAATAATTTATTTATTTCTTTTATTTGCAGGTAAGTTAAACTATTATGTAAAATACATCGTAGCAAGGTAAATTTTATACATTTTATAATTAACCGAATTTTTTAAGACATAATAGCCGGATTCATGTAATGTCGAAATTTAATAACATTAGTGTCGTAAATGTTTTGCCAACCTTGGAAAGTTTATTATACAATTTGTTTTGTATTTTTATTTGAATGTGTCAAACATTTAAAAAAATTAATTATTTATAATAAAATATTAAATTTTATAAATATAGAAATATTTTTCGAGAGAAATAAACGTGAAATTAGAGAGAAACGAACGAAAATGCGGCAACAATTGTTAATTTCCCTACCTGCAAATACGCTTTGTGTATGGATAAACCAAATACGAAGCTTATTATGAACACCCCCCAATAAATTATTTTTTAATATATGAGTAATTTCAAACAGTTTCGACACCTTTTGAAAATGATTTTAGATGGCTGTTATTTCTGAAGTTTTTTTTTAATTAAGAGAAACGATGGACAAGGTTGGGTACACTGAGATTTGTATCTTCACTTCAGTAATGAAAATTGTCACTGGAACTCTTCCATTATAACTTTTCATAGAATCTATAAAACAGGTTTCATTAAAGCCAATGTTTATGAAATATTTGTACACTTCGTTGCGAAACTATAACTTCACATTAATTTCACTAAATTTCGTAAGTTAAACAAAAAGTAGAAGAGTTTAACCGGCATAAATGTAAAACCAATAGAAAATTAATAATTTTTAACTAAAAAACAATTCATTTATTTTATATTTTATTGTTTGAAAAGGAATAACAAAATCAATTATTGTGTCATAACTATAAAAACCCTTAAATTTATATATCAAAAATTACAAAAATTTGAGAAAAATATTTAAAATCAGCGCGAGGCCTCCTTTTTTAATCAGCTCGAAAATTCGATTAGACATACTGTCTACCAGATTTATTCGACGATCATATATGACATCAATAACTGCTTATTTTAAATGAAAACTTCTTTTATATTGACGGTTTTTCTGCGTAAACTCGACGGGTTTATATTCCCCAAATTCTCTCAATGGGGTTTTGATCCGGAGAACATGCGGGCCATTCCAATACACTTATATTTGTTGATGATAGCCATTTCAGGTACTGAGACATTGTCTTGTTGGACAAGGAATTCTTCTTCGTTCCTATTTTCAAACAATTGCACCAACTTCTCTGCTAATACTGTAATGTACTCAGAAGAATTAATTCTGGTGCTGGGAAATGCCAAATCAACCATATCGTCAAAACAAAAAGCGAGGCAAACCATTAAGAATCCGCCTCCGAAATTTCATTTTAAGAAATATCGTGGTTCCTTAAGTAAGTATGTTAAAACTATTTGGACCACCATTATTGAACTTTTGCTCACCAGAAAATATCGCCTTTAAAAGAAATTTATGCTTAAACAGTTCTACCAACAACAGCGATTATTGACTTCCCTTTCTCCAGTTGGTTTATAAATTCCTTTTAGAGTATTTAAGTCGGGCAGCTTTGTGGCGGGGTAATAACCGTTTCACATACATCAGGTTTTGGCGAGTAATTCTCTAGAAATCCTTTAAGAGCCTACTTATGGTTGATTTGGACACATTTACCTTACATTCATTCATTATCTGTTTGAGAATCTTCATTGAGTTGATTATATTACGCCAGTCGCAATCCAAAAGCTTTTTTTCGGGCTGCCTGTTTTAACTATGTGCACTCGGATTATTTGCAAAATTTGTGACAAACACATGTGAACGGTTTATTTTTCTAGCAATTTCCCGAAAACTTAAGTCACTTTTTAAGTAGGCTGAAATTTTCCCTTTTTCAAAATCACTTAGATATGAACCACTCGGCATTTTATTGCTAATTGATTATAATTGCATAATAAACAAAAATGATTTGACAAATTTAAAAACTTAATACAATTCGTTAGAAAGTAACAATGCTATTGATACATTTAATATGAAAATATTAATTTTTGACTTGGATGAAATAGGAAATAGTTTTATATGGTTCGAATCTTAAAATTTCGTTAGAAAACATCGCCTGCAAATGGGCGGCTATCATTGTTAGAGTTGATTTTCGACAAAAAGCAATAAATAAAATCATTTCATAAGAGATTTCGAAGTCTTTGACTTAAAATATAATCAAAAAGTTGTTTGAGACAATGCAAACTAAAAAATTAAATATGTCTACTCAGAAAAAACTAAAATTGAGTTTTAATTAAAATATTCGTTGATTCAGGGTCGTGTTGATGCAATTGTAGTAACAGCTAAAATAATTTGTATCTATTTAATTAATATTATTTTCAATTACATATAGTTTTATTCACATCTATTAAGAATTGAATTGAATATTGTTTAATATTGGGAAAAATTACAAAATTGGGAGAAATTACCATTTGAAAAAATTGCAAAATTTGAAAAAAATTTGTCAAAATTTAAAAAAAAACAATCCTCAAAATTGCAGAAATTTAAAAAACTCCAAAATTCGAAAAAAAAATTTAAAAAATCACCAAAATTAAAGAAACGCGAATTTTCTACTTTAAACGATTTTTTAATTTTGGCGACTTTTTAAAATTTTTGCATTTGTTTCAATGTTGTTATTATACGTTATAAAAACTGAAATTCTTTTTTATACCAAATTCATTTTCTATTAAACAGTTAATTGAAAGTAAGTTTGAAATCGAACAAAAGTTTAATTGAAATTTTTTTGATAATGATTTTTTCTGTGTATTTTGACATAATCTTTTAAAATGGAGATACCACTAAGACTCAAAATTAAGTTTACTTGTACCGTAAATTCGTTACTTTACTTACAGTGCAATCTTTTTATATAAATTTGGTTTGCTACGCACGCATCTGGTAACATAGTTTTCAGTATTTTTTTACGATATATATTACGATATCTCATATATTTTTTTAATTTTTGGAAACAAATTTAAGCCTTAAACTTTGATCGATATTCATAATGTGTTAACGTGGTCCAATGTGACTCAAATTTTCTCAATTTTTTTTTTAGACTAAATGTAACCAAATTTCTATCGGTGCTCCTTGAAATGCGACATTTTAAAACCAAGTAGCTAAACCAGTCTTTGTGTTATAACGATGTAGTTTTTTTAGACATTTTAAAGGGTTTTTATTTAAAAATTGATTAAATACAATTTGAAAAGCGTTTTAAATTGTCCAAAATATAAATCAAAGTGAATACGAAATACATAATTTAGTTTAAATAAGACCTAGGCGATGTAAGGTATATTTTTAAATTTTCCAATTTTTTATTTTTTCTTTATTATTATTTCTTTCAGACTACAATAACGCTTGCTTGGAAAATTTACGATTTTTTTAATACAAGACATAAAGTATTGCCCCCAATCTTAAAAAAGTCGGATATATGAAAAAGGGGAAAAAATAGTGAATAATTTGTTAAAATAATTCTAATAAGTGGCAGCCGGGGTTCACGACATTGTGTCAAAATGGTTTTCAAAATGTGTGTTTCCTTGAGCATTTTAACGCTGGTTTTAAATAAGCCTAAATTTCCTAATTTTTAAACATATTTTCATACAAAGATGTGTTAAATTTCACCACCAATTTTAAAAGTAGATACGTTTTTCATATATTATTGCTGCTTTATCACCTATCCGAATTTCATTAATTTAATTTCAAAGGGAAGCCATCGGAAAAGCTTCCTTGTAAGTGTCAGGCAAATTATAAAGGATATTTGCTTTTAATTTGTTTTTGGACGGTTATAAAATCTTTAATCTCCCGAGTTAAATTATTGGATGTTATTTAGTTATTATGCCCATTTCTCGGATAAAACTGTATTAAGCCTCATATTAAATTTCGTATGATTATATAAAGCATCATATTAATTTAATCGGGTTATTAGAAGTTGAAACTTTTTTACTTTTTTTACACATAAAAATATAAAGTAATTTTATTTTTCGCGGTTTTCAAAAAGTTTTCCACATAATCCTTTTTTTATTTAATTAAACTAAAATTTAACGTAATTAGACAATAACGATGCATATCCAACTTAAAGTAACGTTTTCAAATTTGACGTGTTTCGCAAAATAATGCACACAATAAGTAAAAATGAAAAAATGCATTTTAAGGAAATGCACTTTATGCGGACGGTTTTTGTTTCAAAATGACCTGAGAAAGCAATTTCTATTATTAATATATGATTGCCCATCACGTGTAGGTAAAAATTAAGCAAAAAAAAAAAAAAAAGGTTTACTCTAGTGAGCAAAAAAAAAAAAATATATATATAATCAATCTAAAAAATCGAAAAGCCCCCCCCGAAACAAATTCCTAGCTACGTGCCTGACTCAGGTTTAAAGCTTTTTAATTTAAACTTCCAGAGGATGGTTAAGAATTTAACCGTAATATCGGAAAGAAAATAAATAATCACTAAAAATATAAAACTTTTGTGTTTTTATTTTTATAATATATTTTACGCCAGAGGACCTTAAGCCGAAACAAAAAACAATTACAAAACTTTCTTAATATTAATAAAATACAGTCTCGTACACTAAAACTCGTTTAAGGCGAACTCGATGAAATTAATCCTCGGTTATTACCAACTAATTTAAATGTTCTGACGGATAACAATTTCAATATAACATCTGTTAACCACCTAACCGGCAAGCCCCCCTCCAGGCGGGTTATTTTAAATTGGCCATAAAAGTGCCAATGAGTGTTTTATGATGAAATGATCGAAACTAGTTGTTGTTTGATTTAGCTCTAATGAGCAACTGTTTTATTAAATGAATCTTCAAACTTAATCTAACTTAATTTTAACATAATGTTGGAATGTGTATAGGTGGGAATCTGCTTGATAAGCAATTCCCACAGTTAAGGTATGCGCGCGTAGACTAAATGCCACAGAGTATGGTTTCAAGTGTCATACAGAAGCTATGACAATGTTGACTCGTCAAATACACTACAATGATAAGAAATTAAGCTATTTAGACAGAAATCCAAAATTTTAAAATACTATGTAAATTAAGTTTTTGTGCGCTGTGCACAAAAGTTTTAAATTTTCGTAAAATTTCAAAAAATAAATATTTTCAAATGAACGTAATTTTTCATAAAAAAGATATTTATTTTGACTATAAAACGTTTGTATTAATCACAAAGTTAGATTGAAGCTTAAGCATTTAAAAAAAGTTCTTATTTGGGTCCAAGGACAAACAGGTTTCCAACTGGATAACTTTAAAAACATCGCCTTAACTTAAAAACGTATGGAGGGATTTTCATGAAATTTGCCAGAATGGTAGTAGTACCAACGACTTTAGGTTCGAGCAATATACATATATTCAAGTTACTGTGCCTTTACCCCAATTTCGCATTTTCCAAAAAAAACGGAAATCGCCTTATCTTCCTAAGTAAAAGTACAAAAGGAGTAATTTTTCGACTGTAGTTATATCTTGGCAAGAGGAATAATTTATGCTTAAACATATTTACTGTAATGTATTAAATTTTATGATTCACTCTAAACATATTATGGTAAAATCGCCTAAATTGCTAGAAGAACATGTTGTTTATTTTTCGTGCCGAACACGTGGTACACATTTCATTGCAAAAACGGCCGGTAAAGATAAACCCTTGATTAAAGTGAACTATTTGTGCCAGTCCCACAAACAAACTTTCTTATATTTTTCCCATTTTGGATACAAAATTCCCAAAATTTTCCAATTTTTCTAAAATTTCTTTTGTGTTGTAACAAATTTTAAGCAGAAATTCTTTGTTAAATATATCGAAAACTATATACAGTACTTTTCGTTTACAGTCACATCGCTTATAGTCCATTTAGCGATATAGTCCATTTTTACACTTTTACTGTCATCTAAAATCAAATTGCATACAAAATATTTAGGATATAGTCCATTCACGATATAATCACATTTGGCTTATATGCCACTAAACTCTGGCTACTAAAAGTAAATTTATATGCAAATAATTTAAGTTATAGTCACAATACAGAAAATTTCTAATATAATTGTGAAATCTTGAATTTTTTTCGGTTTAAAATTATTTAAAAATTTAAGAGGCTAAAACGAAAATTTTAACAAGGAAACTGAACTGAATCGTTTCAAACATCGTTTTTATATTCCAAATTTTCCACCTGTTATAATAATAAATAAATTGCATATAGTCACATTTTATGATGACTATATCACAATTTATTTATAGGCAACAAAATGGCATATAAAAAAATTTGCGATATAGTCACATTAGCGATATAGTCCACAACTTGTGTGCAACTAAGAGATGTGACTATAAGCGAAAAGTACTGTATTTATGAAATCAAATGAAAGAATTTCACAATTTTTAAGAAAGCTTACACAAATTCTTAATATGTTTGGACAGTCAAAAAAGTTGTAAAGAAAATTATTCCAGTAAATACGAATCTCGATTTGTAATGTTTTTTTATTTGTAAAATAAAAATCAAATTTTTGTTGGTTCCCTTACCCTTTTTTACATTTTTTGAATATACGGTAAAAAGTGTGTTTTAAGGGGTTCGGGAACCGGTAGAAGTGTCCAAATGGGTTCATGAATCGAAAGTTGTTGTTAACCGCTTAGTTAAAAAAATCATTGCTTTAATGCAAAAAATCATTAACTTCATGCGGAAAATTCTCCCAGTGTGTGTAAAAAAAATACTAACAAGGGAGATTTATACCTAAGCTCAGGGTTCGCCTCAGGGATTCCAATGAAATTTAAGTATGTTGTAAGGGAAAAAATAGAAGTAAAAGTTTTTTAGCTGACCAACCCCATATTAAGGGGTTAAAACAAAGTGTTTTATTTATGTTGGTTCCAAAAACCATATATACAAGGTGGCGCAACAATAACCTTCCGATGTTTTTTGGCTGTAATTTAAAAAAAATGAAAAACTTTGATTCTTCTTGTGGATTATTTTTATTTGGTATTTTGATTTTTTTTACATCAAGTCGAGAATATGTTGTCATGTAAATGGCCGCCGCCACAGTTGATTGTCATTTGAGCCCTTTTTATGGCATTTTCAATGACATCCTCGGCTACAGCAGCAATATTCTCTGCAGAGCGGCTACTCCGGGGTCTGCCACGCCTGGCAGCATCTAGTGTTGTGCCAGTCTCTTCGAGGCGAGCGGCTAAATGTCGCAGTGTTTCACCAGTAGGCGTTGGACGGCCAGGAAATCTGCGACGAAATTCACGTTGTGCCAAAGTCACCGACCGATTATTGGTCAAATAAATAGTCACCAATATTCCGCGTTCTGGAGCAGTGTAGCCTAACATTGTTTATTAACGTGTATTTCGCATGTGTTTACTACACAAATGTCAAAACAGAACTGACATTAGGGGCCAATCGCAAAATTTATAGCATTTTCTGATAGGAGGATTACTTTTGCGCCACCTTGTATAAATTGGACAGATTTTTATCCCCTTAAAATCGATTAGGCAGATATGTTACTTAGCGAATATTTCTAACTTTAGTCCCCTCTGTCACATACTTTAGTTGTATTGGCGGTTCAGTGATACGCCCCAGGATACCTCCCTTATACAGGGTGTGTTTCCAAGTCACTCATTCACCGAGAGACAAATGAGTGACTATACAGAGAGAATTCCTTTGACGAGTCTTAATAAAATTTTTTACTAAACTAATGAAGTTTTATTCACAGTGTGAATGAAAAATCTCTTAAACTTTATGAAAAGGCTTCATAGTTTTAATGAAACTATTTTTAATGAAACTTTTTATATTTTTCATAAATAATATGAAATTTTTCATTAAATTTTATGAAATAGTGTATTAATTTAATTAAAAGTTTCAATGGACGAATTCCAGTTTCAATTCATAGATCTAACGCAAAAATTCATTGACATCATGCAGATAATTCTCTCATTGTACATGTGTTTTATTTTTTATATATAATTCTATATTCATACGTTTGAAGCAAACGTGATCAGAAAACACCACGTATTTTTTTAAACAAAAAAAAAATACTACTTCTGGCAACTCTATTATACTTTGTTATCAAATGTTTACACATTCCAATTTCATATTGTTTCACATTTCAAGACACACAGCGCATCGTTGACCTTTCCCCAGTTTTTCTTGTTTTGGTTTAGTTTAATGAATTTAACCGAGATTTACTTACACTCACGCAAATTCCTACACAATTTAATCTATTGGAGCTTTAGTATGCCACTAGCACAAAGTAAAGAGCTATTAACGGACTATTAAGAGAATGTTATTTGTTTGTTATTCTTTGACACTCATCGAGTATGCATTGCGCATACTCTTGGAGTGTTTAAGTTAAATATGTTGTTCCGGTTTGACGACATGTGTTTAGCACTTATCACTACTCAATGACAGTGGGTGAAAAATTGTTAATACATTGCATGATGGTAAAATGTGGCCAAAACTAAACAAAAAATTTTTGATTTTGTTAATAAATTTTGATGCCAAACGAAAATTTATATTCCAAATAAAAAGTATCAGCCACATTTGTTATTGCTAGTGGGCTAAAGTAAATTTAATGATACATCAAAGTTGCAACTTTTCTTATATCGATTTTCTAATTTAAAATTTCATTTTCAAACTATGAAATCGATCAATCATGGCAATCCTTTTGATTTTAGTTTTTTATAAAATTATTTCTATATCAAAATTAGTTTTGTTTCTAATCATTTCGTGGCGATTTTTTTTTTTTTAAGTAAAACTACCGAACTTTAATAACCTCCAGTATATGTAAAGGGTCCGCCAAATAACTTTTTTTTTTTTTGAAAATGCTATAAAAAAAAACTACTGAATATTTTCTCAAATTTCTTTTTTTATTTGAAAGTACAATCCTTCCGGTTAATAATGGAAAATAATTTCATTCAAATGGCTGCCTCGGCTGGCCATGCAGTAGCCTACACGATCGGTCCAATTTTTAAGCACATTATCGATTGTGTGCAGCTGTATTTCCTCCTCTTCAATTTTTGTGAACAAAAATTCGTTCAACATGGCCCGATAACGATCGCCATTGACTGTAACGGCCACTCATTTTCGAAGAAAAATGGCCCAATTATGCCTCTGGACCAAAATCCGCACCAAACAGTGACTCGTTTTGGGTGTATCGGCACACATTCTGCAACATTACCATGATTTTCAAAGTAATGTCGCAATATTTCCCAGCGTTGTTAAAGCGTATACACAACCATATTCGTTCAGCGGAAGGATAAAACTAATTATCTGTCAAATCAGACATGAGCTAAGTGTTACCATTTACGAAATAAGCACTAGTTGAAAAAAAAAACGTTAGATGGCGGAACCTTTATTATTGGGACTTGTTGGAGGTTGAGGCTTCACATTATTTGATAAAACTTGATGTCATTTTGAGCAGCCTTTTTTGACATTTATTTAACTGGAAGCATTTTTGTTACTTCATGTATTAAAGATTATTTATTGATAAAGGCATCACAAAAAGTACCAAAAAATACACATGGAATGCACTATATACATTGCGAAGTTTAGGTAAAACATTTGTTTGCATCAGTAGATATTTCAAATAAAATTTTATCAAAATCGGTCCATGCACTAAGACAATATTTGGAATCAATACAAATCATTTATTTTTTAAGACTATTGTATTTAAGTGATCTGAAAATCAGGCGATTAGATTAGATTATATTCAGATTAATTTTGTGTAGGCAACTCTTTAAAAAAGTCTGGCAACCCTACAAACTTTTTCGTTTCGTTTTTGGGAACAGCGCATGAATTTCAACCAAAACGAAGTAGGTCCAAATAATAAAAGTTTTACTGAAAATGTAGGATAATCTAAACACAGTTCATACTTTTACACATAACTTCTGAATGCGTGAACCGAATTTGATAATTTTTGATATCAGGAAATAGGCAATATTTGTTAACAGTTCGCCCGAATAGCAGACAAATTGTAAAACATTTAAGTGCATCTTCAATACAATTTATGTCCATATGTCATCTCCGACAGATAAGAAAGTAGATTCTTTATGAATGCACCAAAATTTAGTTATTTAAATTAATAAACAAAGAAGTTGCTTTGACCTCACGATTTATTTCCTTACAAGCGAAGTTCCCTATAAGCGAGGTAAAAAATTTCCAAAGAAATATAAAAATTTCAGGTTTTTTTCTTAAGTTATCTAAATTTTAAAATTTTGTTTGAAATCCTGAAATAATTACTGTTTCTATTTTTAATTAAAAAGCTTGAAGACTTGCAGCAGAATTTTCATCTTAAAATTTCGATTTTTTTTATGTGTTCGCTATACGCGTATTGCAACTTGTAAAGGGGTCGAAAAAATTAGTTCGTTATATGAAACCGAACTCCACTGTAATTGTAAATTTTATAACTGTGCGTTTTCAAAAGGCCATTAAAATTTGTTTTGTTCTTTTAAAAATTTGGCCAACTTTACTAATTGCTTTTTATAAAGCAAAGTTAAAGTTCATTATATATTTTTCACTAAAGTAGACTTTGAAGTAAATAATTTGCAATACAATTTTTTTTGGGTAGGTAAGGTACAATTTTGATATTCGATAATAAATTTTTATTTAAAAATAAAGTATTTTTTTAAAATTATAGGTTAAACTTTTTTGTCCCCACTGTTATTGTTAAATGCTCTGACAAGTTAAGTTTACCACAACAAAAACTTACCCTTATCGAATGCTCATGAATGGGGTTAACTTTTTTTAAAGAGAACAATTATCTTATAGAGTTGCCATCTATTGTTGTTAAACTACCGTTCTTACTTTGACAAACCAATTATTCCTATAGTTTTCCATAATTTTTAGCGATTCCTTGATAAAGGTGATACCTAAAGATGTGTTGACGATAAAAATAAATCAGGGGTCGATTTATGGCATTCGTGATCGCAATTTTGCTATCGAACTAAAATTTTTATTTCAGAAAATATAACATTTAAACGAAAATTTTCGATCAGTGATGTTGTAGTTTAGTTTGTGATTGAAAATGAATATACAACTTGGTGGTTTTATTATTAGGTTTTTTTTTTGTAGTTACTGATTAAAAAAACTGCTTTCGAACGATTTCACTCAATCACGAATGCCGTAATTCGGACCCAGGTCTCAGAAATAAACAAAATATATTTAAACTAAAACCAATTTACAAGCTATCCATCTCTGTTCATCCATTTCTACTATTTCCCAGTATTGGTAATACGAATTGTCAAATTATTGTAAAATAATAGATATGTATGGACAGGGGTGGATAGCGTGTCTTACTGAAAATATTTTCAAAATTTATTCTAAAGCCGAGCACAGACGGTTAATATTATTGATTTACATTTGATTGATATCTTGCACACTCAATATACTTTCAATGGTCGATGTTAGTTCGGATAAGATTTTTTAAACATAATTTGATCTGAAAAATGAGAACATCCAATTGTATCAAAAACAAATCAAATTGCATAAATGTAGATTAAATTGTATCGAATTACAAAGATTTGCATCGAATTTGATAAAATTATATTAGAATGTTATCCGAATTTTGTCCTCGTCCAATTGTATTAACTGAGCTGAAATACTATGTGTCCAAACGCGGTTTATACGATTAACCTTAAATTAAGATATGCAACATAATAAAGTTTAAACATTTGAATTGTAACTAATTTTAATTATTATTTACTTGAACTCTACATAGATTTACAAAATGTCATGTAAATTATTTCCAATAAGAAACTCTATTGTAAATTATAAAAATATTCTAATAACACTGTTCATCAAAATCAAATTTTTTCCAAAATTTTGATAGAAGAGACTAAAAAAAATGACACGTGCATCGACGTTTTGAAAGTTCACATCTGGGTTTCATTTTAGGGGGTGGTAAAGTTACCCCAAATGCAAATTTTGTATTGTCAATCGGCATAGAAAATCGAGTAGAGCTTACTTTTAAAGTATATGGTGTGTTCAGCAAATTTATGTAAAATGTTATGTAAAACATTTTTGTACAATATGTTAAACCTCTAACTCCTCAAGGTAAGGGTCTTTTTGTCCTTGATTTTAAAAAAGAGCAAAAAACACCATTAAAACAGGGATTTAAGGTGTTTAAATGTTAAAATTTTACTATAAGTCCCTGAATACAATAAAATCAAACATTTTTGTAGAATATGTTAACCCTCTAACTCTTCAAGGTAAGGGTCTTTTTTGTCCTTCTTTTAAAAAAGACCAAAAAAAAAAACACATTAAAAACATGATTTAAGGATTTAAAATGTTCCGCAAAAATATTCGCCGTGAAATTTTACTATAAGTCCCTGAATACATTAAAATCAAACATTTTTATAGAATATGTTAACCCTGTAACTCCTCAAGGTAAGGGTCTTTTTTGTCCATCTTTTAAAAAAGAGCAAAAAACACCATTAAAACAGGGATTTAACGGATTAAAATGTTCCGCATAAATATTCGCCGTGAAATTTTACTATAAGTCCTTGAATACACCAAAAAAAGAATCAAATTTAGGATTATTGTGGTTTTTATGTGTCATCTCGTAGGTTTAAGGGTTAAAAAGTACCATTTTCCGTTTTTTTGGTACCTTTTCTTAAGTAATTGGAAAGAGATTTGAGAGACGCATTCGCCCTTAGGTTGTTTTTGTAAAATTTCGCTTTAATGTTGTTGTTGTAGAAAATGAACTAATTTTAGGGTACTTTATTTGGTGATATATAATTGTATCACAACCAAATTCACATATGATAATCCGTATTAACCCTTCTGCTGCGTAAGACGTATAAATACGTTTTTTGTAACCCTAACCTATTGCCTAAGACGTATATATACGTCTAGCTTAAATAAATAGTATTTATACAACAACTTTATTATTTGACAAGCAGCGTAAAAGATTATTGGCATTTTTATCAAATCCCTATTGTATTGCGTAAGACGCATATACACGTCCTAATTGCAAACCGTAGTTATGACTGCCAAAAAACATTTTTTTTGTAATAAATGTAATGAATCAAATTTGTATTGCTGTTTTCTATATTTGTGCAACAACTTGATTATTTTAGAAGCTGTTTTCATGATTTGTTTGCATTTTTGATTGTGAAAGACGTAAATATTCGTCCAAATTGCAGTCTGTAATTATGAGAACAATTTACAGAATTTTGAAATTACTGAATATTATTCTCTTCTTATTCTATTCGAAATGAGACTCGGTTTTGGTGCTCAAAATGTGAGATCCTCTCTGCGTTGTGCCTTGTTTCGAGGAATACCACTCTAAATAATGGATTTTGTTAACTATTTTTCTCTAAGATTTTAATTTCTAATAGGAAAATATAAGAAATTATCGAATACTTCAGTAAGTAATTACCATCAGAAAAAATTTAATTAGTTATTTTTACATACATAATTATAAAGTTAATAATACAATTGGGGGAAGTACAGACATTTTTATTTAACAAAAAGCTATGAAAAATTATGATTTTTTTTTTAATTACATACATTTTTAGAAAGGTTGAGGTTAGAAGAAGAATAAACATTTTTCTCAAAAAATGATAAACATTATTAATTTTCAAATCAGACTAGACAAGTTTCTGCCTTTTTTCTTTAGTGGACAGGCGTCATCAGTGACTTTCCATTTAAATTGTATTAATATTTGTGTCTGATAATTGTAATTGTAATTTTCATTTTTATTGAATTTTAATTTACTAATAATGTTGAAAACAATTGATTTATTGTAATTATATAAAGACGAGCTTAAAAGCCCGATACTTCGTTACCGGTAGTTTTACATATCGAAATATATTAGGCTGGAAAATTAATTATTTTTTAAGGAATTTGTTCCAATATATTAGTTTATCCTTTTAAGAAGATGTTTTTGTAATTTAAAGTTTGGGATTTCTACCTTAATGGTGGAATTTCTTTCTTTTGAACGCCATTTATACCAAGATTTTATGAAAAGCTAAAAGATATATTCAATAAATTAAGTAATACCTCAAAAAAAAAATATGTTTTAAACTTCAGACTTTTAGCCTAAATCGTTTGTGCAGGACGTCAATGGGGAGACTTCCTCTGTTTGTCCCTCCCTGTAAACATTTTTAGCGAATGCCCGCACCTAATTATAAGTTCCAAGGTTCAACGGTTCTGGCTGTATATATTGACAAATTTTAAGATCATTACTTTTAGGAGCAGAATTTTCCCCAAATAAACCCGCATTTTACGTCGTTCTTTTCAAAAGTTCCAAAATATAACTTATAAGTGAATTAGCTCATGTAAACAAAAATTTCAAATTTAGGTTTCTTACTTAGAGGTTATAGGTATGCCGTTATTTTCATCGCTCCTAGCAGGAATTTCCAAAAATCGCGTCTAAGGGGATGGAAGAACAAACTTATCCAATTTTATTTTTTTGTTCCTTGTAAAAATTCTAAAATAACCTTAACAGTAATGAATAACATATTCCAAGGAGCAAATGATTTAAATTTAAAACTTTTACCCATTAAAGACCCATACATCAAATTTCAAGTACTTTCGCTTGAGCGGTTTTGACAGACCGCCAAGGGGCGGACTATACCCCTTTTTGACCCTACCCTTATGAATTTCCAAAAATTTCTTCTAAGGAGATGTATACGCGGAACAGGAACCCACATAACTTACTTCAAGATCCTTCCTTAAGCGGTAAAAAATGGATAGATTTACATACTTTAACCCACATTTTTCCCCGATCGTGAACATAAAGTTAAAATTTCAAATTTCTAGCCGCCAATTTTTACGCCTTCGCGTAAAAATTCCCCAAAAATACGCTCTATACCGATGTCTACTCGTGTTAAGTACACACATACCGAGTTTTCAAAATTCCACTCTACACAGATGTCTACAGCCCCTCCTCGTGAAAATATCCAAAAATCCCGTCAATACAGATGTCCGCTCTATACTGCTGATAAGAAAAAAATTTTATGTTCCTAGCTTCATCGGTTTGTCAAATCCGCCGTGAGGAGACTTTTTCAGCCTTTTAGCCCTATTTCTCATGATAAGGTACCCACATAATAAATTTGAAGTAACTTGCTTTAGTGGTTGGCCAGGCCTCCAAAGAGGAGATTTTTGCTCTTTTTGTCCATCCATGTAGGAATTACTAAAAATCCTCTCTATAACGATATCTATATTAAAAAATGAAATGAAATGAAATATAAAATAATAAAAAAAATAAAATAAAATACATCCGAGAAATTTGTCCATATCGCTCACCTAGTTCAAAAGTGACTCAACTCAAAATTTTTCATTTTGCAGAAATCGAAACAAAAAATATTTGCAACTTTATACCAATTGAAGCATAAAGGAAGACATAACTGTTTTTTAGCAACAGTTAACAACAGCAAAATACACTGATATTTGTTTATAGATAAACAAGTATATTGTGCATAGTTTAAGCGTATAAACCAGAAAAATTTAAATTTTGAGTTCAGTCACTTTTGTACTAGGTGTGCGATATATTCTTTAAATTAAGCAAAATAGATGCAAGAAAGTCATTAAAATCAGTTAATTGTCAATCAAGTATTTGAATAATATAATTTTTTGTAAAATATTGCAAAAAAAATTTAAAAATATTACATAATATTAGCATCATTGTCCCTATTCTTTTTTCCAAGCAAATGGCGATCAATTTGGACTATTGTGCAATTATAGTTCATTCAATGAAAAAATCATGGAAAATTATTTGTATAACGGAATATCACTGTTTTATACAGAATCTAACGGTTTTTTAATATAAAAAATCCGCTTTATAACAAAGATTTTATCAATCTATTGAAATACAAGCAATTGTCCCTATTATTTTTTCCATCACTGTCGATAAAGGAGCTAAACAAATTAGATTCATTAAGGGAGTCTTCTTGTTTGGACGGCTGAATTTTAGCTGGTTTTTTTAAAAGTTGTGGAAAGAAAACGACATAAGATTTTTTCAATCTGTTTTTGTAGGTGGTTGCACAATTCATCAAGAAAATACGAAATTAACAATTTGTCAAGAAGTAGGCTGTCTGAAAAGTTTTCGGCCTCCAAATTAGGGTCAACCAAAAAAAAAGGTGTGGTACGCAGTTTTGCGGGACTCATGGTTATCGAAACGCAAAACGAAAAACGGGGAATTGGTTAGTATGAATGCCTTTATCGTTCCATGCTCAAGTATAAATTTTTTTTATCGAAATGACGGACGTTTAGAAATGAGAAATCAATATTTTTCCATTTTTTTTGTAGTCTAGGTAAGAAACAAATAGTAAAAAAAGTCCAGATGACTGACTATGGGACAATAGCCATGCTAACTCGCTGATTAAGCCCTATATCATTAAAATGGATTCAGTAGAACTTGAGAAACCCCTCGTACCAGTTTGATAAACGTGGTTTGGGGGAAAAACACGTTTAAGTTTTAAGTTCAATTTTCTGGCACACAATTTCAAAAACATTGCTTCACAAAAATGGCTGTATATCCCAAAAATATTTTTAGGATAATATTTTTGAATATCGAACCTAAAAAAATATGAAAAAAAAAAATTTTGTTAAATTTTTTCCAAACCAGAAGACCGTCTTTAATTTTTTTTTTTAAATTAATTTGGTAGCCATAAGTTCGGTTTGCAATTTGGACTTATATATACACTTTGAATACTATGCAGGTAAAGACCACTACAAATGTAGTTAAAACAAATGAAATTTCTCTTAAAGAAATGACGACTTACATTTCAGTAAATTCAAGTAACACAAACAAACATTTATTTGTTTTTTTTTTAATAAAAAAAATTAAATTTCTTATACAAATTACTTGTTTTTTCACTAACAAATAAAGAAACAGTATTACAACTACAAATATTTACTGCAGAAGTTCCCTGAGTTTACGTTGTACGTAACAGAATATGGTTTTAATGAAAATAGTAATAAATCCCTAAATTCAGTCACTGCCACCGACTCCTTGTTTCATTCGCTTAGAAAACAAATTTTTAATTTTTCATACCGAATAACGTATTTGAGCTGGACGCATTACGTCTTACGCAACAGGATAGAGTTACGAAAAAACGCATATATACGTCTTATGCAGCAGAAGGGTTAAAAAATATATCTAAATGCTTAATGAGCTCTTAACTTCCCCGAAAACACATTTGATGGCATTTTACTTAGATTTTCTAAGCTTTTTCCATATTGTTAGCCAAACTTATGAGAATAACGACATTTTTAGCAAAAATAAAGGAAAAAAACTATATTCATTTTTAACCGCTTAATCGACCAAATAGAAACGAAAATTTATGAAACATTTTCATATATGTGAAGTTTTTACAAATATGATGAAACTTTTCATAAATATTTATGAAAAATGCTTTAAAACTTCTTCATGTCCTAAATATTTTTTTTTTATGATAATCTAAAGCCCTTATCCAAAAACCCGAAAGAGATACAGCAAATCTGAAAAAAATTTGAGTCTAGTGGAGTACTAACACACTTCGGTATCATAATTGAGCCATGTCCGGGGAAATACCGAAACGCATCGCCTTAACAATATTTAATGAAACAGTTTCATAAATATTTATGAAACAGTTTCATTGTATTAAAAATAATCAAGTTTTCATCGGGTTTTCATAGCTATTATTAGGGCTCGGAAGTTAATACATTTATATTCGAGTTTTATGTACAGAAAATATGTAATATTAAATCGTAAAATATGTACTTAAAATGACAGAAATATGCATTTATTATTGATTTTTTTTTAACGTTTTCAGTATTATTTCTACAATTTTAGTAATATTTCTTTTAAAAAGTGGTTAAAAATTTTATAAAACGAAATAAACATCGTTAGAAAGTTGGGGTATTGCATTTTTCTATTTTTTTTTTTCTTTTCGCGATAAAAAATTATATGTATAAATTTGAAAAGTATTTTATTTATAAACTTTATAAATTGTGTTAAATTAATTTTTAGTAAAACCTTAAAAATTGTTAAACACATGCATTTTAATCCAAAATATGCATTTATAGCAAAATATACAGCAAAAAATACAAAATTATGCATTAAAATATGCATTTATAACAAATTATGCATTTATAGCAAAATATGTTAAAATATGCATGAACAAAACGATGCTATTTTGTTGCAAAATTTGTTGATTCCCCAAAGTTAACATTGTTCTCAAGCTAACGACAACAAACATGTATTTACATGAAGTTCCGAGCCCCAGTTATGACGAAGCTTTTTCTTTGAGTGTACTAAAAATTTGTATGGAACTAAAAACAATATTCAATTAATTGTGAAAGGCGTGGTAGAGAAGAATGAGTGTATTTTCTAAAAATCATAACTACATTGCAAATTTTCAATTTTTTCTGAATCAGACTACGCAGTTTCTAGTATTGAACCTTCGTCAGTGACCCTGTGTTTTGAATTTTTTTGAATAACGTAATATTTGTTATGTTTTTTATTTGTTCGATTGCGTCTATATGAAATTTTTCATAGACATGATTAAATTTTAGTTCAAACTAAATCAATTAAATTGTTACAAATTATTTTAATTGACCAAATTCAATTAAGCTTTTACATAAATTAACAAATATTTTAATTGAAACTAGATTTTTCAACAATTTGAAAACTTTTTTGTACCCTTATTGCGCCCTCTAGCGTTGGTATTCTCAATTTACATTAAAACTTTGACGCTTTATATGTACTTAACGGGTTAAGATTTTTTTTAAATTCAAATTTTTATTTGTTGGTAAAACAAATATCTATTAAACCGTAAAATATAATTTCATCTATCGGATGTTCACGATTTTTAATTTTTTTTTTACATTGTAATACGGCAACACTGGCGAATAAATTTTTAGTTTCTTTTCTGTTTTTGAAAGAAAATAGATAATTTTTCACATTAAAAAAGAAAGTTTGGTAATTTTCAGAATATTAAAGTTTTCATAAGTTCGGAAATTTCTTTATCTGGTCTTATAATTTTACATAAAAAGCACATATTGCACAGCAAGTTAACCAAATCAGCATTGAACTATTATAACACAATTAAAATATTTGTCGATTCAATTAAAAGTTTAATTGAATTCGGTCCTATTTAAGAATTTATAGTATCAATTAAAATAATTTAAAACTATTTAATTGATTTTATTTTCAATTAAAGTTTTAATTATATCTATTAAAAGTTTAATTGCATATTGTTTTTTAATTTCAAACAAATTTTTAATTAAATTTGCAAAAAAATCGTCAAAAATTTTGGAATAAATCGCTATTATACAAAAAAATCGTCAAAATTATAAAAATCATTAACCTTTTCACTACCTTGTACACTAGGGTGGTCCTTATTTTTCAACTTGCGATTTTTAGGGCTGCCCCCTCTTAAAAAATTTGTTTGGGTACAAAAATTCACCATGCAAAAAATTAGAGTTCTAGCATAACGGGAAGATGGGCATAATTTAAAAAAAATTACAAATTTTTTTTTCTTCAAAATTAAAAAAATATAATCATAACTACTCAGATAAAAAATATTACTTTCCCAGAAAATCGCTAACTTACCCTAACTTTGTGTCAAAAAATTAATAAATATTTTGGGTGTACCTCAAAGTGACTTTTTTGCATTTTTGAAAATTTTATTCAACAAAAATCAAAAACCTAGTGTTTGCTGTCAAGTAACCTTGAAATCCCCGAGAATCCCCGAGAATCAAAATGCTCTAAAAAAAAATTGCCAACGGATATCCACAGTACTTGGCTATTTAATACTTGAGATGTGTTTAATAACTACTTGACAGCAAACACTAGGTTTTTGATTTTTGTTGAATAAAATTTTCAAAAATGCAAAAAAGTCACTTTGAGGTACACCCAAAATATTTATTAATTTTTTGACACATAGTTAGGGTAAGTTAGCGATTTCCTGGGAAAGTAATATTTTTTATCTGAGTAGTTTTGATTAGACCCAACACAAACATTATTTTACATTTTTTAATTTTGAAGAAAAAAAAAATTGTAATTTTTTTTTAATTATGACCATTTATCCAAGGGGCCCGATTTTCAAGGGCGATGCGGGACATCTTCCCGTTATGCTAGAACTCTAATTTTTTTGCGTGGCGTATTTTGACACCCTAACAATATTTTAAGGGGGGGGGGGGGTCAAAATCAGTCAAAATCTCATTTTTATTTTTCGCCCATACAACGAAAGACCACCCTAGTGTACACATCTTTAAACAATGTAAAAAAATAATAAAGCAATAAGACTTTATATTTCATTTTAATATGCTCATTAGGATATTGGTCATTGAAAAAAAAATATATGCATACAATTTTCACCAGGAAATATAGCTGCGATATTTGTTAAAAACGTCTGAATTTTTAAATCAACCTTTATCTCTGAAAAAAATGTTATTTGGTGAATCTCCTAAACTTCGATAGAAACACGAAATGTAGCTTCATCTAATTACCAGAACAAAATCAAACAAAGCATTTTGTATATTCGAATGTTTGGTGAAAATGGACTGTGAATTTTCAAAAATTACATTTTCAGGCCCATTTTTTGGGGGTAGGATTTTGAGGGGGCATACATGTAAAGCTTTCTGTTTATAATTTAAGGATCCTTTCCTATAAGGATCCAAATATAAATATATCCACAAGCAAAAAGTTGATAGGGTTAAAATTAAAAAAAAGGCAAAGTTTTCAAAATTTAAAAAATTGGCGCCAAAAATGAAAAATCTCTTTTATATGAAAATTTCGCCAAATTTAAAAAAAAATACTAAAATTTAAAAAAATCTTCAATATTACCAAAACTGAAAAAAATGATTAAAATAATAAAAAAAAAAAGTAAAAATTGTAAAAAAGAAAATTGGAAAAAATCGGTCAATTAAAAAAATAAAAAAGACGCAAATCACATAAATAAATTTAAACTGCTTATATCTGAAAAATATTTTAATTTTTATAATTATTTTAAGTTCATTTGGGCAATTTTTTTTTTATTTTTGTGATTTTTTTTTTAAATTTTTTGAAGTATTAGCAAATTTTTTTAATTCAATAATATTTTTAAATGTTGGCGTTGTTTTTTTAAAATTTGGAGATTTTTTAAAATTTTGGCGTTTATTTCTTTGTTGGGCCATTATAGATTCTAAAAAACTGGAAATTTTGTGTGCATTAAATTCATTTTTAATAAAACATTTAATAAATTTTTTTTATATTTTGAATTGAAAGTGAGTTTGAAATCAAACAAAGTTTAAATGATGTTTTTTGACCATCATTTTTTCTATGTATTACCGTGTTCTATAATTAATAATTTTTAAGCAAAGTACCATAAAAAATGCCGAAAATTGTATTTTTAATTAATTATATGGCAACCCTGGAACAATAGTTTTAATTTTTTTTTAAAATTATTTGTATAGGAAAGGCCTCAAATTATCACATGCTCTTTACTTACCCTCTATCCAAAATTAAGGGACCTTAAAATTTGGTGTTTCATTGAAGCAACGGCAGTGTTTAAATGGGTTAAGAAAATTATAAATATTTGTTGCTCAATTGGCAACCCAGTCTAGAACACCCACCAGCTGAATTAAATATATTTTATAAATAGAGCAAAATATATTTTTGCACAACCAGCAAATGAGAGTAACAATCACAAAGTACTCTTTTACGCACTTAGAATAACACAAAAAATAAGTGAAGAAGGTGAAAAATAATGCTTACAATGACAGTTGTAAAATTATGACTGGAAAAAGCAGACTTGGCACAATTCTTAGGTCCCTTGACTTTAGCAGTCGCAGTGTGGCGCCATAGCTAAATGGGAGCACAAATCGGAAATTAATAAAAATTATATTAAAAATAAATATTTATTTATTGAATTGCACAACTTTGATTAAATAATGTTAATGTGTGGAAGTAAAAATATTAAATAAAAAAAAAATTAATCAAATTCTATAGAGAAACTAAATAGAAAAAGAAAACACATTAGCAAATTTTTGGGGTTTTACTAATTTAGTTTTTGTGTGTTACCAAAAAACAAAAAACAAAAAAAGTAAAAAAGAAAAATTGTAAAGAGAGTTATAGTGAAACTTAAAAGAAGAAGAACTAAAAAGACCCCCCTTGAAGTTGAATACAAAATTTAGTATACGTCGTAAAGTCATACGTAAATGACTGGTTTTTAAAACTGAAACGCGGAAAAACAAAAAGAAAAATCTAATTTATGTTTCTTGCTGCGGATACGGATATACCGCCGGTATTTGCAAAATAACGGTACACAAACAAGAGTGACTGGTATCATATACAAAAAATACAAATTATAAATTTATTTGGCACAATCAATTGGTATTATACACTCAGAGAAATAATCCTGTAAAATAACAAAAAAGGCTATTAAAAATTAGTTAAAAAAAGTGTTTTCAATCTTATTAAACCGTTACACGATCAATCAACTGAATTTTAATCAAACAGTTGTTCGAATAACTTAAAATGGTCAATTTCGAGTAACGAATAACTCGAACAATTTTTATTCCATTATCCGAGTAAATCAAATATGTTCTACTGTTCTCACTTTATATTTTATAATACAAATTAAAATGCTTCGAATATTTAAAAAACAAATTTTTATTGAATATAAAGTGAGCAGTTATCGTTTTAATTTAAATGTTTTACTTTTCATAAGGAGTATAAGTTTAAAACGTGGCACCACGATATGGCCAATACTGCACAGAGAAAAAAATATTTTTCTTTGGTCACTTTGGCAGTAAAACCGGTTCCGCAGCCTAGACTAATGCCTAAAAATAGTAAAATATTTAGCAATTTTTTCAAACATCCTTGAACTATTACAGTCATTATTATAATCAAGCTATAAAAAATTTAAGACCAAAAATGCCATTTCCTGAAATTAAGCAAAAATTTTATATATCTAAATATTCAACAAAAATAAAATATTGCAAAAATCGCAAAACTATTAGATTATGTTAACATTTTTTAGAGGTTTTGAATCAAACTTAATTCACCATCTATTGGTCGTTACTTTCTTTCGGATCTATTTAACTGATGCTATGTACAGACGGTTGTCAGATCTTACAATATTGTCAGAAAAATGTTCAGAAAATGTCTAACAACAGTGTGAACTTACAACTTTTGTCTTGCAACATTGTCAGAAAAAGCATTGTCTGTACATTGTAAGACAATAATATTGTCAGACATCTGACATTCGTGTGAACACCCTACGTTGCCATTGTCAGATAATTGCAAGACATTGTAACCAATTTTTTATTGGCAGATGTGTTTAAATTAATGCATCTGACAATGGCAGTATTGTCACAGAAATGTTTCTATTGGCGGCACTGTAAATAATGAAAAAAAAAACAAAAGTTCATATTAAAATATTAAAAATATTAAAAATCAAAAGTGAAACAAAATAGGAAATCAAATTGAATAAAAAAAAAATGGATGGCGACATATCCATTAATGAAACCTGCGTCATATATTGCAGCTATGAGCCAACTGACTTGATGTTTCGTACCCAGTCGCCAACAGGCTCAAAAGCCGGAAAAAACCAACACCCAAACAAAGATCCTACCGCAAAAAGGTGGAATCCGTGTGGTCACACGAAAGTATTATCAAACTTATCGAGGAAGTTGAGGTACGGCGAAGTTTATGGGATGCTGGTTGCGCTGAGTATAAACTTCCCAAAGATATTTTATGACAAGAGGTCGCAGAGATGCCATCCAGATAAGTGTGAACGATTGCAAAGGAATATGGGCAAATCTCCGCACCTCTTTCAACTGCAATTTGCAAAAATATTTTGTCTTCATCCTCGCTACTTTCTAATACATATGCAGCTAAAATCGTTGCAATTGCTTTTTTTGTTCCATGACAATTAATATTATTACTTTTTCAATTTAATTAAACACACAATTGACAATTAATAATTTCTTTCAAATGCTTTGACAGTTCTGGCAATCTCTAACAACAGATCTGGCAATTTTTGCCATACAAGAATCTGACAACCGTGTGAACTGACAATTTTTGTTGGCAGATAAATTTATTGTTTGACAATTGTCTGACAATGAAATTGTAAGGTTTTCTTACAATCGTCTGAACTGACAATTTACCTTTTACTAAACATGTTTCATTGTCAGTACATTGTCAGCACATTGCCAGATCTTACAATTTTGTAAGATCTGACAACCGTCTGTACATAGCTTTAGTCTCATTTTCACAATGTCCCGTTAGCTACTAACTGTGACTTTAACTGATACATTCGTTGTTGTTTCCCATATACATTTTCAATTTAACTGTTTGTTAAATTTTAACTGGAAATTCAGTAATCGCGCCTTAATCACATAAATTAAAAATTATAATTTCAAAAAAAAAAAAACTGTCTTCCAAACTTCAACGAATTTGGTGCGGTAAATTTTTTAACAACAACGAGAAAGTAATATAATTTTTCTTTATATTTTTCCAAGGCATAGACTGCTATGCCATATTATTTTTGATATTTTCACAAAATGCTTAAAGTCGAACTTTATAAAAATGAAAGAACAAAAATGTTGAATAATTACCTCATTTGGGTAAAATACATTTCGGAACTCTTTATTTTGTATATTTTTTTTGGTGTTTTTATGCATTTATAATTTAAAATTAATGAAATCAAATTATGTTAATACTTCGAGTAATATGTACGAATATGGATGACCATATATGATAATATAAAAATATATATGTTTATATATGAATTTTTTTAACCGGTTGTACAAAACTTATATTCGAGTTGAGTTTTAGTTAATTTAAAATAACAATTTACACTGCCTAAAATTAGCAAAAACTTTTACTAAACATTTGTAGACTAAAAAGAGGAAAAAGTGTAGTATCAAAAAAATTGTTGCTATATTTACCTTAAACTTAGTAGAATGCAAATAACAGTATATTTTGCTAAAATCATCGGAAATTTTTGCTAAAAAATTGTAGATTGTAAATTTTAGAAGATCTTTTATTCGCATTAAAAAAAAAATAACAATTTTTACATTTTTTAACTTAATTTTTAACTTTTAATTAACTAAAATTTAGCTCAAATATAACTAAATATTTGTACATTTAACAGATTTATTTTTGCTATTCTTATCTTAAGGAGTAATATCAGTCAAACTAGTGCACGCATTTTAAGATCTTTTAAATACGTCAAATTGAATATTTTTTTTTATCAAGTGAGATTGAAAATATACTAAAAATGTGTGTAAAAAGTATCTATAAGTAAGTTTGTCCAAAAATGGATAATAGATATTTATAAATAAAAACCAAATCGTACTCTTACAGCGATGGACAAAAAATTTAAACTTTCACGAAATACGTTTTATAGGGTTGCTAAAAAATATAATGACTTTCATACTATTAGTAGAAGTCCGATATAAAAAAACAATTTCTGATGCAAATAAGTCTAAGAAAACAGTGGGTCTTTCGAAGAAAAATCCTAGCCTGTCAAACAGAAAGTTATATGTAAAAGCCAACGGTTCAGCGTTTTGGTTAGAAAAGTTTTAAAAAAAAGCGAACGGTTTAAATCATATAAATTGCAAAATGGGGAAGCCAAAGAACGACCCAAAAAACTGTGTCGTAATTTTGTAACAAAATATGATTGTAAAAGAGGGCGAAACCCACCTCCTTAGTGGCCTTTCACAGATTCCAGGACGTGAATTTTATATAGCGGATGCATGAGGAAATGTTGACAAAAAAAAAAGACAGGACAAAAAAAAAACAAGGCCTGCAACTAAATTTTAGTTTGTGTTACTTTTTGCATAACACAGACACCATAAAGACCGATTTGTACATATAACAAGAGTTGTTTGGAAAAGCGGCATTTGCCAATAACTCTAGAATATTAGGTCTACTTTCCTTATGCCTGACCTTGTATTCTTGCCGTTATAGCAAACCAGCGGTTGAGTGGTACCAAAGGAATAATGTGGTTTTGATACCAAGAGAATGGAATACACCTAACTGCCCAGAACTGAGACCAATAGCAAGATATTAAGCTCTAATGAAAAGAATTATGAAGAACACAAAACAATACGCCAGAGATGCTTAAACTTTTAAACATAAATGGTATTAACAGCCTTAATGGCGGGAATTTGTGAAACAGTTAAATTTTAATAAACAGCAAATAAATAAATGTTCAGCTCTGTTTATAAGCTATCAATTTGTATAAAATTCTATTCAATAAACAGTTATTTTTATTAAAATTGATTTCCCGGTTAAAAACTAACATATATGCATCCATTTTTTGAATACGTATGAATTCATTCATGCTCATATATGCAGTGATTCGAGGTCATACATGTCCACATACCACCTTATAGGATTCATACGTGTTCATAAGAGTTCATATGTAATCATATGTATAAATGAACACATATTTCATTTCATTTCATTTCATTTATTCAGTCTATGGAAACAAAAATTCCTTACAGACTATGATTAAATCAAAAATTAAATATAAATAAATATAAATAAATATAATATCTTCAATATAATATTGCTTAATTACTTAAAAACTATATTAAGTAACAGCTTAAATTTATCCTTGGACGTGGAGAACTCTATATAAAATCTGCGTTCATGATTCTGTTGCAGACTAAAATTGATTTCATTTAAATAAATAAACGTACGAGTTAGAGTACTATTAAGAGCATATTCAGTGCGATGCAGTGTCACATTAAAAATATCAATGAATCTTAAACTTCTAGGAGGGACATAAAGTGGAATAAGAGACAGCAAATCAGGACAGTCAGTTATACCATTTACTATATCAAAGACAAGTAACGCCGACTGGAATAATCTACCATATTCTAAAGTCTGCAAACCTAATAATAGGCATTTCGATATATAAGAAGGAATGGGATCAACAAAGATAAGTGACCTTAAAGCGAATTTAATGAAAATTCTTTGTACTCTCTCAACGCTAGTGACGTGAGTATTATTATAGGGATTCCAAATAACTGCAGCATACTCCAACTTTGATCTAACAAACGAGGTATAAATTAACCTCAAAGTATTAGGATCAGAAAAATCAGAAGAATTTCTTTTCAAAAATGCCAGCATTTTATAAGCTTTAGGGATAATATAATCCACATGTGGTACAAAAGAAAACGACGAGTCGAAAACCACGCCAAGATCAAGTGTAGACTTAACAGTTTTCAAGTTTTGGTTGTTAATATTAAAATTTGATATAATAGGATTCAGAGATTTGCTAAATGAAACATGAAAACATTAGAAAGATTAAGATGTAAGTTATTTAACTTACACCATGCACACAGATTATTCAAATCAACCTGTAATTCAGAAACATCTTGAAATGAGGAAATTTTACGAAATATTTTCAAATCATCAGCATACAAAAGAAATTTCGATTTTTTAAAGCAAGCTGAAATGTCATTAATAAACAAATTGAAAAGAAGTGGACCCAAAACACTGCCCTGCGGCACGCCAGACGTTTGAAAATAAGGCTTAGACTCAAAACCTTCAATTACAACCTTGCATACTCTATTTGATAAATATAATTTAATCCAATCTAGGAAAACAGAGTGAAGACCAAACTGATGTAATTTTAAAAACAGAATGGTATAAGACACTTTGTCAAAAGCCTTTGAAAATTGGAAATGTATAGACATGTATGATTATGTATATGTAAATATTACCTCATTTTTTGTTAATGCACACAGATGACCATATATGATTCCTCATATGAACATATAAGAATATGAACACATATGAATCATATATGGATGCATGTGAACATGCCTGAAGCATCTGTGTTATGTATGGATCCATATAGGTCAATTTTTAACAGGGTGATTGGATCAAAAGTTATATTGTTTATTCGTGCACTAATTTGATTGATCTCACTCCTTACTTAAAATTAAAGAAAAAAGTCAGCTAATTTTAGCAGTTTTTTTTTGCAACGCCATTTTTAACTAATTTTTATTAGTTTTAGTAAAAATTGTACTAATAGTGTACGTATAAAAAAATCTGAAATCAAAAGTTTAATAAAATTAAGAAAAACATATTTGAAAAAAAAAATAATCAAAATTTATAAAATAATTAACAAAAAATACTACTAAAATATTTATATAAAATATTATTAAGTGTTAAGTGTTATCATCATCTTACTTATTAAATAACAATAATTAATAATAAAAAAAAAAAAAATCTAAAACAAACAAAATATAATATAATAATAATAACAAAAATAAACAAAACAAATTGTGTTTTGGTTTGCATTGTATTTAAAAATAAATAAGTTAAACAAAAAAAAAACTTTATTGCAAAAAAAAAAAAAAAAAAACAAAAACAGAAAAACCCATTAAAAAAAATTCTAAAGGAAAAATAAACAAAATACTAAATAAAGGTATGTAATAGAAAAACTTCAATTAAAATTTTATTTGATTTTGAATCTTTACCCCCCACCCCCCCCCAACTTTCCATTCGAATTTATACCACTTTTGCTGTGTTTTTTTTTCAAGTGCCGCTTTTTGTTCAAGGTATTTTTTGTTAACCGACAACCTTCATTTTAAAGTTTTTAATTTCACACCTTTCTATTACTTACAAACATTCTACTCCAGTATAGTTTATTGTATGTATTTTGTTATTTTTAAATGATTTTTTTTTTTTAATTATTAAGGGAATGTTCTCTAATGTGTCATGTTCCCTAAGGTGAAATTTTTGTTTTTTCGTGTTGTTGCCTTATTATGTAAAAAACTGTCAACTGTCATCGAGAGTTTAATTTTCGCTAGCACTATTTTAAAAAAGTTTTGATTTGAATTCCACACGCTTTTCTTGAATTTATTGTGCAATTCAATTCAATATAAAGTGTAATTTTTTATAAACTTAAATCACCGTATTCATAAAAATATTAAACAGAATTTCAGAATTTCAGAATTACATTTTTGTTAAAACACAAATTTTAGCCTTAAAATTGTATTCATAAACGTTTACACAAGGTCTAAAATAGGTATTTTAAGCTAATATTCGTGTATGAATACAGTTTTAAGGCTTCAAATGTGTTTTAGCTAAAATGTATTTGAAATCTGAATTAAGAATTTAAAGAATTTTCCATGTTTGATTTTTGTAAACGGTAAGAATTTTATTCACAATTTTAATAAAACTAATTGATTCCATAAAAAATGTGAAAAATTAAATTTTCATAATGTTCCCTACACTCATGAAAATTCAGTTACGGCAACAGAAAATAGTACATGAATTTGTTCCAGCAGATTTTACAATGAAGTGCAATAAGAATCATAGTGTGCCAAATTTAGGTGACTTAAATTTTGAAATAAAGAACAAAATTTTGCTTGGTAAATTAACTAAGAATTTAGCTAAATCAACAGAACTTTTAAGCTGAATCAATTGAAAATTTCTTCCAAAGAGGACTTTCCGGATCTGACTAGAGGCAGGTCTATATTTATGACCAGTTTTACAATCAGTAAAAATGTTTCCTCTTTTTAGAAGCAGAATAAAACAACTGCGCTGATGTAAGTGCTTAATATTGCAATAATACTGAGAAGCAGCAAAAGAAACGAATAATTTTTGTATAAAAATAAGCAAACAACAAATTTTGGGCTTACTGTTTTCCCTAACAAGGATGCAGGTTATAAACAGCTTACCCTAATCCCTTATAGCGATGCAGGTTGTAATGCAGAAAGTTTCATATCGTGGATTATAAACGATCTGTACCAGTTCAAATAAAGAATTTCTTGTAAAAATAAAATTTTAAATGCAAATAATAACTGGCACAGAAAAACAGTATGTATGTGTAGTTTGTTTTTTCAATAAATGGTAACATAAACTTAAAAAAAATATTTCTTTGTAGTTCAAATGTATATTGCTTAAAAAACAAAGTTTACTGATTACTTTTTAAATAAATTACAATCAGTAACTGTCAAAATATTGTGAGTGTATATATAATTATTTATGATTATATCGGAACTTTTTCCGTCGGGTACTTAAAAGGGACGAAGTAACAATTTTTGATCCATTTGGTTCTATCTTTTTTTTTTTTTTTTTTTTTTTTTAAAAGAGAGGCAACACTCAGGAAATACTTCCTATATTTAGTGTGTTGCTTTCTTTGGAAAGGGATAGTATAGAGATGAAAGGTGGGGAAAGATGAAGAGCTTCAGACATGGCAACAGTGTAATTGCGCGAGATGATAAGTCTTAGAACAGTTGTTGCTCGCCACCTGATGGAGAGTTGGCGAACTTATTGAAGCTTTTTGGTTCATAGCCCTGATTCATTATTTTACTTCGGTGGGGTTAATTGCTATGGGAACACCGAAGGTGGACGATACATATGAGGGATAGAAAAACTCATACATATTAATTTGATGTTGCCGGCACCGGGGATCGAACCCGGGACCTTCTGTGTAAAAGTCCAACGCGCTAACCATTACACCCCAACGCATAGTTTCCGAGATTTCGCCAATTTTATGATTAAAATATAACAATTATGAAGAAATAAAAAAAAAATTAAATTGTGGTTTAAATTAAAAGGCAAATTTTTAAATTTATGAATCAAGAATTACTAAATATTTGATTGCAAAATTACTTCAAGTTCAGCTAAGAAAGATTTATTAACCATTTTGTGTTCGAAATATTGATTATTAGTTTTAATCATGTATGCGAAATTTTCGACAGATCGTTTAAATATATCGCCCGGAAAATACAAATTTCGAAAATTAGCTAAATTTTAGTTAATTAAAAGTTAAAAATTAATTTGCAACAAAATTTGGTAAATATTTGTAAACAAAAAATTCATAAATTAAATTAATAGTGTTTTTAATGCGAATAAAAATCCAACATTCTGAAATCAGCAATCTAGAATTTTTTTAGCAAAATATACTTCTTTTTGCATTGCTGGTAAAGGGCCGCATTAGATAACATTCCCTTACTTTTTGTTATTGTTTATTACATATACTTCGCCGCTACCACAAATATGGTTAGTCAGTAGAAAACGTATAAACGTTATAAAAACTGTCAAAAATATTCGATCGAACTTTAATTCGTTGGGACACAAATACAGCGATTCTGAAATTAACGTTTATTACTAGTGAAAGGAATTTCATACAAATGCATGTTTTATTCTTTATCTTATTCATTAAATTTCGGACAAAATGGCATCAATTTGAAGATGCATATATCGACTTTTTATGCATATTTTGTCTTTTTTAGTGCATATTTTCTATTTATTTTGAGTACTTTTTTTCATTTGTTAAAATTGGATACATTTTTATATTTTGATTTAAACAAAATCTTTTTTACATTTTAAAATCTTGCTGCAGAAAAGCGTAAGTTTCTGTGTCTGAGAGGATAGATGCCAAATTAAACTTTCTTTATATTTTTGAACTTTGATTTATGCCAAAAGTGTTCTTTTAAATGCATATCTTTCATGTTTTAGTGAATATTTTTCAGTTTTAGCTGCATTTTATAAGCGCCTATTTTCCTTTTTTAGTTGCATGAAATTGCTTGCCCTATTTATTACTTTGTTTTAATGACTTTTTCACAGTAATAACAAAAACAGCGTCAGTTAACTGTTTAAGTCGCTCTTTCTCCTAGTGCGGTACAATTAACATTAACACTAGATTTAAGGGGTTGCTAGCATAAAAAGCTCTTAATTTTAAACCCTTTGATGACCAAACTTAAACCACTGTAGATTTTTTGACGAAACTCTTGGAGACATGTGCTGCTCTCCCTACACAGAAAAAATTATCAACCTAAAATATCTAATTAAAGATTTGATTTGAATTTAATTTGTTTCTAAACAAATATTTAATTGAATCAATTAATATTTTAATTGACTTTTAAATATATAAATACATATTTTATTTTAGACGCAATTATCATATTATTTTTTCATACACTGTATGCATAAATAGAAAATGTTCAGTATAAAATACCAAATACATCTGAAGTTAACAAACAAAACAAGAACTCACACAAACAGACTCAGCATTGCAAAAAACACACATACCAACGTACAGATCACACACTTTTTTTGTGAGTATCATATTTTTTTTTTGTAGAAGTTATTTATAACTTTTTTTTTTTTCTTTATTTTAATAAAAGGTTTAATTGATAGTATCATTGCCGTGATAGGTGCAAAATCAATTAAATATTAATTAATTCAATAAATTTTTTAATTGAAACCCGTTTTTAGTTTTTTCTGTGTAACGGAATTTGTTAAGATTTTGGCAAAAGTTTAATTTTTTCTTAAATTATGAATAATTCAAAAATAATAGCCATTTAAGTAAAAATTTAAAACTAATTTAAAACTATTATTTTTTAAATAAATAAAACTTAAAACAAAGACCTGAAAAAATCAGATAAAAACCGAGAATTTTAAATTTAGGCTTTGGCGGAGGTTTCGCCACTGGGGCACATATATCACTTCCGACTTTTTTTTTTTTTTTGTTGAATCCACAGAAAATTATATCAATGTTTATAATAATTAGTGAACATCTTTCGTTTTCCACCAAATCCGTTAGAGGGTTTCAGTTGCTTTAGCCGATTTTAGTTGATTGTTTAGCCGATTTCAGTTGCTTTGCAAATCATAGAAATAGAAATCATAAAGATAATTTATGTTTTAAACCTTCTACTCTTACCCTAATTTTGTCAAGCGGATTTCAAATCGATTTAACCAGTTTTTAACAAATATTTTGTTGAAAGAATAATTTTAACAAAATACTAAAAGTCCACATTGCTTTAACTAATTTCGTTATTTACCAACTTATGTTTCAATACAGAGTGATCCAGACTGCGAACAAAATAACAAACTCGCTCATAAAACACCTTTTGAAGCCTCTACCTTTCACAAATATGATCTGATTTAAAAATTTTTTTTTTTTTAATTTTGATAATCTTCTGCTAAAGACATAATGTAGGGGAATGTTCGCTAATGTGGACCTACACCTAGCTTTTGCGCTGAAACACAAGCTAGGTGTAGGGTAAAAATTTTAATATGGAGTCTAATAAAATTATATCTCATTTGATAAGTTCCCATATATATGCACATACAAATTTAGCCGAAAAATGGATAATCTACATGTATCTAATTATATCAAATTAGATATAAATCGATACAATTTTATCCGAGATTTGTACATATCCGGGACATTAAATTATATCTACTTAGATATAAATATATCTGATTTCATAAAATTTTAGACGATAGTAGTTATGCCTTTAGTAACTTGAAGTTATGTTTAAAAGTATTTAAGTTTAAAATTAAAATTTCTAGAAATCAACAATTTTATAGAAAGAAATTTTTTTAAATGAACCAACGAAATGATTTACAATTATCTATAACAAATTTAGTGTTTCCAAAAAAAAAAAAATATATAATTAAGTGGTATTGTCTTTAAAAATGTACACATTTTTTTATTTGAAATTATATAAAACAAATCACTTGTAAATAATTTCGTTATAAATTAGTATGGTTATATGTGAAGCCATATCTAAGAAAATCTTAACTTATGTATAACTTAATTTAATATTGAACTTTACCAACATATGTATGGTATTATATACAATACTATAAAAAAATAATAAATAAAATACGTTCAGTATGTATAGTTTAAGTATAGTTTAAGAAGACTTAGCATGGGGCCGTATATAATCATATCGATCACTGCATATATTTTGATTATTATTATACATCATATATAGTTATATATGGAGTAAGATTTGGAGACATATCTTGTTACTTATAAAAACATCTGTCAATAAAAATGATCAGATGTATTTGTATATAATGATATTAGCTGTAATGTGACGTCATTCAAAGTCAGATATGAAGTAATCATATTATATATTACTAGATATAACTATTTTTACCCGGGCTTATACATTTTATTTTACGCCAATACTTCTGGATTTATTGAACATTTTTTCCAAACACTACCTTTTCATTATAACGTTAGTTGTCTACCGCGCCAACATCAATACCGATTGTAAAAAATCTGAATTTTTACTTTTAAGCTTGATTTACGCGCTATATCCACCCATATCCACTATTTCCCAGTATTGATGATTCAAAATGTCATTTTCAAAAGAGAATTTACAATAATTTGACAATTTGTATCCCCAATACTGGAAAATTGTAGATATACGATAAATATACAGATATGGATAGCGTGTTCATTTTCCCTTAAGGACATCAGCTTGTCTCTTATAATAATTATTGTAATTTTAAAAGTAACAAATTTATTATTAAGCCAACATCATATTATTTTGAGTCTGCCTTCCGCCAACTAATTATTGGTTTAACCCACCCACCACTTTTGCAAGAATTGTTTTATTATTCATGTCCTGTTTCCGAAACACATTTCTCGTATCATATCGACTGAACTTTAATCAACTTGTCAATTTTGCATTAAAAAATTTTAATATTAAAAATCTTCTTCACCGTTTTCTTGATAACAACTTTTTGCATGTGGGTCAAACAAATAATAGGCTGAAGAAATGTAGAATTATGTATATTGTATTTTCTATTTCATTGTTATTCACAATTTTATTTGCTCCACATCCTTTGCATTGTTTTTGGGCACTTCTCCTTTATGCTCTCGTTTATGTTCTATATAAATTTTTTGGGTTTTGTGAAAAATTTGTCTATTTTTTTTGTTGGCTTTTGTCTGGTTTATTATATTGGGTCATTAGAAAGACTAAATAATTGTATTACTTTATACATCCGTCATTTGTTACACTCACAGCCTTATACAAATATGCGAGGATTGTTTATAAACTTTTGACCCCGTTAT